>CM075307.1:6262176-6266229 GCA_037672795.1 Lagerstroemia speciosa
TTTGAAGGTTGTGCACGCAAGTATACGTATCGTAGACAAGTAATATAAAGTGAGTAGAGTATCGTTCCCACGAGGATTCTATTGCTAAGCACTAAAATTAACACAACGAGCTCCAAGCCAAGTCAATTCAAACGGTTGCGTAGAGTGCATGTAATTAGAATGACAAAAAAGAAACAAACAGAAAATAAACAGATGGAAATCAGTCGATAAAAAGCTCCTAAGGTTCACAACTTCACCAATTCTAGTCTTAAGCAAGAATCCTCTTTCACACAATGAATTCTGTCATGTTACTAACCTAGGGTTCTAGGGTTTCCCCACTTCCATCGTACGCACCTTCCGATGTCGTACGAATGTACCTAAGCGGAAGACACTAATCCACTCTATTCCTAGGCGATTAGTGTTGAAAGGCCAAACTAAACCAACCCTAAATGGCTATCTAGGGTGCTCACCATCTTCCGATGCGCTCGCACGAATAACCTCACCTTCCGGCATAAGCTAACCTAGATTATGCAAATTCTAGCATGACATCGATTCCCTCTTCCGAGGCTCATCGCGGTCGCAAGTTCATTCTCGTGGGTGGCCATTCCAAAAGAAAGCATTAAGTACGAAATTGCATAAATAACACCAAGGAGGCGTACCTCGATAGAATCATACATGTGAAAGATAAGAGCTTTACTTAAGACATAGAAATGGGTCCATTGATCCCCCTAGGATTCTAGGGGTTTAGTTCAACATATTCAAATAAACTACAAGAGTTAAAAGAGAAGACAACATGTTGAAATTCAGAAGAAAAGGGACAGAAAGAACTCTAGATAATGGAGTTGAATCTCCCGATCCCGACTTCTCGAATGGTTGTTGTGGTCCCTTGTCTTGTGTTGTAGTAGGTGCCTTTTTCTTCTACTCTTGTATCCCTTTCCTTGTTGGGTAGGCTCTACTATATATAGAGGAGGTGTACTCCCCCCTTTCTTGATGTAATCAGTGTGGGACAAAAGTTAGTGGGTCCCACCATCCTTCAAATGGCCTGGCCGAATTCCTCTCAATAAACCGCGGTCTAAGACCGCGGTCTAGGGAAAATGCCTCAGTAAACCGCGGTCTAGGACAGCGGTCTATCCCCTGTTCCGCGCGCAGTTTTCTTCTTTCGGCCATAACTTCTTCGTTTCAGCTCCGAATTGAGATCCGTTTGATGCGTTGGACTCCTGACTCGACAAGCTTTCTGATGATATGTTATTTGACCTATTTCTCACACAGGAAGTAGGAGAAATTCTCTACAAAAGGTGCTGCATCGGACAAGCCCAGTCTTCATCATTCCCTGCACATCCAACAATTCCCAGCAGTATTTAATCCATGTGTGGAGCTCTGAAAACTATCATTCACAGCAATTCAATCCCAATACAGAAAAGATATGCAATTGCCCTCTAAATGTATGGGAAATGGCCGACAACATACGATTCTAGGTCAGGAATGGATGCACAAATCATGCAAATCACAATATCAACACACCCCCAAACCTAGACTTTTGCTCGTCCCGAGCAAAGCTAAGAACGTGCGATCAAAAGATTTAAACCAAGTTGGTCCCAAAACATTCTCAGAAATGGCTTTTTATTCGTCACACAATCTTCACTTCGAATGCATCTACCTTAGGACGTCAAATTTTCACAATCATTCAGCCCTCACTTGTGCGGTGTTAGTGCAAAACACTCTTAACATAGGTCAAGCACCCAATCAATAGATAAGTTGGTCAAGCAAACAATCAAAAGACTCGAACACTTCCCTAGACATTGCCCTTGACAATTCTGCTCATTTCTTTTAACTTTGTGCTTTCTTTGGTGGTGCACGACTTTGAGTGTCATGTCCAAGAGCTAGGCCCGTGTAGCAAGGAATCGATCAATGGCTCCCGTACCAGTTGGTCCAAGGCATTAGGTTTTGAAATACCCCTTCGGATCTATCCTCGAGCTTCGACTAATGGACAGTTTCCACTACAAGCACATGCCGGGCCGTATTGCGTATGCTTTTTGCTCTAAATTCAGCTCAAGCCCGTACAGCTGTGCTCAAAGCCTTGGCACATCTTTTCATTAAGCTCATAGCTATGCATTTCATATGATTTTTCCCTTTTTCAGCATTCTTTAACTATTTGCCTTTTGTGGGATATCTAAGTTCATGTTCTTGTCTATTCTCATGCATGCCATACAACCATGCAATTTCAAGGGTCAATTTTAAGCTATCCCTCATGCAAGAGTGTTGTGAAAAGATTGAAGTTTGGGCATCCTGACAACTTTCTAAAACATGTCCTAAGATTGTTGCAATCTCAAATCCAATCATGCTTCGAATTTTCAGCCATTAATAATCATCATAGAACAAGGACCAACCCGTTTTTCAAAAGATTTTTTCTTTTTTGCAATTTTTTTTTGTTTTTTTTTTCAATATATGCCATGCAATATATATGCATAAATGCAAGAACAAACCACGCCATGCAACCTAAATTTAACTACTATGCAACTACTTAATGCAAACCCAATTCTAAAACATGGATCAAAATGCATGAGAGAACCAATAGTTAATAGCAAATCCCACAAGTAAGGCATATGTTTGCACCAAACCAACAACAACCCAGACTTTCCACAAGCAAAGCATATATGTTTGCACCTCCCCCAAACCTAAACAACACATTGTCCTCAATGTGAAATAAGAGTAGGAAAGGAAACTTGCCTTGTTAATGTGGAGCCATATGGAGGTGGAAGCTCATTCTTCGGAGGAGCCGTTCCCTTCCCCTTCTTGGGCGTCTTCATCACTTGTGGAAGGCGGGGTTGGGTACTTCTCCATGGGGATTCCAAGCTTCTCGGCAATTCGCTCCTCGTTCCTTGCGTGAGTGCCACAAAACATGGCAAGAAATCGAGTCCACTTCTTTTGCCTCTTCTCCATCCGTTGGTTGCGTCGGGCTTCTCGCATGACGACTTGTCGTAAGTCACTAGTGTCCTCCCCGGGCTCTTCCACACGTTGTGGATCTTCTTACGGCTCTTGTTGTTGTGCCGGTGGAGCCTCTCTATCCTTTTTCATCATTTGCCTTACAATTGAAGCTCCAATGGGATCTTTGGGTTTGAACAAATCAGCACTTCGGTCCATCGACACCTGAGCTCGTCGGCATAACTCCATGATAACCGAGGGGAACCAAAGACTTCGCTCTCTACCTTTAAAGCACACCGTAATGTTATTAAAAATGAGTGCAGCAACATCAAATCTCTATGTGTAAGGATGCAATAAAGTGCAAAGATCCGTCTTTCCTTACTAATGTTAACTCGTACATGGGAAAATCCGAGAACATACAAAATGCAACCATATCCTAGCCCGATAGTTCAAGTCTTCTCTCTTTATCACAAGGGCTACATCAGTTCTAGTTTCCCAATTTGCTCCCGGTTTTCCTATGACTTGAAGAATCTCATCTTCATTGAGGCCTCTTGTCATCACTCCAAATGGGTTACTTCTTTGTGTACCAATAACATCCCTAATGGCCTCAATGGAGAAAGGAATACGAGTTTTTCTTAAAAACACCCCACCCGGGTTTTCTTCATGCAAATTAGCATAGAATTCACGGACAATGTTCTTGCAAGCCGGGTTTGGTCTTTTACAAAATGTTTCCCATCCAAGAGCCACCATGTCTCCATGAAAATCTATCATGAGCCTAGCATCATCCCACATAAATCCTCTTTCCGGAATAGCATTCATGTTCTTAAGTGATGTTCAAACAATTCCTCACTTCCCTCGAAGCAAATCTATCCAGATCATAACCAAGTGATGATGATGATGATGCATGTGCTCTTGTTTTCCTGGAGCCATGTATATGCAATGACGAACCACCCAAGAGACGCAAGAAAGGAGTAGAATGATGTCACCCGGTCGGGGAAATCGAATTCCCGTTGTTCCTTGGGCTTCCCTTGGTTCAAGATCTGCTTGTTGTGCTCTTGAAATGCTTGAACTGCAGAAACGTTGCTGCACTTTTCTAGAGAGAGAGAGAGTTGAAGAGTGGAGAGCTTCTATCTCTTCAATGGAGGCAAGGAT
>CM075307.1:6266729-6284456 GCA_037672795.1 Lagerstroemia speciosa
AAGTTAAGAGATGCCGAAAGGGAAGAAAGATCTCAAAGAATGGCACGAAGAGAAGAAACTAAGATTGATTTATTAAATATATTCTGATATATTTGAGTTATCTGCAATATATACTTTCCATAAATAGTGATATTACTTTCACTTTTGTTTGGTTCTAAAGATATAAGTTATATTTCGTATTTTCTATGGGGATTGATAACTCTAGGAAAATAGAGTTAAGTTACTTTTGAATACTAAATAGTTGTTGTGAAATCTTGAATTGAAGTCAAATTTTATAGTTATTTTAATTAGGAATCTCATTGATCTTCTCTCTGATATTTTCTTGTCCCCATGGTGTGTTGTGAGGTTAGGTACTGATTTGGGATTCATTTGCAGGTTACAAGCTAATTGGGACCTAAGAAGATAAGGAGGAAATTAAGGATTACGAGCTATCAGCAATGTCATGATACTGTGTCATTACAAATTAGAACAGAATACATTCTATTTTGCTCCATTCCACATTGTTGTAACATGGTGTCATGACAGTCACTCAGAATCTGCTGGATACAAGAATATCAGGTTTCCTTGACTTGTAGGATACCGAGATCACGAAGAATCGTTAGAGAATCCTTGAAGATATTCACAAGAAAATCGAAATATTTCGCTTATATTATTAGAGATATTTTTGGAAATGAGATTTGGAGAGAATATTATCTTGAGAGATATTAGGAAAGAAATATCTCTGTTTAGAGGGTAGGAAGTTAGAGGGAAAGCATCTTTCATATGGGAATCTCGGATCCAGGGGGCTGAAGACGTCGGATAGGGAGGCAAAATTCATTGAACGCAAAGGAGGAAGATCACGCATGAAGATCGAATTCGAGTGGAGACGTTGGATTAGTTTGCATCATTTGTTTCTTCCTTTCTTCATTATCATTCAAATGATGTCTTCTCTATTCTTGTCGTTATTTGATTTTGTTTTCTCCATGAACTAAACATTCCATCCTAAGGTGACCAATGAAACCCAGTTGTTTATTTTAATTTCATATTTGTCTCAATTATGTTCATTGATTAATTGTGTTGCTTATATTTTTACCGTTCTTAATGCGACTTAGTTACCTGATCAACAATTTGGTTGAAGTGGAAATCTAATTGAACTCGAGAGAGGAATGTTAGATTAAGCCAAGTAAAATAAAACATAGATTAATTTGTGTTGAGAGACAGAATTATTCATGAGAGGGATAGAGATATACCCGATCACCCTAGGCAATCAATTAGGACTGGAACATAAAGGGCTTTCACGTGATTAACCACTTAGAGATAAAGTATGTTAGCACGATCCTGAGAGTACAGTCTTACTACAAGTGAGAGCTGCGTAAGAAGAGAATTGAACCCTAGGTTAGTAACATTAATCAATTGGCGGCATAAGCAAAGATAAATCGGAATTAGAATAACAACTAGGGAAAGTTGTGATCCTTAGGTTTTCATAATCTGAATTCTTGTTGTTCGGTTCCTTTGTTGATTTCTTCTATCTAATTGACTTCACTTTTGATTGTTTAATAAGGGCAATTGTTTTAATTTTAATAATTAGTTGGATTTTGAAGCTAGGTCTTTGTGGGTACGATATTCGATCTCATCACTCTATTGCTTGTTTTGACACGTGCACTTGCTAATTTCGATTCTAAAATCGTGAACAGGGATACTCTTAGATTTACTTTATTGTTAGATTGCTATCCCATGTGGGTCATTTAAGAAGGTTATATATATATATATATATATTGCACTTTGGCCTATTTAAAGGAGCTATTAGTTGGACGAATTTGGGAGAATCATATTATGGATAAGCAAAGTGAGCTTTTATTCTATTTGGTTCTTTGAAGAAGTAAATGAACTTATCGGAGTTTTTCTTGGCATTCATCCTTGATTAATCAATTAACCCTTCCATAGTTGATTGTGGCATCTTCACCATATCAAGGTTCTTACCTCTCTATAAGTAATGGGTTACGGTTCCACCACACGTTCTTGGAGACCTTAGTCACTGCAGGTTTCGTCACAAGTTGATGAGATTCTTATCGTACTCGATACTATTTTTCATCATGTCATTGGGAAAACTCGCATCAAATTCTAGTTTAGGCTATCCTCAAGATAGCAATAGTGCAACTTAAGAGTACTATTATCCAATTCCCATTCAGAAAACTATCTTTGAAGTACTCAAATCCACCTTTCGCTTACAGCTGGAAAACTATAAGCATTTAGAACAAATAAAACTCCCGTGGCTAGAAAAGATGTCCTTTTTATAAAGCAGAAATGTACGCTTGTATATCTAAATCTTCATTGCAAATAAAAGGAGTGCACAATAACTAATAACCCATTTGATATGGGGAAATGGAATTGTGCAACTATAGTAATTGTTAATAATCCATCATATTAAACATGATGCAAAGACCTTTTAAGCATTACTCTCAAGAAGATAATGCGGATGGATGTGTTATCATGAGTGTATTCTGCTCACCACATCGATGACGGAATAAAAGAAAGTTGACACATAAAATTATGAAGATTAACCAATTTCAGGCATTGTGGGACTTGTGATCAAAGTTGACTTGGTTTGACCATGGGTTTACTATTGAACTCATTAGCATATTGTTGAACCATCCATTGCTAATATTTAAAAAGTTTAAACCATAGTTTTTAAATTGGATTGGACCAGAAACTTATCAAGGTATCGGTTCCAAGTTCAATCGGATCGGTCTAGGGTTCAACAAGTCGAGCCGGATTATTAAAAAATAATAATATATATAAAGTACATGTCTTAACCTATCCAAACTCAACCGAACCAAAATTAAGTCTAGAAAGTAAAAACAATGCATATTTTAAGTTCCAATGATATAAAGTATCTCACTAGTCAATATAAACCAAAATACCACATAAGATGGAAACCTGAACTACACAAAGTCAAATGCTTCCTGGACTCAGTGGTTTAGATTGCAAATACTCAAAAGTCAAATCCTTGCCAAACTCATAAGCCCCGTTTAAAATGGCTAATCTCCGTACCAATAAAAAAAGGGTCCTTAACACCCACTCCTCCTTCATTATCATTAACTTCGTCGTCATTATCCATATAAAGTTCATCTAAATTTAGCTCGTCTATATCACATCAAAAGATATTCCCTACTTGATAAAATCACATAAAACTTAAAGCACATCAAAATCAAACAAATAATCGAAAAGTATATTTGCTGTAAAAATAGTAAAATACCATCTTTCCCATTTTCTTGACACATCTTTCCATATCACCATGAAAGGGTTCCAACTCCTCATTTGACACAAATGGAGGATCATACTCTAAAACCCAAGTAGCATTAGCATCAACAATTTCATAATCAATGGGATCATATTCCAACCTTTCATGTAGTTCTAGCATGGTAAAAATTCTCTTGAAATGTGAAAACTTGAATGACACATCTTTCCATATCACCATAAAAGGCTTCCAACTCCTCATTTGACACCGCTGGAGGATCATCCTCTAAAACCCAAGTAGCATTAATATCAACAATTTCATAATCAATAGGATTATAGTTCCAACCTTTCATGTAGTTCTAGCATGATAAAAATTTTCTCTTGAAATGTGAAAGCAACTTACTAAATTATTGTAAAGAAAAAATGTAAAAGCCAAATATACCTTTGTTGCAACTTCCAATTGCAGTGGACATATACTAAGTCATTTAACTTTTGGTGCTCTAATATGTTCCTCTTCTTGTAGTGAACGTATTTAAACACACTCCAATTGCACTCACATCCTAAAGCACTACAAGTTTGGCTCAATACACGAATTGCTAACTTCTACAAAGTTTGTGCACTAACGCCATAGTACATCCACCATACATCTGAAACCAAAAGAAGATATTTTAATTGAATGATAAGTAGTAAAAAAGAATATAAGAGTGACATGGAGTAAAAAGTATTTACCAGAAGCCATCGCATTGCGATCAGCTACAACACATGCTCAACCACCTTCAGCATTTCTAAAATACTTCATCTCTCTGGTTAGCTTAGTTGATAACTTCGAATTTCCAAATGCATAGTTTTTGATACATCAAGTAGACCTGGAATATTGATATCTTGGATTGAACCAATAAACTGTAGTATGCAAAGTTTTGTGCAATTGTCTATCCGATCGTGCATCAATTATTCGAATATAAGGCTCTACACTCTAGGGGTATGCACGGGTACTGGGCAGACCCGAAGCCGGTAGGGTCGACTCAAGGTAAATTCTAATGGGAATAAGGTAGGTTCCGGGTAGAAAAATGAGGAACCAATAAAAATAAATTCTGGTTCCAGTTCTATTAAACGTGACACTCGAAATAGAGACCGGAACCAATACCCAAAACCGTCAAATATATACTTATATTTATATTGAATATAAAACATGAAAATACAGTATTTTTTGCACTATAGCTTCAGTGATGTTGCGCTACGACACTAAACAATCGATTTATTCTGGGAATTTTTCATGCGCGTCTGCGCTGTTGCGTGCTATCTATTTCGCGCTATGGTTGTGGCCAATCGATCCATTTTGTAATATTTTCCAGAATTATTGGAGTTGTGGCACGTATCATCTTGTGCTGCAGCTCTTCCCAGTAGCTAAACTCTTCAAAACCATTCCCACCATTGGATCTGGAGCATTGATGCTGGCCGTCCATTCAAAAAACCTAGAAATATAATTCCCACCCCATTGTTTGGAGGGAAGACAACATTCATTCTGACCTCCTCTCTTTCTACCTTGCTCCACAGGAACCCAGGGCCGAGGACGAACTCCAGTTACCTCCCAAAAAAGCACAACAAAGGGGATGAACAACATCAACAAAGGTCGCACAAGGACGACTAGTTCATAGACGAACAACAGTAGCAGGGCAAGCAACGTTGGCTGCAACCAAAATAGCACAGAGAGAAGGTTCGATTTCTGTTTTCACATCAGACATCGACCATTACATGTACAGACATTTGAACGCATCACCTGTTGTTTTTGACGTCCAACACGAGTGCAGCTTGTGAGGAGAAGCAGAGGAATAGCTCCTTAACATGAAGAAGATAGGCCTGCTGGCGACGTTAGCTTGATTGACGAAGGACAGAGAGAAAGCAAGAAACAGAGCTGTAGCAAGAAGAAAGAGACTGCAAGAAGTACGATATCAGTTTTGAAGAAGATGAAGAGGAAGCGTACAAAGAAGGTTGAAGACGCAATGTAGAGGAAAACGAAGACTGCAGCTGAGCAATGTTCCGGGAGAGATGTGAATGCCATGGACCCTGCAGATGTGCAAGAAGAGTCCAAGGTAACACGCCATAAGTTAGTGAGGTAGTAAAAAATTCTTTTATTAGCTTTCATATCTCATGTCCTGATTGATGTTCTTAAATAATTTCCCAGGTTCATTTGTTTACTCGTTGTTCTCCTGACCGTATTGGAAATTTGTTCAACAAATTTGATGAGGAGAGGACGAATGCATTTATAGAAATAGGGTTTGGTGGATTGCTCAATGTTCCACAGATGCGGCTGCTTCGAACAATATGTTTATTTTTGATCGAATGTTTGGATGAGACCAATAGGAAATTGGTCATTCATGATACAGAGAAAACTGTGACTGAAGTTCATGTTCAAAGGCTACTAGGTCTGAATTGTATTGGTGTGGATGCTCTAATAGATGGTTCGGAAGAACACATTCTACCCATGTTCGAGGATTTGTCAGAAGATGGGAAAATCCATTTGCCGAGGTTAGAGGTAAGGTTGTTAGATAGCAAGAGTGATGTGACCACACACACTTATAAAAGGATGTTGACACTGTATTTAATTGGATATTTTTTCTGTCCGACATCTAGTACGATTGTTAGTTGGAATCATCTATTTAGTTTAGTGCACATAGAGGCAATAAGATCATACAATTGGGCTAAGCTTTTACTAGACATATTGGTGGATGGGGTGCATCAGTACAAAAGTGCTAAGAGGAAGTGGGTTGGTGGATGCCTATTCTTCTTGTTGGTATGTATTTCTTTACAATTCACATGATTTTTTACTCTTACTAATGATTACACATATATAATTTTAATCAACAGTACTAACATACATGTCTTATGCAACAGCTAGTTTACATTGATAATCTGCACCTGGGATTATTGGTCATTCCATTGAGTAAACGCTCTGAACCACGGTTGCAATGTTGGGGGAAGAATGAAATCCTACACTTGGTTCGCATCACTAGGAAGCATGGTGGTTTCACTAACAGGAAAGTAAGTGTCTACATGGGATTATTGATATGATGGAAGCAAAGTACATTCTGCTTCTTCATGCTTGTAGGCGGTTATTTCCTCCAATGAGACAACATCCATCCATTCAAAGGAGCATCAGGAGGGGGTAAATCCATCTACAATAGTTGCCTTTGTGTTTGCATATGTTTTATTTTGGCAAGTCATCATACTTGGGACGATTTCTTTCCGTAGGATTTGGAAGACAAAATTTTAAAAATGGAAACACAACTTCAACATCTTACATCAAAGTTGGTTGAAAAGCTGGACAAAATGAAAGTATAGTTAATGGAGGAGATGGAGAAGCTTAAAACTTCTATTTTGGATGAGATTAGGGAGATGTTACACAACAATAACACATCCCATAGGGGTGGCAAGGACGATACACAGGAAGTTGGGACAGTAAAGGAGTGCAAAAAAGTTGATGACACTCCCCAAGAACTTCCTATTGATGACTTCACCCATCGTTTTCCCAAGATTGTGGAAGAAAGCATAGGCCAAACTGTTGGGGTCCGACAATCGCCTAGACTAAGTAACAAAGAAGTAGGACACTAAATCCTTTAAGATTACTATCGTTCTAAAGAGGATTAAGTGTCTTGCATATATCATTTATTCACTTTGTTTAGCTGAAGTCAATACCCTCCGATAGTGTTCAGCCTGTCTCATCTACTACCCATTTTTGTAGAAACAAAAGGCCTGGTCTAACCATTAGAACTCCTTTTGTGGAACTTAAAAAACAGAGGAAAAAGGGATCTCGGGCTGCCACCAAGCCTGCGGAAGTAGCTGCAACTTGTACTAGTGCTCCGGCCACCAACAGACTATTGACGCGCTTCCTGTCATATCCAAGGTATGTGCACTTTCTAGGTATGTTCTGTTAGTATATAATAGATGTTGTATGATGAATAATTTTTCCTATGATGAAAGCAGAACCTTCGACTATTGATTCCTAAAAAGTAAAGGGACATGGGAACATGTCTCTTTAATGCTGAAGAGTTGAAGGTTCTGGACTATGCTCTTTCCTCATAGCTCTGTCGAAACAAGCCAAAGTGAGCAATATTATCAAACTTATTGTTTGGTTATTTGTCGTACTGACTGTAAATGTAATATATGTTAGCAATAATGGAGTTTCAGGGAACTCCTTATTAGCGGGGACTTCTATTCTTTAAATAGAGAGGGAATAAGCAGTCCGGTACTGGGAAAATGGGTTCAAGATGATGTCATTGACATGGCTTGTAATAAGTTCAATGACGATGAATTGCTGCGTGATCGAAAATGGAATTGCTGCTTTCTACCGACCTGGTTCACGGTACCACCAATCTAAGCTCATACTTACATTGCAATGTGTTATTTCTTACAATAGATATTATCTAACATTATTCAACACATATTTGCAAGCAATGGCTTTGAACAACAATGTTGATAATGAGAAGTTCCAGAGTCTAAAGGGGAAGTACATCGGGAATCTTCAAAACTATCAAGAGGTATGTCGGGCAGCACGAACTCATTTCTCATACAAACTCAATCATAACTCATTTGATTCATTTGAACTACAGCCCTCTCTTCTGGTTCATGTCAACAATGTGCATTGGATTCTCTATGTCATCAAAATGAAGGACAATACATGCATCGTGTTTGATACCCTAAATCCTTCAAGAGGAAGGGCAAAAAGGGAGATCACAAAATTTGCTAGCGATTGGTAAGAGTGTTTGTCTGCTGACGCTCTCATCGTTGCTTTAACCTATCACTAATAAACATTGCGTTTACATTGTGGTTCAGCTGGTAGTTGTCGATGATTGTTTCAGATATGATGGGTACATTAATGTGGATGGGGATGTGCTAGCCAATTGATGGCCCATTGAGTTCCCATATTTTGTTCCCAATCAAATTGCTCTAAATGCAACATAAGTTACATATGCTTGCTTAAAACATGTTCTGTGACCATGAAGCATCCTCTCTTCTTGATATTATAATGGCTATGTACCTACCTTTTTTGTAGTGATGACTGTGGTGTCTATGTAATAAAGTTTATGGAATGTCATTGTGTTGAGGATACCGTTTTTGGCATGGTAAGTTCAATGTGAATAATTAATGTTGGAGAAAATTCTTTGTTCATGGCCAATTCTAATGGATATTGTTTCTTTGAACATGTAGAAGCCGACATTTGTCGACCGATTCAACATTGCACGGGACTTAATTTTTTGGAAAGGAAACTCGAATATGGCTGCAGTACGTCGATCAGCTACAGAGTACGCAGCAATGAATAAGCTACCACAGTCCATGCAGAGCAAATGCAAGAAAATCAACTAACCAATTTCGCAAAAGGCCATGTTTAGGATTCACCATCTGTATGTATATACATTAATGATCTACTCAATTTTTGCTAGCATTGTCGACTGTGGTATCACACCTTTAGAACATGTTACTGGCCCTTTATATAAGTCATTCTTTTGTACATACATGTTTTTCATTTATCGTATGTTCATGCTGAAAGTAGTGTCATTACCGAGGGTGGTGTCTGTCATGGCTGCCTTGATTGACGAAGAGGAGCAACCATCGACCCTGCTGATTTGTGAAATCTGTAGTGTAAAGACGTTGCTCTGTGCAAAATTGGAACACCTACATCCTATTTCCTGAATTTTCTCACATTACGTTGTTAATTACTATACAAAATTGTAGTAGAAATGTTTCACCTACAACATACAATACAATATATTCCATTCAGCATTGACGATGTTCAGCATTGACACCGTTATGGCATCTAAATTTCAATGCCATAGCACACTACAACCACTTTTCCTATTATCGTATTCCAGTACAGTCACTACTGTAGCGTCCATGTACTCCGTGCCAAGACATCCTACAATGCGTACCCTAAGCACTGCAAAATGTAATATTTCATGTTGCAGCGCCATTCCATATCCTTGGCCTAGTTGGTAACCAACACCCTTGGCACTGGCATGTCCTTCATGCTGCACAAAGACACCATCAAGTATATCAAACTTTCAACGGAAGTCAGCAGCACAGTTATATCGACATTTACAAAGTAGCGTAAACATTTCAAAAACCATGGTGATGTCGATATTCGATAAGCTAAAGTGAATACTAACATTCATAAAAACCAATACGACTAGAAACTATCCATGCATCAACTTATCCATATGTACCCATGACCAATACCATGTTTATCATAAGCCAAAATGCAAAATGATACCATGAACATAATCTTCGACATCAATCATTGTCCTGCTGTTCATGCTCCTCTCCATCATTTTCTTCATCTTCATCTCCAGAAGTCTTTCAACCCTCTTCATCATCATCAGTTCCATCTTCTTCCTCAGTACTGTCCTCTTCTGGTTCAGCAAATGGGTTCACTGGGAGAGTGGGATACCTTTCCATATTCATACCCATTGCAGTAGCATTAGCTCGAAGCATATCCGCTAGAGCCTGCTGACACTTATGTGTGTAGTGCAAATGCTTTTCCACTATTTCAAGACGTTGGTATTGTGTAAGAGGGCGTGATGATGAGCTCCCAGAATAAGAAAGTCAAGCACTGCTGCCTTTCTTTGATTTCCTCTTCATGAAGCTCTTGATGAGGCTTCTCGGATGAACATGATCCTCATGCTTTGCCCATGGCACCCCAGCCACCTTGCATAGACCGGTTATCAATGAAGGGAAGTATAACCCTTGATTTTTTGCTGTTGAACACCTCAAGATCTCATGGTGCAAGAGCATGCCCAAATCAATTGAGTATCCCTTCAAAATGGAGTAAAGTAGTAATGCTCTATCCTTTGTCACATCACTTGTGTGAGAGCTCGGTAATAGCCGAACCGAGACAAAGTAAAACAAAATCTTTGTATCTTCCTTCAGAAAAGCATACCGAAACAAAATGACTTCCGGAGCCTCTTTCGACCCTGACATTTTCCAAGTTGCTCCTTTCTTACACAGATAATTCAACAACCTTCCATAGTCAATTGCCCCATCAAGAAACCTATTATAATCATCATTGCCCATTGTAGGAGAGCAAAGGAATTGGTTAATCCCATTCCTCGAGAAGTCCACCTTAGTTCTCCGTACAGTCGTGCTGCCATCGTCAGTGTCCACAACGTTAGCATAAAATTCGCAAACCACATTCTTAACCCCAGCCTCAGGGTTCTCCAACAATTTACCCGCCCTCTACTGATAAAATTTTCCTCCACTGACCTACCAAGACCACTAGAGAAATCAAACCATCTCTCCCTTATCAGCTCCCCAAAAACGGTGACCTCCCAAAACTGCTTCTCAGCATCTAAAGAGAAAAACTTGTTCCTGTCGAAGGTAGAGGCTGCAGCAAACATGATGTCTTTGATCTCTTTTTTGGTGCCATATTCAATCAGCTTCCCAAAGTATAAGGACCTGGCATCAATGATAAAAGAAAAATCAAACACAGGACGACAATAACAAAAGAGGATCAAGTCCTTGCAGAAGAACAATTACGATGACTGACTGATACAGATGACAGGGCTATAGAAACTATCAAACAACTGCATGCAAATAAGTTAGATGACTGATCAGTTCAAAACTTTGAATCAGGTGTTCACCCCAAGGTAACAAATATGTTGTATAAGCAGAAAAAGCATAGCTATTTGAAGTGTAATGAAACCATTGCATCACCAAGGTGCAGGCATAGGTAACAAATATGTTGTTTCACTATATTAAAGCACCCTGAACAGACTGATGGCATGCTGGATATGTATCCAGAAATTAATTTCATAGTGATGCACTGAAAGACAGGGTAGTTTCAACAAGAACTAACTATGTTGGAGGTGAAAATAGTTAGCATTTAACATTTCAGATCCAATGAGCCATAGAAGCCATAGAAACCATCATTGACAAGCTCAGCCATAGGAGAATAAACATATTAATGTCAGCCAACGACATATTCAACTTTGCAATCTACATTAGTGATGAATAGAGCATAGGAAAGTGTTGTCAAAGCTGCAAAAGCCATCATTTTCTCCTTCATTATGGAAGCACCCACATATTATGCCTAATCAAAATCTTCCATCACCATAAGAAGTTATCTATAGTAGGAACTCAGTTGCATGCATAGTGTTAAACATCGGTACACATGCCCACTGCATCAAATAAGGGGAAGAAAGGCAACGAAAACTGATCTATTTTGTTAACAAACCTTTGCAGAAGCATGACAAATGGAGAGGGAGCGATGAACGCCATCCAGAAGTTGTAGAGGGCAGTGCGGAGGGACGTTCAATCAAACAGGGAAAACATAGGGCAAGTGGGAGATCAATATCCTCCCTACCAATTGTAAGTGTTGAAAAATGGGCAGAGGCAGTCAAAGCGCCACTTCGGGTCGGGCATCCACGCAGATGGGCAGGAAATCTTTTTTAGGGTTTTCATATATTTAAGTTAATTTTTTAATAGAAGGCATACCACGCCTTTGCTATGAAGTATATGCGCCAAGGCTCGATACATTCTGTGAAAATTGGGATAGGCAATCTACGTCAACGCCATGATGGTGATTTGGTGCTAATATGTATGTGCCTTGACTCCTACTCATAGTTAATATCGAGATCATGGTGCCGGAGCATGTAATCATTTGTGCCAAGGCACAATTTTGACTGAAGTTAAGCTAACTTTAAATAGGACAACAATGCAAGGAGTGTGTGCCAGCTACTTGCAAATAAATAAAACTCCCTAATAAGGACTGGAAGGGGAGAACAACATACCCTTCACGAGTATCAGCCATGGCCTCTCTTGGAAGATGAGACCCATATCCTTGCTAAGACAGCCTTGATTGCGCCCAAAGCTCAGCAGTGGCCGCAGTGTGATGGATGCTCATCTTGGCAGGGCCTTCCCTTGTGCTTCTATCACGAAGATCACTGGAGAAAATGGAAGCGACAAGACCCAGTTGTGCCTCCAGCTCGCCATCATTGCACAGCTTCCTCCTGCCCTCGGTGGCCTCCGCGCATCTACACTCTTCCTATACTCAGAGCTCGCTTTCCCATCCACCCGTCTCACTCAAATCAGCAAAGGCTACATGACAAGCAACCATAATATGTTCAGTCCTTAGTATGACCCAGTAGATTACATATACGTCCACCCTATCCACACAATGTACAACCTGCTCGATCAAATACCCAAGATAGAGTCCTTTATTGGAAACGCAAAAAGCCGATTGCCCCTTAAGGTCATCATCATCGACTCTATAGCTGCACTCATTCAGACTGAGTTCAATAACACACTAGTTGACCTAAAGCATCGATCATCGATGTTCTTCAACATTGCAGGAAGGTTGAAGCCACTGGCTTCAAAGTTCGAGTTAGTTGTTGTCGTCATCACCAACCAAGTGTCCAATTTGGTCGGCCCTATTGAAGGTAGTAATGAATTCAGGGTCGGGAATATGAGTTACTTGTATTCTTCAAGTAGGCAGGTATGTGCGGCACTTGGGCTAGCATGGGCAAATTGCGTGAACTCAAGGATATTCTTGTCTAAGGAACATGAGTCTGTTGGAGATAAGTCACCAGTGGTTGATGAAGATGACCGCACATCAACTAACAGTGTAAGGACAATAAGGCAATTGCATGTTATCTACTCGCCGCGTTTGCCATACTCGCCATGTCAGTTCATGATCGAAAGACAAGGTGTTAGAGGTATTGGAGCTCAGGATAGATAGTTTAGGTGTCCCACTTGTTGTTTTGGAAAGTGGAAGCTTAGGATAGATAGGTTCTTTTTGTCTTTTGATGGCCTTCACAGCACAGAAGATGTACAAGTGTATTAGGAATGTCAATGTAGAGCGATTAAAGAGAGGATGTACTGTTTAGCATGTATGAACATGTTGTGTAGACCAAATTCAACTTCGGCACTTGTATGGCCTTTGTAGTATTGTTGTTTATAGGAAGCAAACATTGGAAATATATTAACAAATGGAATGGAAAAGCTCAACATGGAACTTCAGTTACAAGTCTTTTGCAATTACGTGTAATTCAGTTAACAGCACAACAAGAGTTATAATTTGCAGTAGTCAGCTACAACTATTTCGTACTTGCGTGAAATATACGAGTTTAAACTTCACTAGAAATTGTAAGTGGTGAGTGAATACTGTGTTGCAAGTCTTTCAACTAACTTACAAGTATTACATGTAACTAACAGTTGTGAATAGAGTGTTACGGGTGATTAAACTAAATAATTTGCTTAAACAGATATAAATTGTGTGTAATTATGTGTTACAAGTGTTTGAACTGCATTACAACTATTAGTTATAAATTGGTTCAAAAAGTAGTAAATGATCCGTTACAAGTCTTACAATTCAGTTCCAACTATTAGTTGTAATATAGTTTAAAAAGTTATAACGGAAACGTTACAAGTCTTTGAACTGAGTTACAACTAATACTTATAATTTAATTCAAAAAGTTGTAATTGATCCGTTATAAGCCTTTGAACTGAGTTACAACTATAGTTGTCATTTGGTTCAAAAAGTTGTAAATGACACGTTAGAAGTGCGTTACAGGTCTTTGAACTGAGTTACAACTATTAGTTGTAATTTAGTTCAAAAGGGTGTAAATGACTAGTTACAACTACGTTACAAGCCTTTGAACCAAGTTACAACTATTAGTTGTAATTTAGTTTAAAAAGTTGTAAATAACTAGTTACAAGTGCGTTACAAGCCTTTGAACCGAGTTACAACTATTAGTTGTAATTCAGTTCAAAAAGTTGTAACTCATTACAAGTCTTTGAACTGAGTTACAACTATTTATTGTAATTTGATTCAAAAAGTTGTAAATAACTCGTTACAAGTGCATCACAAGTCTTTCAAGTGAATTACAACTAATAGTTGTAATTTAGTTCAAAAAGTTGTAACTGATCCGTTACAACTTTTTAAACTGAGTTACAATTAATACTTGTAATTAGTTCAAAAAGTTGTAGCTGATCCGTTACAACTCTTTAAACTGAGTGACAACTAATAGTTGTAATTTAGTTTAAAAAGTTGTCACTGATCCGTTATAAGTCTTTGAACTGAGTTACAACTATTACTTGTAATTTAGTTTAAACAATTGTAAATGACCGTTACAAGTGTGTTACAACTCTGTCACTTGAGTTACAACTATTAGTTGTAATTCTGTTTAAAAAGTTATAACTGACCCGTTATAATTCTTTGAAACAAGTTACAACTATCAGTTGTAATTTAGTTCAAAAAGTTGTAATTGATCCGTTACAAGTCTTTGAACTAAGTTTCTATTATTACTTGTAATTTAGTTCAAAAAGTTATGAATGACCAGTTACAAGTGCGTTACAAGCCCTTGAGCCGAGTTACAACTAATAGTTGTAATTTAGTTCAAAAAGTTGTAACTAAGTCCTTACAAGTCTTTAAACTAAATTAGTTATAATTTGGTTCAAAAAGTTGTAAATGATACGTTAGAAGTGCGTTACAAGTCTTTGAACAGAATTACAACTAATAGTTGTACTTTAGTTCAAAAAGTTGTAATTGATCCGTTGCAACTCTTTAAACTGATTTACAATTAATAGTTCTAATTTAGTTCAAAAAATTGCAGCTGAACCGTTATAAATCTTTAAACTGAGTTACAACTATTACTTGTAATTTAGTTTAAACAGTTGTAAATGACCTGTTACAAGTGCGTTACAAGTCTTTCACTTGAGTCACAACTATTACTTGTAATTTAGTTCAAAAAGTTGTAAATGACCTGTTACAAGTGCGTTACAAGTCTTTCAATTGAGTTACAATAGTTAGTTGTAATTTAGTTCAAAAGTTATAACAGAACCGTTACAAGTCTTTGATCAGAGTTACAACTAATAGTTGTAATTTAGTTCAAAAAGTTGTAACTGACCGGTTACAGGTCTTTGAAACAAGTTACAATTATCAGTTGTAATTTAGTTCAAAAAGTCATAACTGACCCGCTACAAGTCTTTGAAACAAGTTACAACTATTAGTTATAATTTAGTTCAAAAAGTTGTAACTGATCCGTTGCAAGTGTTTCAACTGAGTTACAATTATTACTTATAATTTAGTTCAAAAAGTTTAAATGACCAGTTACAAGTGTGTTACAAGTCTTTGAGCCGAGTTACAAGTAACAGTTATAATTTAGTTCAAAAGTTGTAACTAAGTCGTTATAAGTCTTTGAACTAAATTAGTTGTAATTTGGTTCAAAAAGTTGTAAATGACACGTTAGAAGTGCGCTACAAGTCTTTGAACATATTACAATTAATAGTTATAATTTAGTTCAAAAAGTTACAACTGATCCGTTACAACTCTTTAAACTGAGTTACAACTAATAGTTGTAATTAGTTCAAAAAGTTATAACTAATCCGTTATAAGTCTCTGAACTGAGTTACAACTGTTACTTGTAATTTAGTTTAAACAGTTGTAAATGACCTGTCACAAGTGCATGACAAGTGCGTTACAAGTCTTTCACTAAAGTTGCAACTATTAGTTGTAATTTTGTTCAAAAAGTTGTAAATGACCTGTTACAAGTGCGTCACAAGTCTTTCAATTGAGTTACAACAATTTGTTGTAATTTAGTTCAAAAAGTTATAACAAAACCGTTACAAGTTTTTGAACAGAGTTACAACTAATAGTTGTAATTTAGTTCAAAAAGTAGTAACTGACTCGTTATAAGTCTTTAAACAAAGTTACAACTATTAGTTGTAATTCTGTTCCAAAAGTTATAACTGACCATTTACAAGTCTTTGAAACAAGTTACAACTATTAGTTGTAATTTGATTCAAAAAGTTGTAACTGATCCATTACAAGTCTTTGAACTGAGTTATAATTATTACTTGTAATTTATTTCAAAAAGTTATATATGGCCAGTTACAAGTGCGTTACAAGCCTTTGAGTCGAATTACAACTAATAGTTGTAATTTAGTTCAAAAAGTTCTAACTATGTCGTTACAAGTCTTTGAACTAAATCACAACTATTAGTTGTAATTTAGTTTAAAAAGTTGTAAATAACACATTAGAAGTGTGTTACAGGTCTTTGAACATAATTACAATTAATAGTTGTAATTTAGTTCAAAAAGTTGTAACTGATCCGTTAGAAGTTTTTGAATTGAGTTACATCTATTAGTTGTAATTTAGTTTAGAATGTTGTAAATGGCCTGTTACATGTGTGTTACAAGCCTTTGAGCTGAGTTATAACTAATAGTTGTAGTTTAGTTCAAAAAGTTGTAACTGAGTTGTTACAAGTCTTTGAATCGAGTTACAACTATTAGTTGTAATTTAGTTCAAAAAGTTGTAACTGACATGTTGCAAGTTTTTGAACTGAGTTACAACTTAGTTGTAATTTATTTCAAAAGTTATAAATGACCTGTTACAAGTATGTTACAAGTCTTTCAACTAAATTACAACTAATAGTTGTAATTTAGTTCAAAAAAGTTGTAACTGATCTGTTACAAGTCTTTGAATTAAGTTACAACTAATAGTTGTAATTTGGTTCAAAAAGTTGTAACTGATCCATTATAAGTCTCTAAACTGAGTTACAACTATTAGTTGTCATTTGATTCAAAAAATTGTAAATAACACATTGGAAGTGCGTTACAAGTCTTTGAACTGAGTTACAAGTAATAGTTGTAATTTAGTTCAAAAAGTTGTAACTGACCCGTTACAAGTGCGTTACAAGTCTTTTAATTGAATTACAACTGGTAGTTGTAATTTCGTTAAACAAGTTTTAACAAACCCGTTACAAGTGTTTTACAAGTTTTTGAACTGACTTACAACTATTATTTGTAATTTAGTTCAAAAAGTTGTAAGTGACCCGTACAGGTCTTTTAACTTAATTAAAACCAATAGTTGTAATTTAGTTTAAAAAAATTTGTAAATAACCTGTTACAAATGTGTTACAATTTTTTCAACTGAGTTACAATTATTAGTTGTAATTTAGTTCAAAAAGTTATAACTGACTCATTACAAGTCCTTGAAATGAGGTACAACTATCAGTTGTAATTTGGTGAATGACCATTATATTCCAGTGCTTTCACAGTCTTTCAACTGAATTGCAACTTAGTTCAAGAAGTTGTAACTGATTCGTTACAGTTTTTGAACTAAGTTATAATATTTAGTTTGTATTTAGGCAAAAAGTTATAACTAACTTGTTACAAGACTCTGAACTGAGTTAAAACTATTAGTTGTAATTGGTTCAAAAAGTTGAAAATGACTGTTGCAATTGGCAGTGACAAGTCTTTTAACTGAATTACAACTATTAGTTATAATTTAGTTAAAAAAGTGTAACTGACTCTGTCTAAGTGCATTGCAAGTATTTGAACTGAATTATAACTGTCGGTTGTAATTTAGTTCAACAAATTGTAACTAACCTGTTACAAGTCTTTGATCTGATTTGCAACTAATAGTTGTAATTTAGTTAAACAAAGTTATAAATGACCCATTATATAGTTCGTTACAAGTCTTTGAACTGAGTTGTAACTATTAGTTGTAATTTAGTTCGA
>CM075307.1:6955919-7040120 GCA_037672795.1 Lagerstroemia speciosa
ATGTAAGTCTCTAGAAGTAGCTTTCTAGAGATTTACTTATAGCACTATAAAATATGTGATGTACCCATTGTAAATGGTATGATCAAGGAAAATAAGTTCCTTTCTCCTCCTAAGCATCTCCTCTTCTGAACCACTTCCCATCAATCCTCTAATTCCCATTGCTTCTAAACACCCCAAAAACATCATCCTACAAACCTCCATCCAGCTTCCTCATACTTCAAACTATCCTACAACCCTCAACATGAACCATCAGTGGCATCGGAGCCACGTTCGACTACATCAGGTGTAAGCTTACCATGGCCAAGTACATGCTACAGTCATCCATCCCAGCACCAGTTTTTCGAGGTGAAAACTTCGACTACTAGTACATCAAGATGAGGACTTACTTTTGTGCTCAAGATTTATGGGATGTAGTAAGTAAGGGATATACTATCCCCAAGACACATCCGATTATCTTCTACACAAAAGAAGGAACTCAAAGAGAACCAACAAAAAGATTCTAAAGCTCTACTCGCTCTTCAATTAAGCTTGGGTGAAGAACTCTTTCCTAGGATCATGGGAGCCAAAACTGCCAAGGAAGCATGGGATAAGTTGCAGGAGGAGTTTCGAGGCAATGAAAAGGTACGAGTCTCCAAACTTCAAACTTTGAGGAGAAATTTTGAGAATTTAAGATGAAAGATTTTGAGACTGCAAGAGACAATTATACAAGAGTAGATTCAATTGTGAATCAACTAAGGACTTATGGAGATGAGATCCCATAAAATAAAGTAGTCGGGAAAATACTAATCACTTGCACTAAAAAATATGACCCGATTATTACTGCCATTGAAGAGTCAAAGGATATGGAAAAGCTAAGTGCTGTAGAATTAATGGGATCTCTAGAGGCTTATGAACACAGATAGAAAGGCGTATGAAAGTTAAGTCCTGCTGAAAATGCCTTTCAATCCAAGTTCAATAAGCAGTCTCAGAAATCTAAAGAAGGAGAAAGGAGATCAAATGAAAGTTTAAAAATAAGGAGACTCAAAGAGGAAAATATCCACCTTGTGGCATATGCAAGAGGAAGAGCCACTTGGAAAAAGATTGTTGGTTTAAAGGAAAACCACAATGTCGGAATTGCAAAAAGTTCAGTCATCTTGAAAAGGTTTGCCGATTGAAGAAAAATCATCAAGCCAATTTTTCTAAAGAAAAAGATGGCGAAGGCATCCTCTTTTACGCTGGCCAAGCAATGGCAGAAAAGAAAAAAGATACATGGTATCTTGATAGTGGTTGTAGTAACCACATGACAAAAGATGAAAGTATATTATGCAACCTTGAAAAATTCAAGACTAAAGTCAAGATAGGAAATGGAGATTATTTGGAGGCAACAGGAAATGGCACCATTGCCATTGATACAAAGAAGGGCAAGAGATGCATCAATGAAGTACTCTTGGTCCCTAGTAAGATCAGAACCTTCTCAGCATTGGCCAGATGGTAGAGAAGGGATACTCTCTGCATTTTGAGGGAGACTTTTGCACAATATATGACAAGCAAGATAAGTCTCTCCCAATTGCAAAAGCAAAAATGGAGCGATCGGAAGCCATCAGCGAAGCATCTCAAAGTCTTCGGCTGCATCTGCTACATTCATATTTCAGACATAAAAAGGAGCAAACTAGATGAGACGGTAGAGAAAGGTATCTTCTTGGGCTATAGTACTCAATCTAAAGGCTATCGAGTCTATACCATAAGAACAAAGAAGCTCGTGATCAGTCGAGATGTCCAATTCGACGAATATGCTGCATACAATTGGGAGACCGATGAAATGGTAAGAAAAGGCATCAACATGCCGCCATTACCACAACAATTAGTTGAAGAAGAAGAAGATGCTCAACCTAGCACATCAGGTCAAGCGTCTGCAGAAGAGTCTACACAAAATCAAGATTCCTCTCCAGAGTCACCATTAAGAAGAACAATGGCCTTACTTGAGATATACGAGCGATGCAACTTCACCATCATTAAGCCTAAAAACTTTGAAGATGCTTCTAAACAAGAGGTCTGGAGAAAGGTTATGGAAGAAGAAATCAAAATGATTGAGAAGAATGAAACATGGGAGCTGGTGGAGTCTCCCCAAGACAAGGAAGTCATAGGAGTCAAATGGGTATTCAAGATGAAGCTAAACCCTGACGGATCATTCCAGAAGCACAAAGCAAGACTGGTGGCAAAAGGTTATGCACAACAGTTTGGAGTCCACTACAATGAGACATTTGCTCCACTTGCCCGCATGGACACAATAAGGGCATTAATTGCACTTGCAGCTCAAAACAAATGGAAAATCTACCAGTTGGATGTGAAGTCAGCACTCCTCAATGGCTATCTTGAAGAGGAGATCTACTGGAGCAATCTCAAGGCTTTATAGTGAAAGGAGAAGAAGGCAAGGAACTCAAGTTAAAGAAAGCCTTGTACAGGCTTAAACAAGCTCCGCGAGGCTGATACAGTAGAATTGATAACTACTTTACAGAGTAAGGTTTCAGGAGGATCAAAAGTGAGCCTACACTCTATGTGAAGACTCAAGATACAAATGACACACTCATTGTCTCCTTGTATGTTGATGATCTTATCTATACAGGAAACAATGAGAAGATGATCGAAGCGTTCAAGCAAGACATGATGAAGACTTTCAAAATGACCGACTTGGGGTTAATGCATTACTTCTTGGGGCTAGAGATCAGCCAGCAAGAAGGTGGAATCTTCATCTCACAGAAGAAATATGCAGAAAGTCTCATCAACAAGTTCAAGATGAATGGCTGCAAGATAGTGGCAATGCCACTTGAAAACAGTAAAGCATTCAGACTAGAAGATGGTGCACTAAAGGCAGATGGCTCAGTCTACAGAAACCTCATTGGGAGTTTACTCTATCTGACTACCACACGGCCTGGCATTATGTATGCAACTAGTCTACTATCAAGTTTCATGCAGAGTCCCAGCCAAGTTCACTATGGAGCAGCTAAAAGACTGCCAAGATATCTTCAAGGCACAAAGAGTTATGGCATAAGGTACGAATCCACTCCTGACTCAAGATTACTTGGATATACTGATAGTGATTGGGCAGGATCAGTGGATGATATGAAAAGCACATCAGGCTATGCATTCACTCTTGGCTCGAGAATATATTCATGGGCAACAAGGAAACAAAAAACAGTTGCACAATCAACATCTGAAGCAGAATACATTGCAGCAGCAATGGCAATAAGTTAAGCGATATGGCTGAAGCGCATACTTGAAGATATGGGAGTGCAACAAGTTGAAGCGACGAGGATTTATTGCGATAGCAAGTCAGCTATAGCAATGGCAAAGAATCCAGTGTTTCATGCAAGAACTAAACATATAAGCATAAAGTACCACTTCATCAGAGAAGCTGAAGCCAACAAAGAGATAGAACTCAAACACTGCAAGACTGAAGAACAATTATTTGATGTTTTCACAAAGGCACTACCAAGAGCAAAGCTCGAGCTACTACGGGAGAAGATTGGAGTCAAGGAATTGCACACCAAGGAGGAGTATTAGATTATTGTGGTGCACAATTCTAGAAAGCATTAGAACATGTGTGACAATTCTAGAACATTCAATATTTCTAGGTGGTAGAAATTTCTAAAAGTTTGATCCTATAGAACATTGTAGGTGATGGGTAATGTTTTTAGAGTTTTCAATCTCTAGAACATGTATATGTAAGTCTCTAGAAGTAGGATTGTAGAAATTTCCTTATAACATTATAAATATGTGATGTACCCATTGTAAATGGTATGATCAAGGAAATACAAGTTCCTTTCTCCTCCTAAACATCTCCTCTTCTCAACCACTTCGCATCAATCCTCTAATTCCCATTCCTTCTAAACAACTCCAAAATATCATCCTACAAACCTCCATCCATCTTCTTCATACTTCAAACTATCCTACAACCCTCAACACAAACCATCAGCTTCATTCTGCCATTAGCATGGAATACTACGGTACGGTACAAACTAAGTGTACATATATTATTTTTGCGATCTGAATCTGATCATCTCGTTTGAACTTAATAGATTCAGTACAGAATGAACTCATCACCATGGGAAATAGTGTAGAATGGAGTGAAAATACTTATGAAATGGACCGGATGCTTTTCTTTTCTTTCATGCACTGATAACTGACACATCTTTGGGGTGGCAAAAGGATATGGGACACAGACTTGGCCTTCCAGATTATACACCTGTATGAGGATCTAGTACACTACGTGAACGAGCATGGGCACTCACCTCTTCATCTACTAGCAATGAAGGCTTCATCCTTCAGAAATGGGACGCACCTCGGCTGGTGCAGAAGCATGATTTATCACTGTAAGCACCGTCATTGTTCTTCTCAGATTACATAGGAAAATTTATGTCAACTCTACTGGTACATGACTCACTCCTAGCAATCTAATGAGGCAAATGTCCTAAATTTGAATCCATTCTACGTAAAATATGCTAGAAGTAGCTCTTTGGGCTTGCACTTTGACTGCGTCAATGCTAGGTATTTAGTGGTGCTACGGCATGGTTTTAAAAAATGGCCCATCATTGCCGTTACACAATGGCATTGAAAGGCTCGATACAGTTATTGGCCGATATCGTGGCTATAAATAAAAATCGTTGAGCGTTGCAGCTATAACAACATTATGTAATGGTGTAACGGACTAAATAACGGCCATAACGGCTCGATAGGTATTTTTATTTAAATTATCACAGTTATTCAAATTTTTATACACATTTACATGTTTTTTACTTTCAAAAATATTAAAAATACATGCATTTGTCACTTTTTTTATCCGAATTTTTGTTCATTTTGGATGCATAAAAAAATTCAGATCACGACATCCGCGATCCTGTTATGTAACATCGTGGCAATCCAAAACCGTGACAATCGCGACGCGACTGTTACGTGACCCGTGACCATGATTTAAATCCATGTGCTATGGTTGACGGAGCTAGACATTAGTAATGGTTGTTCATTTCTTCTGTTATATTCATAGTTGAACATGAAAAACTAGACATTTCCTAGCGAGGAGGCCGAATTGCCACTACTGCTCTTCTTCTTATTCAACCGAACAAAAAAAAAACTCAGTTCAAATCATTGGAATTGTTTCTTGACTGTTTCAATCATGATTTGCGGCATTTTCTCCGGATTGGACTTCCATTGCTACTACATTGCTTCATTAATATCATATGTCTAATAGTTGCTCGATTATTTGGCAGGCATATTTGTGGATCAACTCAAAGTAGAGCCATTGGATTACCAAGCTCTGTTGGTGAAGAACTCAGGGAAAGTGAAGATTGCTCATTTACCGCAGAACTACAGCACTTGCATTGACTTCTTTAAATTAATCAGGAATGTTTATCGTACTGGTAGATGATACCAATTCCACCGTTCTTTTTGTATGAAGAATTGATATTAAGGTTTGCTAGTCCAATGCTTATCATGCACATTAATTCACATAAGACTGTTTGCAAAAGGAGCATTAATTCTTTGATCATTTTGAAGTACAATACAAAAGAAGAACATGTTTGATTTCTGATATGGATTGATAGCAGCTTGTGGGAGGAGAACATTGCAGAAGTCTAGCAAGAAAGATCAGACAGAGAACCCGAGTATTCACTATGATCATCGACCTAGACAACTATATGAGTTACTGTAAGAGCTGCATTAGTTCATTTTTAAAACCAGTCTTTGATGACTGATAAACTGATTCCTAAGGGCAGTTTCAGATTCACGATGAACATATTCTGAGAAATTTATGTTCATGTCCAACTCTAATTTTGAACTTGTCTGAACTTCACTTTGCCGTTAATTTGTAGATAATCATGGGGCATCCCTGCATAATGCTCAGGACAGTCAGTTATTGGCCTCAAATTATTGGACATGCTTTGAGTACATCAAGTTCTTCTCCAAAGTTGTACTAGTCATGCTTGGACTAGGTAAATCTCCAAATGCATCATATAAGCTCAAAGCAACATTTATGTCACGTTTGGCACAAAAGAATCAAAGGGAATGGAATGAAAACTACTTATATAGAGAAAATTCGTAATTTGATAGTTCATTTTAAAAATATGAAAGGATGTAACTGTGAGAACTAATGGAATGAGCATTCCCTATGCAATTTGAAAATAAACATATTTCCACCAATTTGAAAATAAAAGTTTACACTAATAGAATGCATACAACAACTTTTAGTAGTGTAATCAAGTAAAAAATATGAAATACAATACTAAATTACTCATTTCATTCATTCCTTTTTGTTGGGATATGTCTCGACATAAGCTGGAACTCGAAGACCGGAAGACCTGAGTAACGAGTTGGAGATCAGATTCAAGATACAAGATATGTGCGAACAATGATCAACGGTCGAGATCGTGGTTGGAAGTACGGAATATCCTGGACAAATCTTGGTGATATTTGGAAGATTTTGTGGATATTATTTTCTCGTTTGAATATGATACCTAGATCTCGTAATCTGTTTGATTTAGAAAAAATATATATAAGTAATATTTTCTAGGATATCAAATAGGATACGGTCTTGTGTTATAAATAAGGTCTTGTACGAGTTGTGAAAGAGTGCCTCGGTGCTATGAAACCCCAGGGGCCTTACGGCCCAAGTGAGAGAGATTGGTGAGAGATTTTTTTGATAAACTTCTCTGTAACGCTAGGGCGTGAGAACTTGAGAGATCGAGTTGTGACTCTTTTCTAAGTGGGGTTTGTAATGGGGCTTGGGATTGGTGGTATCCCTAGAGATTGTAATCTCCTGGTTTGATTCAATGGAATCTCCTGCTTTGACTGTGATTGTTTCCCTCAGTGTTGAGGGTTTTTCCACGTATATCTGGTGTCAAGTTTCCGAATTTCTCGTTTCATCATCTCGCTCGGGATACCCGGAGACCCGACAGGTAGTATCGAAGAGATCATCGATCCCCAACAAGTGGTATCAGAGCCCAGGTTCAGAAGATATCAGAGTTGGGTTAAGAAGACTTTAGGTTAGGGATAGCTAAAGATGTCGGGTGCGAGATTCGAGGTGGAGAAGTTCGATATTTTCAGATATTGGCGGATGGAGGTGAAGGCTTTGCGGGTTTTGCATAGCCTGCAGGAGTGCTAGAAGGAGATGTCTAGTCAACCCTAATAACGGCAGAAGATTTCGGGCACGAAGGGTGAACATGTGCAAGGGGTTGTGCAACGTTCAACGCCTCAAATCCCTCGTGCATAAATAATGCCCTTTGATAAACATGTTCTGGTCAAGCAGTTTAAGGACAAGACCCGAGAGAACGAGGAGGCACCAGAGAGAACGTTGAGTTGGTGAAGGCTCCCGGAACTCAGCCTGTGGAGATAGGAGTTGGTAAATAGGAAGGCTTGCGGGGAGGCAACAACTTTTATTGGAGAAAGAACATGCTCAGGACAGGTAGAGGAAGTGGTCAAGATTGCCTAGTTGAATCGGGCTTCAAGCGATGGTGATCTTGGAAAAGGCTGAAGCCGTGTCAAAGTCGACTTGTCAACCGATCAACTGGAATCCTGCAGGAGTGCTGACAAATCTTGGCACCTCGGATAAGTCCAATGGTGGTTTGGACTTGAGCGGCGGGCGCATGATGAGGTGGAGCCCATGAAGGGTTGAGACAAAGTAGGCGAGAAGGAGAACTATTCGTGCTTGGCTTATGTGAGCCAAGGTAGAGATTTTTTGGGATATGTCTCAGCATAAGCCGGAACTCGAAGACTGGAAGACCTAAGTCGAGTTGGAGATAAGATTCAAGATTCGAGATATGTGCAAACAATGATGAACGGTCGAGATCGTGGTTGGAAATACGGAATATCCTGGATAAAATCTTGGTGATATTTGGAAGATTTTGTGGATATTGTTTTCTCGTTTGAATATGATATCCTAGATCTTGTAATCTGTTTGATTTAGAAAATATATATAGATAATATTTTCTAAGATATCAAATAGGATACGGTCTTGTGTTATAAATAAGATCTTGTACAAGTTGTGAAAGAGTGCCTCAGTGCTATGAAACCCTGGAGGTCTTAGGGCCCAGGTGAGAGAGTCTGGTGAGAGATTTTTTTGATAAATTTCTCTATAACGCTAGGGCGTGAGAATTTTAGAGATCGAGTTGTGACTCTTTTCTAAGTGGGGCTTGTAATGGGGCTTGGGATTAGTGGTATCCCTAGAGACTGTAATCTCATGGTTTGATCTAGTGGAATCTTCTGTTTTGTCCGTGGTTATTTCCCTCGGAGTTGAGGGTTTTTCCACATATATCCGGCGTCAAGTTTCCGAATTTCTCGTTCCACCATCCCGTTCAGGACACCCGTAGACCCAAGACAGGCAGTATGGTAGAGATCATCGATCCCCAATACTTTTGAATCGCTCGTACCAAATACAATCTTATTTTCTTTATGGTATCTATGTTTTCTCATGGTGCGTTATACAAATGTAGGATCTATGCATATAACGAATATTAGAGAGAAGAAAGAGAAGAATAGATTGTCTGTACAGATCATGAATGAGCTAATCGAAAGGTCTTTGCTGTATGAGTACGACGAGAACGGGAGAAACCCTCACCATGTGTGTCCTGATGAAGCAAATGAAGAGACTTTTGCCCTACAAAATTGGTGATGGTGGCTCTGTATTCTTTGACAATTTGGAGGATTCAGGATGGGAGAGTCTTCTACGCCGAGCTCTTCAAAAGTTGATCAAGGTGATGTAGATGAGTAGTTCAACAAGGGAGCAGAAGGCAATCCCATTTACAACATAAACAACTCGAAAATTACAATGAAAAATAATAAATCGAGATTTCAGTAATATATGCAGATCAGCCGTACCGAGAATGGTACCGATTCTTTATTGGTTGTACTTTGGTGATCTGGCAGTGTGATCTGGAAGGGAAGATGGTGTACACCGATGATCTGTCTTTCTTCAACTTTAATGGCTTCTCTCATCTTCCTAATTATGGTCGACAAGTCTAAGTCATCAAATACCAAGAAGAGCCAATTGATTCTTTTATTCGTGGGGTGTTGCATTTGTCACTTGATAACTTAATTGATTACTATGACCTATTGTTCATTATCTTTATATAAACCCTCATCTTCTTTCACTCTGCTGTTAAGCCATAGCTCCACTTGAGCATAATCAAAACCATTTCTGCCTCATTGTACTTATAATTTCCTGAGATATATTTTTCTCAATACTTTTACTTCTTCTTACATCTCAGCAACCTCATTCTATTTAATTTTTTTCTGTCCCTCCTACTCGTCAATTGTTTAAAATGCTTCTTTAGGTCCAAACTGGTCTTACATTTCCTACACAAACCACCATGCATTATTTGCCCCCCTTGGTCGATCGTGGACGAGTATCGCGAAAGGATTCAACTAGACATCCTTAAAAAGATGGAGATTTGCCAACGCACATGACAGTAGATATGCACGATTCACGGTAAAAAATGTTAAATAAACTTGGATATGAAGAGATATTTCAAGAAATTTACACGAGAGGATGGCAGAAGAAGCTAGGATGATGTCATTTAGAGGTAAGAGGAGACATAATCAGGAGAGATATATATTATGGAATAATAAATACAACGACGTAGCTGGGGTTTAAGTTTACCAAAGGTGGGCTATTACCTGGTATGGGAGTTGAGGATGATGGTGGTTCACGTAAAGACAATGGAAGTTAAGTCATGGGCAATTGATTGGATTCTAAAGAGGCAAATGCAACATTCTAAATAGAGAGATTGAATTGCTCTTTTGATACTCGATGACTCAAAACTTTTTTAATGATATTGAGGAAGATGAGGAAAGGTATCAAAGTGGAAGAAAGATGGAGTTAGAGGAGAAAATTAGAGATTTGGAGTGGTGTAAATGTGTTTGAATTATAAACTTCTAAAAATTTAATAAATGGTAGTTAAAAGTTTCGGAAATCACAAAATTTTTATCTCAATTTAGTACCACTTTGAATTTTTTAATAATATATTGATAGCACGACTAAAGTGATGACAAAATAGCTGATAATTAGGCAAATTTGTGATAAAAAGTTTGGGTACTAAATTATTGGTTCACTGAAACCTTAGAGATTAAATTGCAAGTTTGCGCTTAAAAATATGAATGTAATGTTGTTATACCACAGAATTTTTTTATGGTATTTTGACGGATGTACTAATGTAGTGGTAAAATGATGAAATTTCTGAGCCAAATTGGCAGCAAAAAGATTAGAGACTAGACTATTGATTGAATACTAATTAAAGTGACTGATTACTCAAAGAAGAATTGAGTTGAGAGAACCCATGAAAAAATTAAGCTCGTGTGAGAATGATGAGAAGTTGAATTTCACATTGTTAAGAAGAGGAAAGTTCTGATGGTTTATAAGAGGGGGTGTTCTTATGAATCGTATTGGTTCGTGATACCATGTTAGTACTGCCACATGATATACTCGATACTTACAAGTCTTTCTCTTATTATGTTGAGTAACCTGCTTAGCTATATCATACAATGCTTGTGTGCGAAGGTGACTATTTACGACTACAACTTATTAGGATCAAATTAAAGTGGGTAATTGTTCGATTCAACGCTTTTAATGGCCCGTACATGGAATCTAATGTTTGGCTTGGGAGAAATGTCCACGATGCAAAGAAAACAATCAACTTGAAACACTAAAGAATATGATAGCATCACAGAGATTATTGGTTCCATACTCAAAACCCATAAACCCTTCTCAGAAACAAGTTCAAAAATTGATATCTCAAGTTCTCACTACTTAGTATTATCATGAAATTGTTAGAAAGATCACTCACAAGATTTCTCACATCTTACAAAACTCTAATCAACCCTTATATAAAACTTTTGCGATCAAAATGATATCACATTTTTCCTAATTAACTTTTAGGAAAACATCTCAATTTGACTTATGATGGCAATGTAGGAAATCAGATTATTTCAAATTCAAAATTAGAATGTATATTTTTTCTTAACGATTTTCACTCATCTAGTTAGGTCTTGGGGACATACAAACTTTTGACTTGACGCGAGACATCCTCAACCAAGATGATTCGACTTACCTTGGTTTGGTTAATCCTATCAAGATGTTGTGCAGGAATTGGTTTGATCAGCGATCAATATCCCACTAGTTATGGCTGCGCCAACGAGCTTGCATAAGTAAAACAACATATAGAGAAGGAGGGCTGTAATAATTCAAAGTTCAGGGGTTAAATTGTGAAATAAGGAGAGTTATATTTAAAGAATGCTAAATGGAGCATAGGAGAGGTGGCACACTGACTCCAGCCATGATCCCACAAAATCTGCACCAAAATAGAAATATCTCGAATTTTTAGCGTCTTATAATGAAGAATTGGAGCTCATAAGGGTGGTCATTTCTTGTTTTGAGTAGAACGAAGGGGATAAGAGGTGGAACAAGAATTATCAATGAAGTCGGAACCGAATTTTAATCTCGTCTTTCTCAGCCAATTCATCCCTTCAGCATTTAGACAATCTAAAATACGCTTTCTCATTGTTCTGTTATTAGTTGTAATTTAGAGATAGAGAGAGAAAACTTCAATAGGTCTTTATGGTGGATTCTGGTAGAGGGCTTAAATGGACGAAATAATTACATCTTTGGTTGCTCATAATCTCAGGAAACAAAAATTTCCAGCCTCATTTCTCCACCTTTTAGTGTTTCCTTTGATTCTAAAACGTAGGTTATACTTTAAGGTTTTCAAAGAAACAAAAATCACAGGATTTCAATTTCTAGAGCTCGAGATATAAGTCTGTGACGGCTGCCCCCGAAATGTTTTAAGTTGTCCAATTTTCTGTTAAATAAGCAGTCGACTTCGACCAAGATTTTCAAATTGAATCCTTCATTTTTTGATATCCCGTGCTTCTAAATTGCAGTTTGTGGTATAAGCTTTTTAGGAAAACCAAGAACTCCTGGTTTAGTGGTTTGCGGACCAAGATACGAATTGATTCCTTTGTTTTTTGATGTCCTGTGTTTCTAAATTGTAGTTCACAGTATAAGCTTTCTAGAAACACCAAGAACTCTGAGTTTAGTGGTTTGTGGACCAAGATAAATATGCAAAGTTGGCCTCCTGAATAACCCAAATCTATCCTACAATGAAAACCTGATTTTGAGCTACATTTTCGTATCGAATCATCCGTCTTTGGAACCCTATTTTATTCCTAAATTATAGCTCGTAATACAAGCTTTTCATATACACTGAGAACAGTAGATTTGGTAGCTTGAGGATGGAGAACTAACCCTTCAAAATTGGCTAGTCGTGCAACTTGGGACTACACAATTACAAACGAACCAAAACTTTGAAAGGCCCGTTTGGCCTGATCTGAACTCCAATTCAATGATTTTTACAATGTTGATCTCATAATTGAAATTACGATTTTTTGTGATTTTTTTAGGAACTTTTTGAATTATTTCATTTTTCTCAAAATTTTCAAAAGTAACAAATTTTATCGATCTTACATATTACAAAAGTTGTCACTAAGCCTAAAATACCTTATAGTAATTACTTATGAAATTTTATCATTTAACATATATAAAATATTATTTAGAAATTAAATTGAGATATATATTGTATTTAAGTCCCAGTATTTTACATAAATTTCCTAATTTATGAATCTAGTTAAAGAATTTTAATTTTGAGTTTTGAAAAATTCTATATATAAATATTTAGACTATCTAATAAGTGACAATCTTGGTTGATATACAAGAGTGGGATGGATATTTTGTCAGTTGAGGAATTTTTAGGATTACTACATTTCCGAATATTTGTATAACAACATATAGCGTCAATTATAAGTTCTTCTTCTGATTCGAATTGAGACAATAAACTCCTGATTACGGGACAGTTCAAGTTAGTAACTTGGGACTCACTTTTATTATTTGTGAAATTATAAAATATAATTTTATGCATATCATAATTATTATTCTGAAATTATTATATTTAAATGAAATGAACATGAACTATGATTGATGATTTTCAAATGGAGGATCAAGTATCGAGAGATTATTGAAGTGCAATTTTATTGAAAATGCATAAATTGTTTAACGATTAAATTATTAATTTCACGTATTTTGAGGAATATGTGACATTTGCAAAATTATTTGAATTTATTGATTTGTAAAAATTTATTTGGATTTGAATAGTATTATGATTTTGATTTGAGGCTCATCTATTTACTACACATAAAGCATTGCAATACGTTGAACGAGCTAGCTAGCTAATTATCTGGGTCTACACTAGCATAATCTCTAGGTTGTTACTAATGACGATACTGGTACCTGAGTTTGTGTGACAGGACGAAGTATCACTGTAGTATCAAAAATAATGAGTCTAAAACGTCTGAATATTGATCATATAGATTCCGAATGGAAGTGACAGAATATTTCCTTTTAAATTGGTTTATTGATATTTTGAAAATAATTTGAAATGTATCTTTCTTTGAAGTATCAAAACTTGTGTTATAAGAATTGTAAAGGATTGTTTCGAGCTAATTGTTATAAATAAGAAAATGTTTATATGGATATTTGATCTGGTAGAAATGAGAACCAATTACTCATTGAGCACATGGAGCTCATCCCTTTATCCTATTATCTTTTTAATATTCAGAATCAGAAGAAATATAGGAGAGTAGCACCTAGCAGGTTCGCTAAGGGATCAGGTGCCTAGAAGATTGTTTGGATTTATTCATAGTGTTCTTCCATTTTTCTTAGTATTAACAACTTCTAATATTTGGACAATTTTTAGGATTTTAAGGTGTAAATCTTCTCTTTAATATTGAATCCTATCTATTAGACATTATAAATGTTGATGCTTGTGAAGAGGAAAATTTTGAAAATCCTATGAACTAAAAGTATATTAGTTGGTTTTATTTACTATGGGACCAAGTTAAGTCAATTAGTGAACAGCCAGTCACGAGTCCATTCTTTGTATCGAAAATGGGACGTGACAAGGACTTAGTATAGTCGGCACTACTCTCGCTCTGTGACTTAGAGTATCGATTTTGATCTCACTCATGGGACTTCTCCTGCACCTTTTATTTCCTCTTCCTTCTAACATTTTTTGACTTATGTGCCTCCTTTCTACACTGCAAAAAAAAAAAAAAAACACATATAGATTGTGATCCGCTAGTCCCAAATTACACAGATATTTTATTTGGTTTTGAACAATCTTTGTTTTATCCATGCTATTGTTATTAAAATTAATGGTTACAACTCGTCCTATAGTGCTTAGAATTAAATAACAAGTGAATATATTTCATATGTCTTGCAGTCATGGTCTTTCGTGTTTTGTTAAAATTGGCGTGAGATAATTAGGAATGAGAATGTGCCAAGTGGAAGGGGTATCTAAATACTCGGATCCACCCGCATCCGTGATCCGCCCTGCCACATTTGACCTCACTTTCAAAAATAATTAATACATATTATATTAAGTATAATTTAAAATAATATAAATTCTCATATTCATAACAATATATAACAAAGTTAATACAATAAAAATTATATCATTTCAAAACAATACAACAAATAGAATCCAATTTACTGAGATAAGAGTTTCCTAAATCACATAAAAAATTTCTCATTCCGAGGACTTGTTTTAAGACTTTTGAGCACTTGAACTCACCCAGTGAACTGGTTCGAAAATATTTTTTTCTCATCCGACTAGGATCTGCACCAGCAGTAAATGAGGAGCACGTCAAAAATTACAAGAAGTAGGAATATACATGCCATAGCTCGTATTTAGTCACAGGTAACATTATGTGGCTTTATCTCGGGGAACATTGATGAGGTCAACCAAAATCTCGGTGAGAAAAGGAAAAAGAAATGGAATTGAAGGATTGCTCACCAGAATGTTCTCTTCAAGAGTGTACTTTGCCTCAAAACTAGGGAAGGACTAACTCCCTTTTCATAGTTCATGTTTTACAGTATCCATGGGCGTTTTACAGTTTAACTAAAGGTTATACGTTCTCCTCAGGTCAATGTGTTAATAGAAGTTCAATAACGTGAATAAGATGTTAAATCAAGACGCATGAAAAATGAAATGGTAGATAAGCTTCAGTCTGTTTCTACATTAACTCATGCAACTTGACCTTTTTTTTTCTATCATTGTATGTTTTATTTTTGTGTCATTTGGAGACATTAGTATGCTTTTCACATTTGAATATTATAGATGTTTGGCTTGACATATGACAAACTATTCTTCATCTTCAATAAGTGACATTTGACAAACTAGTCTCAGCTTGACACTCATTTAACTGTTGTAATTTTATACTCATTTTAATAGTTTTTTTCAAGATACTTGAACGATATTATCGGTGTGTATATTTTGTTATTCACTGCAATCCATTCGTATGCAGTATATGAACTAGCATTCTAGGATTCCGCCAATCATTTAGGTAAATCTCATTCAATTTACGTGTAATAATAATTCTATCATTTAAATTTGTTTAAGAACATGCTCACCGTGTAAAGTACGGGTTGTGTGCTAGTAATATTATGTAGCAGGGTAGGACGAGTCAAGGCAGGGCGGGTCACAAGATACCCCTGGAGCTACTCTGATCGTGCACTGTCCAGGTCGGACCCACCCCAAAACCAGGTTGGGGCAAGGCGGGCCTCACAAGCCAAGGCAATGAGTCAGTCTTACACTTGTTTGGTCGAATCCTAATCATGAGTCAATCCAATTAGAATACCCTGTGCGACAAGAATCCTAGATGTAGGGCCACGGAACAAGAACAAGGATTCGAGAAAATAATGCCTATAACAAATTACCAAAGCAGTAAATATTCAGTGTATAATACATGCATAATGGGTTCGTTGTATAAATTACCATTCAGATCTAGATATGTGTAAAGTCAACTCTTGAAAAATCTGAAAACCTTACAATGTCAAAATCTAAGGAAGATTTACCCAACTAACTTGTTATATATTACACACTAAATATTTGCTTCTACCAATATGAATCAATTTCTCCTACGCCAGGCAGTCACAACAGAAGGTGGCATCTATTATAATATTCAATACCAATAAGGATGCATTTTATGAGATAGAGAAGCTTCCGTTTAATAAAGCTAATTGAAAGAAAAAAAATAGAGCTTCTCTAACACCAAAGAGAACAACAACAGAAAATCATAGTTTTATATCTATAGAAAAAGAAAAAGAAACCCCGGAAGGAGATAGACATGGGATTATGTTTAGGGAGTGTTTGGTTCTACTGTCAAATTAAGGAGAAAGTATTTCATACAATAGTTTTGCCATATGGTAGTGGTTATATACTCACACCAATCAATTAAATTTAAGAATTTTTAAAGTTATTTTTTTAGATTTTATTAGAGAATCACAAAAATAACTAACCCCTTGTTTGGATGGAGGTTAGAGGAAGGGAATAGAATTGAGGGAAAATTTTAACATTGTTTGGATTTTCTTAATATAAAGAATGAAAGAGAATGGGCGAAAATATTTTTAGTTAATTGATTTTATTATCCTTATGTGCAAGTTTTTTAATAAAAGAGAGAATAGTAACTAAGTTATTTAGCTCTTTAGCCTCAACTTGAAGGTTAAATAAATTGAACTCTATGAGAGAAATGGAGATAAATATTTTACCTCGATGCCCCTTCCACTCTTTTAAAAGAATACAACCAAAGAAGGTAAAAAATCATCTCATTTGTCCTCCTTTCCCCTTAATTCTATTGCATGGGCCTGCGAGCCCCGCATGATTAGTGCCAAAAAAAAAATTGAGGGCAGGCATCTCATCGCATTGAACTCCGTTCTTTCTTATCAGTCAACAACTTTTATCTTGCGCTGTGCAACAAATCTCTAGAAGGAGCTTTCTACAATTGTCCATTACTTGTCAGAGGAAAAAGCAGTAAAGAACAGTAATTTATGATTGACCAAAAGGTCAAAAAAAGGCAGCGGGTACTGCAGCTGCAGTCTCCAATCATTGAACCTGCAACTGACCCAACAACAGAAAAGCACATAATTAGAGACAGGCTCCGACATTATTCATGAAATATTGCGAAGCTGGCGATAATCTTTATCTCATTATTAGAACGAAGTAAATTGAAGTGAGACTTCGATGGACCCGGAACAGTTTAAGAAGACTCTGTTCTACAACGCCATGAAAGGAGAGTGGGACGAGGTGGTCAGAATCTACCGGGACTACCCAGAGGCCCACACCACAAGGATCACCCGCACCGGCGAGACAGCCCTCCATGTGGCAGTCTCCGATGGCCAAGATGACACCGTCGAGGTTCTCCTCAGCCTCGTCACAGGCACTGCTAAGGACAACCACCTCGAGGGCCACACCGAGGCCGTCCTAGAGATCAAGAATGACAGGGGGAACACTTCACTACATTATGCAGCCTCAGTCGGAAGCATAAGGATGTGTGAATGCATTGCCAGGGAGTATCCGTCCCTCGTCAGGGCACGAAACATCGAGAGCGAGACCCCAATTTTCCTTGCAGCACTCCACGGAAAGAAGGAGGTTTTCATGAGGCTGCATTATCTGTGTAAGTCCGAGGGGAACGATTATTCATATTGCCGGAGGAAGGATGGGCAGACCGTGCTTCATTCTGCCATTAGCGGGGAACACTACGGTACGGTACTAACTAAGTGTACATATAATATTTTTCCAATCTAAATCTGATCATCTCTTTTGAACTTAATAGATTCAGCAGTCAGCACCGAATCAACTCATCGCCGTGGAGAAATAGTGTAGAATGGAGTGAAAATACTTATGAAATGGACCGGATGCTTTTCTTTTCTTTCTTGCACTGATAACTAACTCACATCTTTGGGGTGGCAAATGGATCTGGGACACAGACTTGGCCTTCCAAATTATACACCTGTACAAGGATTTGGTACACTACGTGAACGAGCAGGGGCACTCACCTCTTTATCTACTAGCAATGAAGGCTTCATCCTTCAGAAGTGGGACGCACCTCGGCTGGTGCAGAAGTATTATTTATCACTGTAAGCACCATCGTTGTTCTTATCAAATTACATAGGAAACATGTTGTCAACTCGCTCATCACCATTGTCAAGTGCGGCAGTCTAATGGTACAAATCTCACTCTCAAGTGGTTTGGTGATGTCGATTTCTCAAGATTGAATCCATTCCACGCATATGCTAGAAGTAGCTTTTTGGGCCTCAACTTTGATGGACACCAATAATAGGAATTTGGTGGTTCTACAGTTGACAGATCTAGCATTAGTAATGGTTACTCAGCACTTGTGATATGTTCATGGTTGAACATGAAAAACTAGACATTTCCTATTAAGGAGACTGAATTGCCACTACCGCTTTCCATCTTATTCACCCCAGGAAAAAACACTCATTCAAATCACTGGAATCGTTTCTGTACTGCTTCAATCATGATTTGTGGTCCTCTCTAGAGTCTGGACTGGACTTCAGAACTGCATCATTGCTTCATTAGTATTAAATGTCTAATAGTTGCTCAATTATTTGGAAGGCATATTTGTGGATCAACTCAAAGTAGAGCCATATGATTACCAAGCTCTGTTGGTGAAGAACTTGGCAGAAGAGAAGATTGCTCATTTACCACAGAACTACAGAACCTGCATTGACTTCTTTAAATTAATCAAGAATTTTTTTCGCACTGGTAGGTGATAGCAACTCCACCATTCTTTTTGTATGAAAATTGGTATTTAAGGTTGCTCGTCCAATGCTTATCATGTACATTAATTCACCTAAGACTGTTTGCAAAAGGAACATCAATTCTTTGATCATCTTGAAGTACAAAAGAAGAAGATGTTTGATTTCTGATATGGGGCATAATGAATATGGACTGACAGCAACCTATGGGAGGGGAACGTTGCAGAAGTCTAGCAAGAAAGATCAGACAGAGAGCCCGAGTATTCACCATGAGCATCAACCTGGACAACTAGGTGAGCTACTACAAGAGCTGCATTAGTTCATTTTTAAAATCAGTCTTTGATAACTGATAAACTGATTCCAAAGGGCAGTTTCAGATTGATGATGAACATTCTTGGAGAAACGTATGTTCATGTCCGACTCTAATTTCAAACTTGTCTGGATTTCACTTTGCTGTTAATTTGTAGATTATCACGGGGCCTCCATACATAATGCTCATGGTAGTCAGTTATTGCCCTCAAATTCCGGGACATGCTTGGAGTTCATCAAGTTCTTCTCCAAAGTTATGCTGACCATACTTGGACTAGGTAAATCTCCAGATGCATCATACAAGCTCAAAGAAACATTTATGTCAAGTTTGGCATGAAAGAATCGAAAGGAATGGAATGAAATGAGTACTTCTATAGAGAAAATTCATAATTTGATGAGTTCATTTTACAAATATGGAAGAATGTAACTGTGAGAAGTAATAGAATGAGCATTCTCTATTCATTTTGAAGAAAACACATTTCCACTAATTTGAAAATAAAGTTTACACTAATAGAATGCATACAATAACTCTCAATGGTGTGGTCAAGTAAAAAAATATGAAATACATTGCTAAATTACTCATTTCATTTCATCCCTTTCGAATCCTTCGTACTAAATACAATCTTATTTTCCTTATGGTATCTATGTTTTCTCATGGTATGTTATATAAATGTAGGATCTAAGCATATAACGAAGATTAGAGAGAAGAAAGAGAAGAACACATGGTCTGTACAGATCATGAATGAGCTAATCGAAAGGTCTTCGATGTATGAGTATGATGAGAATGGAAAAAACCCTCACCGTGCATGTTCTAGTGAAGCAAATAAAGAGACTTTGCCCTACAAAATTGTTGATGCTGGCTCTGTATTGTTTGATAATTTGGAGGACTCGGGATTGGAGTCTTCTACTCCCACCTCTTCTGAAGTTGAACGAGGTGATGCAGATAGGCAGCTTAACAAGGGAGCAGAAGGTAATCCCATTAACATCATAAACAACTCCAAAATTACCAAAGAAAAATAATAAATCGAGATTCGAATAATATATGCTGATCATACCGAGAATATTACTGAGTTTTTATTTCTTGGTTGTCCTTTTGTGATCTGACAGGGAAGATGGTGTACACAGATGATACGGTTAAAGGGGAGACAGCAATACTGCTTGCTGCGAAGAATGGAATTACGGAAATGGTGGAGAAGATACTCGAGACGTTTCCTGTTGCGATCCATGATGAGAATTCCGATAACAAGAATATAGTCCTTCTGGCAGTTGAGAACAGGCAACCTCACGTGTACAAATTTTTGCTCAGGAGAAACATCCTTAAGGACAACATATTTCGCAAGGTTGATAACAAAGGAAACAGTGCGCTGCACCTTGCAGGGATGCTGGGAGACTACAAGCCTTGGCTCATCCCTGGGGCTGCACTTCAGATGCAGTGGGAAATAAAGTGGTTCCAGGTATTTTTGCTCTGTTATTTTCGGTTTTAATATGCCAATCATTGATAATGGAACTTTTTTTCTAATTTGGTTCAACAAAGGAGATGTGGTAGATAGCTGTCTTGTGAGTACAAAACCTTTCCCAACAAGATATTTGTTATAAAAAATTAAAATATTTTACACTTAAATACAATAAGTTTTAAAAATAACAATTTAGTACATTCCAATGATTTTACACTAATATAGTTATTAGTTACTGCTATGATAGCTAACTTTTGTCAGAGTTCGTAAATATTTGCTAACATGATAATAATTTTAAATTTTATGAAATATAAAACAAAAAAGCGGGTTGTTGGTTATGATATTATAGGATGTGATTAGGAAAGAACTTGGTGGGAGGATGTGGAAAAAGCTCCACAGGTTTTACTGCTAAAATAATGGTAGCTATTACTATACTTGCGAGGCTCAAGCTTGCAGTTAGATTGAAGTGGAAGAAAATAGTTTTGGAGACTGACTCTGAAGTGGTGTTTAAGGAGAAAGTAGGAGAAGAGATGGCAACTTGAACCTAACACTCTAGACGTCAGGAGGATGAAGCAGAATGTCGTCTCTCTAAAAGCTAGACGGATCAAACATACTGGGAATAAGTGTATGCACTATGTTGAGCAATGGTAGAAAGGGAGGTGTAACTTGAGTAATTGGGTTGAAGATATTCCTACATCCTTGTGTTCACTACTAGAAGATGATAGAGCTGAGGCTTTGGTAAGCAATGTGGGGAATTCTTATGTAGATGATGAGATTTTTTGATGACAAAATACTTGCAAAAAAAAAACATAGATATGGTGTTCAATCTTTTATTCTCTCTATATGTTTACTCGATTTGAAATCTTATCAACAATATAAGTACTTAGCATGCAACAAATTTCTTGCATTTGGCACTTCTAAGCACAAGGATAACAAATTGCAGTTTGTGAAGCACTCTATGCCACCGCACTTCTTCGTTCGATACAACATGGAGGGCAGGACCGCAGGCAATATCTTCACAGAAACCCATAGAGAGCTGCTGAAAAATGCTAGCGATTGGCTTACAAGCACTTCAGAATCTTGCTCGGTGGTGGCAGCCCTCATCGCTACCGTGGCATTTGCAACCTCGACCGCTCTCCCAGGTGGTGTCAGGGAGGGGAGTGGGAAGCCAACGCTCGAGAACCAGCCTGCTTTCAATGTGTTCGCAATATCTTCGCTTGTCGCGCTCTGCTTCTCAGTAACATCTGTTGTCCTATTTCTATCCATTCTTACATCCCGATACCAGGAGAGGGACTTTGGCCGAGATTTACCGAGGAAGCTTCTCGTGGGCTTGACTTCACTTTTCGTATCCATTGCCTCCATGCTAGTGTCCTTCTGTGCAGGACATTTCTTCGTTCTCAAGGATCAGCTCAAGTATGCCGCGTTCCCAGTGTATGCCGTGACATGTCTGCCGATCACCTTTTTCGCAATGGCTCAGTTTCCTCTCTACTTTGATCTCATATGGGCCACTTTCAAGAAGGTTCCGCAACGGAGCTACAAGTAGTCGATGGCTCCATTTGAGCGTTTTCTGGGTAATGGGCTCGTCATTTGTTTCTTGATGATATGCAGATACATATATATATATATATGCTCGTAATATGTTATATGTATAACAAACTTTTTTTTTCCGCTTTTGTTTGAACGTGGTTTAACTCTTGCATTGTGAGGTTGAGAGAAAAGAGAACAATAGAAGGAGACTGCGTAATAGTTGAGAAATCACAAACCATTGCGTGTATGTGTTTTGAGATTGCAAAAATATAAATTTTCTTCTTCCTTCTGGTTTCCCTCAATTATTGCATCCGTATTCTTCCAAATCTTGCACCATTAATTACTAATCCAGCACCCATAAATTCTAACATTAGAGTCAAATTCTCATCTACTGAACTTCAGTGACATGGGGATGGCCTCAACAAGCAATGACATAGCCTTCAATTATTCAAAACAAGGAATTCTAATTTTCACTGGAGAGAGATGCACAATGTCGAGAATTCCTTTGAGGACATTCATTGTGCTTAAGAATTTGAATCGAACTTGTACGAGCAATGAACAATTAATCGACCGAGTAGGGAAGAGAAAATCACATGCTCAATATACATGGTTCTAGACAACATAGTTTGTACTCCACAGGTTAAGGAGGCTTAGCTAGTGTTCTTCACAATTTCCAATGGAGTACAATAGATTCTAGTGTTCTTCGCAATTTCAAATAGAGTGCAATAGGTCAACCCTCTTACAACAAACATTCGCAAATATAACCTCACAACTCTCTTGGCTTGTAGGTTTATCTCCCAAGGACCTTTTTTTTTTTTTGGCCAAACAAAACTAGCTTTATTCATTTAACCATTGTCCAGAACAACATTGCAGGAAGTAAAAACAGCATCGCTGAGGACAGAAACATGAGTAGCCTCCTCCTTCAATAGAACACACAAAGAAGATGGTGGATTTCTCACCCAATCACTTGGGACCATCCCTTTCCTGTACCATTGTGCTACTAAATCAGCACATTTATTAGCTGTTCTATGCACTAAGCCCAGCTGTATAACAGAAAAATAGTGCTTCAGGCTTCGTATCTCCTTAAGCACAGGGGACAGCCGCCAATCAACCACTACAGTTTGTCCACTAAAGCTTGAAACAGCACTTCAGAGTCAGTTTCCAGGATCATCCTGCCAGCTCCCATAGCCCGTGCTACTCGACAACCTTAAAGGAAAGCCAAAGCTTCGGCAACAATAGGAACATTGCATAACTGCAATTGGCCAAACCCTCCAACTAAGGCGCCTTTCTCATCACGCAGAACACCTCCAATACCAGAAACATCAAGTTTGTGATCCAGGGACGCATCACAGCTCACCTTTATAAAACCAGTTGGAGGTTTAATCCATTGCTCAGGAGCCTTCATCCTTTTGTTATTCAAGTAAAGACCTGTAGTCATTTTTCACACTTTCCTTTAGCTCCCATGTATTCTTCCACAGCATGCCTTAGCTTAGCGATGACAGGTGGAACATCAGGTAGCACTCCTCGAAAGACAGCATCATTCTTGCCTTTCCAAATATGCCACATTGTGAACACAATTTTCATTAGCAATTCATTCTTCACATCCTTATTCAAACCTGGGAACCATCTGTCCAAACCAAACATCCAATGTAGTAAGGCTTTGCCTATCAACATACAATCCTCTGGGCTCAAACCACACATAGGCAGTCCAATCATAAAGCAAGACAGCACGCTGAATTGTTTCCTCATGTTGACAGAAGTGACATTGGCTCGACACATCCATACCCCTTCTTCTCAGGCAGAAACCAATGGCAAAAGAATTAGACATTACCCTCCAAAGAAAATGCCTAATCTTTGGCAGACAGTCAACTTTCCAGATGGCTTTCCAGACCTCTTTACTAACAGTATGTGAGGATGAGCCTTTCTTTTTTATCTTCTCTTGTTCACTGTTGCGTAAGAAAGCATAAGCAGTCCTTGCAGTAACTTCCCCTCTCTTCTCATAGGGCCAAATAAGTTTGTCAACTCTATTGCTTCTCATCAATGGGATTCTCTGTATAGCTTTCTTCTCTTCTTCACTAATGTAATCTTGCAACCCATCTATCTTCCAACATCAGCTCCTTTGATCAATTAAACAGCACACTCGTGAATCATCTTGGCCCACATCATTATTGAGCTGATTAAGCCTTTGGTTAGGTATTCCAGGGATCCAAGCATCTTTCCAGTTTTTTACTATCCCACCATCACCAATCTGCCACATTATTCCTTTCTTCAGATGCTCTTTTCCTTCCACAAAGCTGCTTCACATCCATGATGCCCTGGGTCCCTTTTTTGCTTCCATGAAATCCCTATCAGGGAAATAAATTCCTCTTAGCACTTTAGTAAGTAAGGAATTTGGGTTTTGGAAGATACGCCCAGCAAACTTCAGCAGCATAGCCACATTAAAGGCTTGCAATTCCTTAAAACCCATTCCACCCTCCTCCTTCAATCTAGTTAACTTCTGCCAACCCACCCAATGTATCTTATGTTCCTCTCGTTATTGTCCCCACCAGAAATTGGCAATCAAAGCACTCATCTCATCACACCATCTCTTTGGGAACTTTAAGCAGCTCATTAAGTATGTCGGTATAGCAGTGACTACAGCCTTTGTAAGGACCTCTCGACCAGCCTGATTGAGAAGCCTCTGTTTCCACCCACTAGGCATCTGCCATTAATCTGGCTTGTAACACCCAATATATTTTGCACCTTTCTTTGAGTCTCCTCAGATGTATTCTTGCTGAAAAAGAGAGATGACTTGTGGTAGTTTATTGCTTGCCCAGAAACTTGGCAATAAGCATCAATCAAGCTTTTGATTCTTGTCACATTATTTTCAGCAGCTTCCAGGAAAAATAGTGAGTCATCAGCGAATAAATGTGACAATGCAGGACATTTCCAAGTTATTCGCAAGTGTTTCAGCTCATCCTTTTCTACCGTATCACTCACAAGCCTTGACAGTACATCAGCAATAAGAATGAATAGGTAAGGCGAAAGAGAGTCACCTTGCCTAATCCCTCTCTCAAGGCAGAACTCATTAGTCATCTTTCCATTTATGTTTAACCGATAACTAACAGATGTAACACATTCGTAACCAAACCAATCCATGTTTCCCCAAAACCCATTCTGCTCAACAGCTCCTCCAAGAAGATCCATTCAACGTGATCATAGGCCTTCATCATATCTATTTTAAAAGCACAAAACTCTCTCTTACCTTTCCTTTTTCCTCCCAGAGAGTGAAAAACCTCGTGAGTGATAGCCACATTATCTAGAATAATCCTCCCAGACACAAGCACTCTACTGAGGAGAAATAAGATGAGGAAGTACAAGCTTTAACCTATTGACCAACACTCTTGAAATGACTTTATACACGAAGTTGCACAAGCTTATAGGACGAAATTGGGACAGCTCCTCAGGTCCAAGGACCTTTGGAATCAATGTAATGACTGTTTCATTTAGCTCAGCGGGCAACTCACCTGTCGAGAAAAAAGTTAGAATTGCAGGAATCATAACAAGAGCTAGAAGGTCCCAATAAGATTGAAAGAAAAATCCATTGTAACCATCTGGCCCCAGAGCCTCCTTTGCACCAAGCTGGAAAACTGCCTCTATTATCTCCTGAGATGTCACTACATATTCTAACTTTTCCCTTACCTCGCAGCCAACAGATCTTGGTACTGTATCCCAATTTCTAACACCTTCTAAAGCAAACAACCCTCTATAATAGACAAAGAAATCCTGAATAATATCATAGTCATTTTGCAACCATTCACCCTCCTCACTTTTGATACGTAGTATTTTATTAGTAGCTCTTCTTTGGACAGTTGTTAGATGATAAAAATTTGTATTCCTATCCCCTTAATCCAACTAAGCCTAGATCTTTGGTGCCAATAGATTTCCTCCCTTCTCCACAATTCATTGATTTCACTAATGATCTCCCTTCTGCTACCATTATCATCATTCAAAAAATTAGACACCAGCATTTCCTTTAAAACCAAAATCCTCTGCTGATTATTTGGGAAAAAATCTTTACTCGATCTTACCAGCTCCCTTTGCCTTAACTAAATCCTTAAACCTCCCTTTTCTCCAAACATGAGAAACAACATTCCTACAAGATGCCTCCGAAACCCACATATTTGCAAACTTAAAACTCTTTCTTCCTTTCCTATCTAGTAACTCAGTGTTCACAACCAATGGCACATGGTCAGACCCAACAGCATCTTCATGTAAAACCTGAAGTCTAGGAAACAGATCCCTCCAACTAGCTGAGCAAAGCGCTCTATCCAATTTTTCCCATACCCTAGCTTCGGCCTCCCTATTCTTACACCAAGTAAAGGGAACACATTTGAAGCCCAAATCTATAAGTTCAGTATCCAAGAGCAAATTCTAGAAGCTCCTAATACTTCTACCATCCCTAAAAGCCCCACCTTTCTTCTCCTCATGTTTCAAGATAGCATTAAAATCACCTATGCATAGCCAGGGTTCAGTAACTTGACTAGCTAACTCTCTTACTCTCTTCCAGTTCTCTTGCCTATTCCAATAGTCACAGTCAGCATAAACCCAAGTAATCCTACACATTTCCCCTTTCTCCAAACATTGAACTCTGGTATCAATGAAATTCTTGTCACTGAATAATACCTCCAAATCAACATCATTCCACCGAGAGTTAAACCTCTAGATAGACCCACTAGCTCAATAGAAAAATTATTTATATACCTCAAAGCTTTATATACTTTCTCCACCTTATCCCTTTTATTCATTGTTTCCATAAGAAAAATTATATCAGGCCTAAACTTGCGAACCAGATCCTTTAAGGCTCGAACTGTCATAGGGGATCCCAACCCTTGACAGTTCTAGCTCAAGCAAATCATGGCTGGCTTATGGCTACTTTTGGCCAAGCACCACAAGCATTCAGCATCTCAATATATGGTTCTATGCTCACCTCAAAAAGTTCTTCTTTATTAACATGTTGGGCTTTTTGCACTCTCTTTTGACTACTTCCCATTTTCCTCCTAACCTGACATTGTCGCCTGTCCATTTTTGGGTTCGATAGGGCAACCACTTCATCCCTAGATACCTTAAGCCTTACTCGCTTCTCTGTAGCATCATTCATATCATCTAGTTTCATTTTTATAGCAAGCCTTTCCATCGCCCTTGCCAAGCTAAAGGGAACTATAGCCATCTGATTAACAGAGCTCTCTTCATCAGATGGTACTTCCACTATATATTCCTGCTTGCCACCATCCCTACCTAGCTTCCACACTTGGACCATGCCTAGATCAACCCTCCTTCAAATCCTCCCTAGAGTCATTCATTCTCCCATCCTTCCATACCTTAGGATCAATACCACCAAGATCAAAGTCCTTTGAAGTCTACTCAAACACTTGACCACTATCTGAATGGGCAAATCGTTTAGCACCGCTATCCTCTCGAATCTCATTTGCTTCAGATAATAAGGGACCTTTCTGGATACCTTCAGTACCTAGGGCTAAATTCTCAGCATTCCAACAATTACTTTGCTCCGTATTATCTTCATCAAGCACCTGATCTTCCTCTTGTACCTCACTACTACCTTCACTTGCCTTACCAGAACACTGCCCTTCATTCAAGATAAATTCCCGAGTCCTAGCATTACTAGCCCTTAATTCTGGTCCATACCTCCTTTTCTTAGCCATATTTTTTTATCCACTTGCACATTCTATCTACATGATCAATTCGACCACAGTAGAAATAGAATGAAGATAGTCTCTCATACTTAAACGTCACCCAGAGTTTTTCCATAGAACTACCTTGCACCCAAGCACCCTGCACCAATGCTTTTGAGCTATCCAATTCAACTCTAACTCTCATATATTGCCTTCGAAAATCCTCTAACCAACTAGTATTTTCTAGCTCAACAACCTTACCCATATTCTCACATAGTAGTTCTGCATTTTTTTGGCGACGGCAACTCAGGTGTAAGTCCATGAAGTTGAACCCAAAAATTAATTTTCCCCAGCTCAATTTCTTCCAAATGCTTATGCTCTGGCCATTCCTTTAGATTTTGGCAAAAGCCATCAATAGCCCAAGGTCCCTCAGTTAATGCTTTCTTTGCCATATTCCCATCCTTGAATAAGAAAGGAAACAAGTTGTCACCCAAACTAGAATCTTAACTTCACCGAAGCTACTCCAGGCTTTCCGGAGGACACCAGTAACTGCCCCCCAATTTAGTCATTTTTCAACTAGAATCCTTCCTCCTAAGGTAGTTTTCCCAGTAGGCACATTAAGGCTAGGGCATAGAGTGATTACCTTAGACTGCTCTTTCATTCCCACAGAGAGCCTCCACTGCCTATTAGCCCCTAGCATCCCATCTTGTCCCTCCATGGATAGCACCTCAAAGCGAGCACATCAAACAAAGATTGAAAACACTGACAGACACTTGAGTCAAAAGCAAAGACACACCTAAGTTCCAGTTGACTTCTTAGGCATCTGCACTGCCAGAGCAGACGGCCGGGTCAAGCACCAAAGAGTGCGAAACAAACCACACGAACAAAGCTCAGGAACCTGATAGCTAACAATCACTGTTTAGACGCAGCAACAATTTTCAAGTCTGCTTAGACATTACCAAAGAGAGGTTACTGCTCAATCTAAAGCTCTTGCATCACCAGAACAGTCAACCTTCATTGAGCACTTCGAAGGGACGAAAAACATCGCAGGATCAGATTTGAGAAATGACGACTGAAAAATGGATTATATCGCACATAGTTTTTGTTGGCACATTGGAAAGAAATTTACAACAACAGCGTCAATCAAGAGCAACCAAATGAACACATAGGAAATGGAAATCCAAGGGAATCGAGGAGGAAAACAATCAAACAAATAGAAAGAGCGATTGGTCGAACTAACTGAAGTAGGACACAATTAGCACAGATCAATCACACAATTAGACGAAAATCAACGAACAGAAAGATGGGAACCACAAGATCCAGCAGAGCACAAACGCCTCCGGGAGGAAAAGTCAAGAAACTAACTAACGAATTTCCACGTGGTGGAGAGGAAATTCTCTCCCTGGGAGACTAGAGAGAGGATTGACCTGATTGTGACTATCTCCCAAGTAAAGACAAATATTTATAACGCCAATAAGTGTCATACAAGATAGGATATTATCTTCTATAGATATATTCGTTATAGTAAAAATCTCATTTAATAACAAACTATCCAAAATATTCTCAAGAAAGCGTTCTTGAGAATATTTTTCAAATTTGTTGTCGCAATCCAACAAATCTTCAGCTTGGCTCAAATTTGGAGACGCTTGTCAATGAACCATTTGAGATTGACCTTGATAGAAGAACTCCACCTTGAACATTGATCCTCCTTAGCCAAAATGGCCTCAATGGGCGTAGCTTGATCTTCGTGAGATTCCGATCAAACCCAAGCAATACTCAAATTTGGCAGTAGGTAGGCACTTTGTTAACATGTCTGTCAGGTTCTCATGAGTGTTAATCTTTTGAATTTGAACATCTCCATAAGTTATGATATCACGAACAAAATATTACCTTACATCGATGTGTTTTGGTCTCTCGTGATGCATCTGATCCTTGGTGGGACGTATCGCACTCTAACTATCATAAAGAATGACAGTTACTTCCTTCCGGTTAACGAACTTTGACTATACACCCCTCAACCAAATTGCTTCCTTCACTACTTCTTGCATGGCCATGAACTCGACCTCTGTAGTGGATAGTGTAGCTGTAGCTTGCACCTTCCAACTAATAACACATCCTCCACTACTGTAGATATAACTACAAGGAATCTTTGCTTGTCCAGGTCTCCAATAAAATGTAAATCAACATACCTGGCCAAACCGATCAAGCTTCTGCCAAACTCTAGGAAAACATTTGGGGTACCCTTTAAATATGTCAAAATCCATTTGACTACCTGTCGATGCTCTTTTCGAAGGCAAGACATATAACAACTAATAACATTGATAGCATGAGATGTACATAGACATGTGCATACCAAGTCATACATTAAACTTCCAATTGCACTAGAGTAAGGAACTTTAGCCAAGTACCTTTTCTCCTCCTTTGACTGTGGTGACAGATGTGCAAACAATTTAAAGCATGTAGCTAATGGGGTGTTAACCGGCTTTACATCTATCTTACCGAAACACTCCAAGACTTTCTTCACATAATTTTATTGAGTTAAAAATAGTCTTCATGTGCTTTTATTTTTGATAATTTCCATCCCCAATATCTTATTAGCTTTCTCGAGATGCTTCATCTCAAACCCTGTATTGAATTTTGCTTTCAACCACTGTCGAGGAAACTGCTTCAACCCATAGTGGGACTTCTTCAATAGGCCACCTTATTTTTTGGCCTTCAGATTTAAAACTTTCGAGGTGCTCCATGTAAATACCTTCTTGGATGTCACCTGTAAAAATGCACTCTTCACATCAAGCTGCTCAAACTCAAGGTTGTGCACAGGAACTAGAACCAACTGACACTAATGGAGGTATGCTTCATAACCAGAGAGAACACATTGCGAAAATCAACTCCCTCAACCTGACTATAGCCTTCGCGACTCATATTTGTCGAGATGTCAACCTAAGGAACGGGGAAGAAATCTATACTATCCTAAATTATTGGGATTTTGAAGAATGTTTATGAGTTCCTTTTGAGTAGGATTTCCACAAATCAAATATATATATATCTTAAGATATAGGATATATATTTTAGATATATTTTCCAACTTTATGTTTTCGCAACCTCTAGATAAAACAAGCTCACGATATCATGGCAAAAAAATTAAAATAAAAAAAAGTCGCCACTAATTATTTAAGGAAGTAATCCTAAGGTCGATCAGAAACCTGTTATTAACCTAGGGAGCATAATGCTAACCACCTTGGCTTTCATTGACTGGATCAATCTGTCGCAACCCCGAAATTAAATGAGTTCACAATATCATGGCTAAAAATAATAATAAAAGAGTCGCCACTAATCGTTTAAGGAACTAATCCTAAGGTTGATTAGAAATCTGTTATTAACTTAAGAAGAATGATACTAACCACCTAGGCTTTCATTGATCGGTCTCAAACCAAAGTTGGATCGAGGGTTTTATTACGTTTGAAAGACTTGCGAGCCCATTGACACGCCCTAAATTTGTACCCTAACAATCTTTCTAAATTTACCTTTTTTTTTAATCCCATATTTTCTTATCCTATCTAATTAACAAAAGATAACGATATGTAAATATAGTGGAACTAAATGGGAAATGCATAAAGTTGAGAATGGGCCCTGGTCGGGTGAACACATAAAGAAGCTCAATGACTATTATTCCAATCTAAATGAATTGATAAGATGCATGAATGAATTCGCCGTACCTCATTGCCGACCAAGATGGACTAGTAAATCTAAATAAATTGATAAAAAAATTTGTTATCATTAAAGAAACTTAAACACCCATAAAATAGGGAGCACTTTCACCAAACGAATGATGTTTTCGAACAAAATAATTTCAAGACAAAATAAATCCTTGGTGCAGCCACAAAACTATTATTTATTTTGCCAAGATCTGATTTTTATCGACAACGCAACCAGCCAAAAATAAGAAGCAAGTTATATAAGTTATTGAACACATAGAATGATATTAAATGGATCAATAAGAGCATCCATGATTCTTTTAATTGTTGAGGAAGAGAAATCACAGCCATCATGTTATAGTCATTCCGCCCACATAATAACAATGATGTAGATCAAATCAGCAATGGACCAGCACTCAAAGTCTCAAGAATAATCATTGTACATCTTCATTTGCTACTCAAACATTATTTGAAGCCATCACTTTTACCCAAAAATCAATATGATGGAGTACACCACAATTGAGGGAAGACAGGGATTAAAATCAGCGATGAAATGTATAATAAGGGGAAAAATTTACCTGACTTGTTAATGGTGAAAAGTTAATTATAGCACGAAGGAGTTCAGGATAGGCCTTAGGCGGGTCAGAGAAGATCAGGACTTGAGGGTTCCACCGAGCGAGACACCAGGATTGGCACGGCTTGCATTGAGCTACGTGGGAATGGGCATATCTCGGGCTAGATCGGAGTGACTCAAAGGTGGATTAATAGCAGCAACTTTCATGGGTGAAGATCCATATTTTTTTTTTTTGGCCTCTCCCAGAGTGTTTCAGCTCTTCCCTTTTTATAGACTTCTTTCAAGAGTTAAATTCGGGGAGGAGGAGGATATAGGGTCAAAATCAGTCTCATATCTTCTAATTCGTGAATTAGTGAGGTTGCACCAATATCTTCTCTCAATCTTCACAGTTGGCATATTATCTGTCCATATCAGTTTTGGATCTACCATTTTTTCCTTTTCCCCTACTCAGCGCGGATTTTATCCTTCTTTTATAAAATTTTTTGATAAATATTTGTCGTGTTAGTGACCATTCAAAAAAAGAATCTCACAAAACAACCTCAGGATTAGTTAGAAATGAATTTTTTAATCCAACTAGGCGGTACGAGCCCACCTTGGGCACTAAGGCTTGAAGATCGAATTTCTTGGATTGATCCTGGGCCTTTCAATATTTTGTTCTATTTTCTCTCCGATCGTTCATGAGTTAGGGTCCGAATTCCATAAGTCATGCTCAAATTGGATACTCCAATAAATAGATATGATTTCTCATATGAAACTTGTCATAACTCGGTTAATGTTCACAGATTGGGCAATTTTCCTTCAAAAAATTGTATCTCCCTCTCCAAGACCAATTTTGGGGTCCAAGACCGTCAAATCGAAGCTAACTCAGAGATTTTCATAATGAATTCAAATTTTCTCAATTATGACTTTGTTAAGTCCACTTGCCAAGCCTTGGAATTCCACTCCATTTCTATGATAGATAGTACTTGCTCAGATGGTTCCAAGTATTTCTTCTCGAGCTAAAATGAGGCGTCTACACATGTGATTCTCTTGTATGAGTATAAATAGGGGATTAGGGTCCTAAGGTTAATCATGAGAGTGATGACAGGTTGTACTCCATCTTTATATATTGAAGATACCGGCTAAGCCTCCTTAACCCATGGAGTTAAAACTTAATTGTCTGGAACCACGTATATGAGTGTGTGATCATCTCTCTCTTGCTTCCCCTATTATCTTCATTGTTATGAAAATCGATCAACACTCGTACATTGGCCCACATCCCCATCAAACTGGTATTAGAGCACAGGTTCGCTATTTTCGTTGATCAAAACATCCAAGATGTCTACAATGAAGATTGAGATGGAGAAGATAAATAGAGTTCTAATTTAAGTCTATAGCAGATCTGGATGATTGATCATTTGGTATAGAATGGTCTAGAGGTAGTGATCGAGAAGCGGGACTCCACCATGTCTAATGTTGATTGGAAGAGACTCGATAAGAAAGCTCTTTCCACCATTTGCTTATGCCTATCGAATGATGTAATGAGATATAAGCGAAGACACAACAGTTGGGTTGTGGAGTAAATTGGAGGCACTGTATTTTTCAATGTCCATTGCCAATCAGTTGCTTTTGAAATAGCAACAATATACCCTTTGTATGGCCAATGGGACTTCGATCAAGTTTCACATCAGTGAGTTTATCCCCTCATCAACGATTTGAAGACTGTTAATGCTAAGGTGGAGGATCAAGATCAAGTTACTCTATTGTTATGTTAGCTATCGCCTTCTTATAAGGCCTTCCATTTATGAGAGGACATCCTTAACCTTCGATAATGTTAGGGATAGTTTGTTGGGTAAGGAGAAGATGGATAATGATTTTGGGTCTACCAAGAGATCAAATGAGCAAGATGTGAACTTGCTTGCAAGAGGACAACAGAATCAAGACGATAGTAAAGGCGTACATAGATCTAAGCATAGAAACAGGAGTGAGGCTTGTTTCTACTACAAGAAGATGGGGCATATTGTTGCCAAATGTTACAAGCTTCAAGGTAATAATAAATCCAACTCAAACGATCAGACGGGAAGTAGCTTGTACACGCTTGATGGCTCAACAGTGGTGGGTTTAGCATTAGTGGCATCCTCGACATCAGAAGTTGAACAAAAGAATTGTAGGCACACAGGTTCAAGGCATAAAAGGAAGAAGGGCATATCGGTCAAGAGACATTGCCGCAACAGAAAAGAGTTGTCTTTATTAAAAAGTAAAGTTGCTTTAGGATGGAAGGAGTTTAGAGCAAGTGGTTCTTCCCATCGAAGGGAGATTATATTTATTTCAATCAGGCCTCAGATACCACTTGAAGGTAATACATCTCTTAAACCGCCAATTGTGATGGCTCGAGATCAACCAAGAAGGGACGAGGAGAATTATGCCCTATGTGCTATTGAGGAGTCTTCCGATCCAATCTTGAAGTTGAGACTATATCACTCCAACTTCCAATAAGTGATATCAGAGCCAAGTTAGTCAAGGAAGGAATTCATTTACAAGAAGGGGACTTGGATGTTGTTTAAACAACTTATCAAAAGAAGTCTTGGAAGCCGCAAGGGGTTGTTCAATAAGTGCGAGGGATTGAGAAGAGAAGACACCAAATATGATGCTCGTTTTGTTGTGCTGATTGTGAGGTTAGAGCATTGTTCTTTGAGTGGTGTCCAATTGCATTCGTGGTAGGCCCGACGGAGCTATGACTAAGGACAGCTAAGGGAGCAAAGTTAAGTTTTGTTCGAGGTGGAGTTTTCGAGTTCAACCAGATCTAATCAGCACAAGTTCTCCAAATATGAGTCAAGGTGGAGATTCGTTGACATATAACTCATATTTGTCAAGATATCAACCCAAAGAACAAAGAGGAAATCCATATATTTTACTATCCTAAATTATTGGGATTTTGGAGAATGTTTGTTATTTCTTTTTGAGTAGGATTTCCTCAAATCAAATATATATCTCAATTATAGGATATATATTTTAGATATATTCCCCGATTTTATGTGATTCTCTCTTGTGAATATAAATAGGAGGTTAGGGTCCTAGGGTTAATTATGAGAGGTTGTACTGTATCTTGATATAGTGAAGACATTGACTAAGCCTCCTTAGCCTCTAAAGTATTAACTTAAATGTCTGGAACCACGCACATGAGCATGTGATCTTTCTCTCTTGTTTCTGCTATTATCTTCATTGTTACGAGAATCAAATCCGTACTCCACGTGCTAAAGAGGCTTAGTTGGAGATTTTTTACTATATCAAGTTGGAGTACAAAATATTAATCTTCTTATCACTCTCATATCATTTCCTAGGACCCTAATCCTCTATTTATACTCATATAGGATAATCACATGAAATCGAGAAATATATCTAAATATATATCCTACATCTTGAGATATATATTTGATTTGAAGAAATCTACTCAAAATGATATAACAAATATCCTCCAAAATCTCAATAATTTAGGATAGTAAAATATATGGATTTCCTCCTCTTTCACTGGGTCGATATCTCAAAAAATATGCGTCACATCTCAACAAATCTCCACCTTAACTCATATTTGGAGAACTCATGTCAAATCAAATCTAGTTGAACTCAAAAAACTCCTCCTCGGACAAAACTTGATTTTCCTCCTTATGCTCTCTTTAGTCATGGCCTCGTTGGACACATAACAAATGCCACTTGATACCAACCTATCACGACCAGAAAATTTGGCAGAGTTTCTCCTAAAATTTGAACAATTCAAATAAGAGAACAAAGACCTATTATATAACCTCATAAAACATCAGGAAAATAGATAGTACAAAAAGTACTTGAATTCCCGGGTCGTCATATATAATTATAGAACTGTACAATCATTTAATATAAATCATCATCTACTATAACTACCAACTACCAAAGCCTTCTATCAATCCCGATATAAAGAAAACTATCTCTACTCATCACGTAAATCATGTTGACCTCAACTTTATCTGTAAAAATAATACGCAAAAACTGTGAGCCGCACCTCAGTGACTAAATCATTTCGAAATAAAATGAACTTCTATTTATTAAACATTTAAACATCTTATTAAGAAAATCTACATCAGATTTCTATTCTAACCATTACAATATTCCTCATGTTGTTCTCCTTTACAAATATATATATCCATATACTTGATATCTCATACCCATGATTAGACAAAAGAATCTAATGCACACAATAAGTAGTCATAGGCATCATTCACCTCGTAGAGAGTTATAACAATACCGTAACCCCACAAATCTCATTCAACTTTTTAATAACTTTACCTTTAACGTAGGGGTTATCTATTATCCTCCAATGGTAGGAATAGGTCGTACGTTTTGTATCCCCTAGTTAGCAGTCCATCGCTTGTTTTATGTCTTATTGGATTAGTGGTCGATCATTTGTTTCATCTCTCACTGGATTAGTAGTCGGTCATTCATTTTATATCTCGTGGGATCAGTTGTTTAATATCCATGGCTACAACAACCAAGCAATCATAACACATCTTATTAACAATGTTTCACCCATTTTCAATCCATAGATAGAATATTTTCTTACTCATTAGTTCAATTGATACATATCATATTTTCATAATCTCATAACAATTATATTAATATAATCATTATATGTGATATTAATATATAATTCCATTTTATAATGGAATTATATATTCACAACATCCCTGAACAATCCTTCACCGTATTTAACCCTCGAAATGCAAAGATCCAATCTCCTGGCTTCCAAACAATTATAATCATGCAAAGAACTAATGTTATGTTACAAAACATCCCTCGAATAATTTATCCTTCCAATCCTATGTTTGCCCACATCAATGTGTCATAGACTTCATGTAACATATAATACATAATATATCCCAACAATTCAAAACAGCCTATTATGAAAAATATTCAAGCTCTAATCGGACTCACATCGGTAAATGATTCAAGTATTAAGAAACTAACTTCTACTAAAACTATTCAATTCAGTTAAAAGATAAGATCTCAGTTAGCTATATGTAAGCTTCTATTCAACCACTTAAGTAAAAGTGCCCCAAATTGCAATTAACTAATAACTAGGAAATTTAATCAACTAGTTAAAGAAATCAGAAGTAAACTCAATGGAATCAAACTTCTCCTTACTATTATCGGTGATCTAGGTCCCATTAATCAATAAAGTTAGTGTCTAAAGTTCAATTTTAAACACCTCATAACTTTGAGAAAGATTACAATATAAGTCAAGGGGTGGTAATGTTGGCGAATGCTGAAGTCATGTCGAATTTCGCTTGTTGCTCGATAAATTGGAAATCTTGTAAGAGTGTGTATGAAACCCAATTCCTCAAAAAACTTGTGTTGTGCTCGCGTGCAAAATGAGGTGGAACCCGTGAAGGGCAAAGGCAAAGCAGTTGAAAAGGGACTGGGCATACTTGGCTTACGCGAGCCAAGGCCTGAAATTTATTAGAATGTCTCTCTATAAGCTGAAGCTCGAAGATCAGAATAATAAAAAATGAGTTGGAAATTGATTTCAAGATAAGAGATAGGTGTGAACAACTATCAATAGATGAGATTACAGTTGGGATTACAAAATAGAATATTCTGAACAGAATTTTTGTGAAGGTTTTATGCGTATTGTTTAGAATTGAATTTTTAGTCACGTAATCTATTTGTGCATATTGTTTAAAATTATCTAAGAGATATCGAGAATATTTTTAAGCAATTTAATTAGAAAGAGATTTTGTGACTATATATAAGGTCTTGTATGAGTTGAGAAAATGTCTCGGTGACATGAAACTATAAGGATATTGTGCTTTGGGTAAGATAGTGTAGTGTGTGCATGATCTTTCTAATAATTAACTTGATAATGCAATTGTGCAAGAACATTATAGATTAGATTTGAAACTCTCTTCTGTGTGAGGATTGTAATGAGATTTGGATTGATGATATCCCTAAAGCCTATTACATCATGTTTTGATCTAGTAAAACCTCCTTTACTCATGATTAGTTGACATACATTATGTGTCATGTTTTTCAAACTCTCATTTCATCATTTTACTAGTAACGTCTAGGGGCACAACAACCTTAAAAAAATTTAAAATAATAATAAGGCAGAACGACAAAGATATTGAGAAAATATAAAGCTGATGGACATAGGCCATATCACAAATTTTATTATACTGAGCAACCTAAGGAATTACATATACTGATAACCTATTTATAGGTAAAGAGAACAAAATAATCAAGGAAATAAGTAAACTGGTAATTTCAAATAATATCAAACAAATATTTGAAGATCCCAAAGATAATAACCAATATATATGATTGATAAGATATGATCTCTAAATTTTATATTGTCTAATAATATAAAATAATATCTCTAATAAAACTCATCAACATCATATTCTAAAAGCACCTAAATAATTCCTCTTACCAAAAATGAACTTTTCCAACCAAAGGTTGGGCACGACTAATACAAAAAAAAAAAACCTATTTATATGTCGCATAACTAAGCACTAGGAAGAAGTAAAGAGACATCTGGGTATACTAGAAGTTAAGTTAGTGCATATATTTTGATCAATCAATATGACTGAAAAGAAATATTGAATAAATCCACTCCTATGTATGAATTAGAAGCAAGTCAACTTTCTTGTAAATCGACGACATTCACAAAGGTAGGTGTGTTTTGTGCTAGCTACTAATACCACAAACTAAATGGGACTGTTGCGAGTGATTATGGGTAATGCACGCAAGTATATGTATTGCAGACAAGTAATACAGAGTGAATAGAGTATCGTTCCCACAAGAACTCTTCTACTAATCACTAAAATTGGCACAACTAATTCTAAGCCAAGTCAATCAAATAAGTTGAGTAGAATGCAAGTAATTAAAAAGACAGAAAGTAAATAGACAGAAATCAGTTGAAGAAGCACTCCTGGGGTTCACAACTTCACCAATTCGAGTCTTAAGCAAGAATCTCTCTTTCACACAATTAATTCTATCATGTTATTAACCTAGGGTTCGAGGGTTTCCGCACTTCCATCATACGCACCTTCTGATGTCATACGAATGTACCTAAGCGGAAGACACTGATCCACTCTATTCCTAGGCGATTAATGTTGAAAGGTCAAACTAAACCAACCCTAAATGGCTATTTAGGGTGCTCACCACCTTTCGATGCGCTTGCATGAATAACCTCACCTTCCGGCACAAGCTAACCTAGACTATGCAATTTCTAGCATGACATTGATTCCCTCTCCCAAGGCTCTTCTCTGTCTCAAGTTCAATCTCGTGGGTGATCAGACCAAAAGAAAGCATGAAGTACGAAATTGCATAAATAACACCAAGGAGGCGTACCTCGATAGAATCATACGTATGAAAGAAAAGAACTTCACTTAAGACATTGAAAAGTTTCCACTGATCCCCCTAGGAATCTAGGGGTTTAGTTCAACATACTAAAAGGAAATACAAGAGTTTGAAGAGAAGACAACATTATAATAAAAAGAAGAAAATGGATAGAAGAAACTCTAGATGGTGAAGCCAAATCTCTTGATCCTGACTTCACGAATTGTTGTTGTGATCCCTTCTTCTCTTCTTCAACATTTTTCTATATGTATCTATATATATGTGTGTTTTACTTGTAGGGGGGTGTAGCTCTATATATAGAGCAAATATGCTGCCTCAATTGTTGACCTGATCAGTGTGGGATCAGAGATGGTGGGCCCCAGCGTTCAGCTCAGCTATTATTCTGCGAGCAGTTTTCTTCTTTCAGCCATAACTTCCTCATTTTTGATCCGCTTCATGATCCATTTGATGTGTTGGAATCTTGACTCGACAAGCTTTCCGATGATATGTTATTTGACATATTTCTCATGTACAGAATATGAGAAATTCTTACTAGATCGATAAGACATGTCTTCATCTTTCTGCACATGTTCTTTCCTTCCCTGCACAACAAACACTCCTGGCAGTATCTAATCCACATGTTGTGATAACCCAATACCAATATGCCTAGATGGATCTAAAGGGGTACATTTTATAATCCGACTTGCCAATGCACCTAGATTAGATTAAGAGCTACGTTTGCTTATCTTATAACCTGAATTGAATCTAAATGCTCTTTTGCATATTCATCTCTTAGATTGGGCTAAGACACATCTTAATATTACAACATATCTTATTTTGAGCGGAACTATAACTGAAGATCAAATGGAGTTAGATTATTGAATTAGGCATACAAATTGGCCAACATTACATAAAACATCTAAAGGCCAATGATGTATTTGGATTGGGCTATGAAGTCTGATATAATTACTAGGATTTAGGCCCAAAATGAAGCCCATTTCCAGCCCAGCTTTGCTTTGGATGAATTTGTGAATTGGATAATGATATAGTTAGGGAATTGGCAGAAAGTATTAGGGGAAAGAATTAGCAAAAAGTCAAAAAGAGTTGTGTAGGGGGGTGGTGACACGACTCAGCTAGCTCTCCTTCCTCAGACAAATATAGCTCACTTTAATCATCATTTGCAGCCATGGAAGCAAACAATATAGAGAGAGAGAGAGATTGCAGGTGGAAGAAGAGATCTGAAAGCCTTGTATAGGTAAGTTGGTTTTCCACAGTTTAAAACATCAATAATCATTAGCTTTGATGTTAGCTAAGATCATTCTTAGCTTAAGTAGGTGGTGATTAGTGTATATGAGTCAGTTACGAGATTTACTTCGTTGAATTGGTATAGCAGTATTGCTATTGATTGAAGGATCAATGGTATTCTAGAGATGCATTTGAACTTGTTTTCAGCATCATTAGAATGGGGTGATGAATATTTTAATGTGTGTGGTTGAGTTAATTGATCAATGATGTTTGCTAACCTGCCATGTTTAAGTTGTGATTAGAGGTTAATGAGTAGAATTAAGTTTAATTAAGCATGATTAGCATGATATTGTATGCTTTATTACTGTGTTAAGGTTTAATTGGTGTAACTAGAAAGTACCAAGCTTGATTAGTAACATTCAATTACTACGTTGCAGAGTTTTATGAGATGGCTTAGATGGTTATAAGCTGGATTAGCATGATAAGACAAGTTTAATTATTCTTAAGAACTGTGATTAAGATTTATCGAAAAAAAAGAACTATGATTAAGCTCCACTAAGCTTGCTGAAGATGATGATCCATTTTGATGGTTATGTGAATGGGGCATATTGCTGACATTTCTTTGATTCCCGTAAGAGTGGCATATATTTAATTGACATGAATGTGCAACATGAATATGCCGCATGATCGGGCTATATAAGTGCCTAAGTGATTGAAGCATACATAGCATGCAAGCATATGCATATCCCGCAACGGACAAATGATACGAATATCCCTCAAGATGGATGTCCCGGAAGGGACGAATGGCCATTGATCAGTTGGTATATGTTATAAGAAAGATGATATGGAAGGTTCCCATGAGGAACACGAGGATATGATCTTTGAAGGGATGAATTGACCACTGATCGGTTGATAATGTTTACGATTACCCGATAGGATCCACTGGCTAGTTGGTAACGTGCATGCATTCACAAAGCTAATAGGTCATTAGATAGTTGTTGAGTATTTTACTCACTCATGGTTCCACTAAATTATATGATCTTGCATAATCAAGTTATATTGTTGCCTGTGTAAACCTCTATGGTGCCTATAAGTAATTATGAATACTTCCTGGTGGTTGAATGTTGCTTCTATTGTGAATTGAAATGATTGTTCCGAATAGCTTTTATTGTAGCTGATGGATTTTAATCTTTAAACTATGGATTGTCAACTTACTGCTCAATGCAAGCTCACCCTTTGATTTTAACATCTCAGAGAATAGGAGTTGAAGTTCGAGACTAGGAGCGGTGGATATACCTAGAAGTGTTTTTGAAGTCGTTCGTTTGGATAGAAGGTACATATAGTGGTCAGCCATTGTGATGCTTTTGGATAAGTCGCTTCAAGGGTCTACATAGGATGTAGGACATTAATAGGGACTTAATTTCAAGTCTTGTACACATGTAATTGTAAGTAAAAGAGTTGTAATAGCAATTGAGTTTCTTATGGTATAATTTGCTCTGAATGATCAAGTACAAGTTGTTTTAATTGGGCATGAAAGAAAAGGATGGATTCAATACACTATAGTGTTTAAAACGAGTTACATGCTTACACAACCTTATTTGATCGATCATGATTAGTCATGGCCACGAATCAAGTCACGACTTGATTTGAGTCGTGACATCTATGGTATCAGAGCAATAGGCTATAAAAATGATCCGAGACTTGCTAGTTGTGTCAAGAGTCTAGGGTTGATGTTTGAATGATTTATTCAATGTATATACATTTTGCTTGTATCTAAGGTATATCAGAATGAGGGGAAACAGCAGAGTCCAAATCCTCGATTGGAGGGTATTTTTCATGCTTTGGATCAAATGATGGACATTATGAGGGCTCAAATGACTCAACATGACTGGGATAATACTGCTCAAGGTGAACAAGCTGAGACTGTCAAGAGATGTGCTGTGGAACAGTTTATGAAACTTAATCCTCCTAAATTTCAAGGGACCTGTAATCCAGCAAAAGCTGAAGGTTGGATTAATAAGCTAGAGAAGATATTTACAGCCTTGACCTGTTGTGAAGAGGATATGATCATTTTTGCTAAGTTTATGCTTGAAGGCAGTGCCGAACATTGGTGGAGAGCAACAAAGCCGAGACTTATGGCTAGTGGTCAGGCTATTACCTGGAGGAGATTTGTTGAGGTCTTCCTCGGGAAATACTTTTCTGATTGTGCTCGGGATAAAAAGGTTATCGATTTCCTGAAGCTAGAGTAAGGCAATATGACTGTGGATCAATATGAAACTCGTTTTGCAGAATTATCCAGGTTTGCACCTCAACTCATTGCTGATGAATGTTAGAGAGCTAAGAAATTTGAGAGGGGCTTGAGGCTTGCCATTAGGAGTAGACTTGCTACGCTGAAGTTACGAGTATATGATGATGTCTATGAAAGAGCTCAATTGGTGGAGAAAGATATAGTCAAATATCATTTAGAGCAAGGGCAGAAAAACAAAGATAGAGGTTTTTCTTCTTATTCTCAACAGTTGAAGCCTAAGAATTATGATTTTAAGAAGCCTAAGGAGAAGGCTCCGTACAAAAAGGGCAACCTCAATAGAATTACAACCGATGTCATAAATGTGGAAAAGCCCACTGGCCACCCTATCATGCAGGATCAGGAGCATGTTTTAGATGTGGAAGAACTAACCACAAGATCAAATATTGCCCCCAGATGCAACAGCAGAATCCAACTAACTCGGGAGCGAGGGCACAAAAGCCGAATGTACAGGGAAGGGTTTATGCTCTTACGGAGAGGGATGTTGAAGCCTCAAACTCTGTCGTTATAGGTAACCTCCTGATATTTGGTAATATGGCTTATATCTTGGTGGATTCTGGTTCTACACATTCCTTTGTCTCTCCTCATTTTGCACGGCATTTGAAGACCAATCCCGAACTGTTGGGATAATAGTTAGTAGTGTCCACTCCTGTTGGAGATCCCCTGATTTTTGATATGGTTTACAAATCATGCATTATCCAATTAGGTGATAGGAACTTGGATGCTGATTTGATTGTTTTACCAATGAGTGACTTTGATGTGATCCTAGGCATGGAATGGCTTTCTACTTATCATGCTTGCCTAGGTTGCAACAAGAAACTAGTTACATTTACTATTCCCAATCAGCCTATATTTTATTTTGTGAGAAATAGGGAGTTTGGTGCTTGCTCTTTGATTTCATACATTAAGGCTAACAAATTGCTTAGCAAGGGGTGTGAGGGTTTCCTTGCCTATGTAGTAGAGGATTAAAAAGCAAAGGGTAAGCATAGATGATGTTCCTATTACTAGAGAATTTCCAGATGTATTCCCAGAAGAATTACCAGGCCTACCCCCTGATAGGGAAATTGAGTTCTCTATTGAGTTAGTTCCTGAAACAACTCCGATTTCAAAGACTCCTTATCGAATGGCTCCTGTAGAACTGAAGGAATTAAAAGAGCAATTGCAAGAACTTTTGGAGAAGGGTTTCATTTGGCCTAGTGTATCTCCATGGGGTGCCCCAGTATTGTTTGTAAGGAACAAGGATGGGTCCTTGAGACTATGCATAGATTACAGGCAATTGAATAGAGTAACAGTGAAGAACAAGTATCCATTGCCTAGAATTGATGATCTGTTCGACCAATTGCAAGGGGCTGAGGTTTTCTTCAAAATTGATCTTAGATTAGGGTATCACCAGCTCAAAGTCAGTAGAGATGATGTTCCTAAGACGACATTCAGGACATGATATGGCCATTATGAGTTTCTTGTTATGCCGTTTGGTTTGACTAATGCATCAACAGCCTTTATGGATCTCATGAATAGAACGTTCAAGCCTTTCTTAGACAAATTTGTAATTGTCTTCATTGATGATATCTTGATCTATTCTACGAGTCGTGCAGAACATGAAGAACACTTGAGAATTATTTTGCGAAAACTTAGAGAGCACCAATTGTATGCCAAGTTCAGCAAGTGTGAGTTCTAGCTTGACAGGGTTGTATTCTTGGGACATGTCATTACCAAGGAAGGCATATGTGTTGATCCATCCAAAATAGAAGCTATAATCAATTGGGAAAGGCCGACCAGTGTGACCGAGATTCGAAGCTTCTTGGGACTTGCAAGTTACTATAGAAGGTTTGTGGAGGGATTTTCTCGCATTGCTACTCCGCTTACAAGACTTCTATGGAAAGGTGCTAAGTTTAGATGGTCAGATGAATGCGAGATAAGTTTTCAAGAGTTGAAGAGACGATTAACAACTGCACCCATTTTAATAATTCCATCTGGTTCTAGAGGATATGTGATCTATACTGATGCTTCACATAAGGGCTTGGGTTGTATTCTAATGCAGAATGAAAGAGTGGTTGCTTATGCATTTAGACAATTGAAGGAATATGAACAGAAGTATCCAACTCATGATCTTGAACTTGCTGCTGTTGTCTTTGCATTGAAAATATGGAGGCATTATCTTTATGGGGAGAAGTTTGATATATATACTAATCACAAGAGCTTGAACTACTTATTTTCACAAAAGGAGCTGAATATGAGACAACAACAATGGTTGGATCTCTTGAAGGACTACGACTGCACCATTTTATACCATCTAGGTAAGGCCAATATTGTTGCCGATGCACTGAGTAGGAAGTTAGCTTCTCTAGCTTCTTTGATGATTAAAGAATGGATGCTCTTTGAAGAAGCAAGGGATTCAGAATTCAAATTTCTTGTGAAGAGTAGTAATGTGATTCTAGCTACCATGAAGATTGAACCATTATTGCTCCATAGAATTGAGCAAGCAAAACAGAATGACACTCAATTATTGGCACTTCAAGATACTAAGAATAGGAAGAAGAATCCTGATTTTCATGTTTTGGAGGATGGTATATTGCGGTTCAAGGGATGGCTCTGCGTCCCGAATGATATAGACATCCAAAGATGTATTTTGGAAGAAGCACATCGAACTCCTTATAGTGTTCATCCTGGCAGCACAAGAATGTATCGTAATCTTTGGGAACATTATTGGTGGAGTGGTATGAAGAAGGATATTGCTGAGTTTGTATCAAAATGCTTGGTTTGTCAACAAGTTAAAGCAGAGCACCAGAGACCTGAAGGTACTTTGCAGCCGCTGCCAATCCCTCAATGGAAATGGGAAGATGTGACGATGGACTTTGTCCAAGGACTACCAAGGACTGCAAAGGGCCATAATGCAATATGGGTTGTTGTAGATCGGCCAACAAAATCTGCTCATTTCCTTCCTCTCAGAGTGGATTACACTTTAGACAAGCTTCCAAAGATCTATATTGAAGAGATTGTCCGACTGCATGGAGTGTCCATCACAATCACATCCGATCAGGATTCTCGCTTTCCATCACATTTTTGGAAAGCTTTGCAACAAGCATTAGGAACTAAATTGCAATTCAGCTCTGCCTTTCATCCTCAAACAGATGGTCAATCAGAGAAGACTATTTAGACTCTCGAAGATATGCTCCGTACTTGTGTTATGGACCTCGGTGGTAGCTGGGATAATCGTATATTTCTGGTGGAGTTTGCATATAATAACAGCTATCAGAGTAGTATTGCGATGGACCATATGAGGCATTATATGGAAGGAAGTGTCGGTCACCAATTTGTTGGGAAGAGGTTGGTGAGCGGAAACTAACGAGCCTAAAGTTGATTTAGATCACAAATGATAAAATCAACCTCATTCGGGAAAGACTACGAATAGCACAAAGCAGACAGAAGAGTTATGCTGGCAATCGGAGAAGACCACTTGAACTTAAGGAAGGTGATCATGTATTCTTGAAGATATCTCCATCAAAGGGTGTTATGAGGTTCGGCAAGAAAGGAAAGTTGAGTCCACGGTATATTGGTCCATTTGAAATACTCGAGAAAGTCGGGGTTGTTGCTTATCGGCTAGCATTACCTCCTAAGTTGGCGAATGTGCATAATGTGTTCCACGCATCAATGTTAAGGAACCAGATCCATCTCATGTGATTGATTTCGAACCAATACAGCTCAAAGAGGATATTTCATATGAAGAGAAGCCTATTCAAATTCTGGATTGGAAGGAACAAGAGCTTAGGTCGAAGGAAATTCCATTGGTGAAGGTTTAGTGGCAACACCATGGTATTGACGAACCCACCTGGGAACGTGAGGAGGATATGAAGAATCGGTACCCCTATCTATTTGCTGAGTGAGGTACGTCAAATTTCAAGGACGAAATTCTCTTAAGGGGGGTAGAATGTGATCACCCAATACCAATATGCCTAGATGGATCTAAAGGGGTACATTTTATAACCCGACTTGCCAATGCGCCTAGATTAGATCTAAGAGCTACGTTTGCTTATCTTATAACCTGAATTAGATCTAAATGCTCTTTTGCATATTCATCTCTTAGATTGGGCTAAGACACATCTTAATATTACAACATATCTTGTTTTGAGCTGAACTATAACTAAGATCAACTGGAGTTGGATTATTGAATTAGGCATACAAATTGGCCAAGATTACATAAAACATCTAAAGGCTTATGATGTATTTGGATTGGGCTATGAAGTCTGATATAATTAATGGGATTTAAGCCCAAAATGAAGCCCATTTCCAGCCCAGCTCTACTTTAAATGAATTTGTGAATTGGATAATGATATATTTAGGAAATTGGCAGAAAGTATAAGGGGAAAGAATTAGCAAAAAGTTAAAAAGAGTTGTGTAGGGGTGTGGTGACACTTGTCCTACAACTCAGCTAGCTCTCCTTCCTTAGACAAATATAGCTCACTTTAATCACCATTTGCAGCCATGGAAGCAAACAATATAGAGAGAGAGAGAGAGAGAGATTGCAGGTGGAAGAAGAGATCTGAAAGCCTTGCATAGGTAAGTTGGTTTTCCATAGTTTAAAACATCAATATTCATTAGCTTTGATGTTAGTTAAGATCATTCTTATTTAAGAGGTGGTGATTAGTGTATATGAGTCAATTACGAGATTTACTTCGTTGAATTAGTATAGCAGTATTGCTATTGATTGAAGGATCAATGGTATTCTAGAGATGCATTTGAACTTGTTTTCAACATCATTAGAATGGTGTGATGAATATTTTAATGTGTGTGGTTGAGTTAATTGATCAATGATGTTTGCTAATCTGCCATGTTTAAGTTGTTGTGATTAGAGGTTAATGAGTATAATCAAGGTTAATTAAGCATGATTAGCATGATATTGTATACTTTGTTGCCGTGTTAAGTTTTAATTGGTGTAACTAGAAAGTACCAAGCTTGATTAGTAACATTCGATTACTACGTTGCAGAGTTTTATGAGATGGCTTAGGTGGTCATAAGCTAGATTAGCATGATAAGACAAGTTTAATTATTCTTAAGAACTGTGATTAAGCTCCATTAGGTTTGCTGAAGATGATGATCCATTTTGGATGGTTATGTGAATGAGGCATATTGCTAACATTTCTTTGATTCCCGTAAGAGTGGCATATATTTAATTGACATGAATATGCCACATGTCGGGCTATATAAGTGCCTAAGTGATTGAAGCATACATAGCATGCAAGCAAATGCATATCACGCAAGGGACAAATGATACGAATATCCCGAATATCCCTCAAGAGGGATGTCCCAAAAGGGACGAATGGCCACTGATCAGTTGGTATATATTATAAGAAAGATGATATGGAAGGTTCCCGTGAGGAACACGAGGATATGATCCCGGAAGGGATGAATTGACCACTGATCGGTTGGTAATGTTTGCGATTACCCGGAAGGGTCCACTGGCAAGGCTAAGGTCCATCGAACTCCTTCTTTAGGCTTAGGTTTACATGAGTCATTTCCTAGAATCCATGGGGGTGACCATACCTTTAATTCTAAGTTATTTCTAATCAGAAAACAAACAAAGTTAACTAGTGTTTTTAAATATAATTGTATGCTTCTCCAAGGGTATGCTAAAGATGACTTCTTATTACTTTTGTAGTCTAATACATTCCCATATTTACTGGTAAGAAGTTTTGTTGCCAAACTATCTTGTTTTACCAACATATTCCAAGCAGTTTTAGATAACATTGCAATGTTTTGGTCTGAAGCCCTAGGAATTCCTAGTCCTGCGCATTGTTTCGGTGGTAGATTTGGGTCCAACTAACTAGAGAATAATAAGATCCCTCCTTTTCTGGTTTTCCCCACCAAAATTTCCTTGATAGCTTTTCAATTCTATTACATATAGAGGTAGGAACTTTAAAGATGGTCATGGTGTATAGAGGCAGTGAGTTGAGGACTAAGTTTACTAAGGTTGTTCTCCCAGCCCATGAAAGGGGTTTGGATTTCCAGGCTGAAAGCTTATTTTGTATTTTAGTTATGAAGAATTCAAAGGATTCAACTTTCCTTTTATTAATAAATAGAGGATTACCAAGATACATTGAGTTCTTATTTAATTTTTTCATATTGAACGTTTCTTTTAAAACTCCTTTAGTTGCACCTCTAACGAATTTGGAGAAAAAGACTCCAGATTTTGCTATATTAATTTCTTGACCGCTCCATGAACTAAAAGTTTCGAGAATTTTCTTGCAATTGGTAGCATCTGTGTTGTTTGCCCTAGTCAATATCATCAAATCATCAGCAAATAAAAGTTGAGTTACTTTGAGGGTTGTTCCTAGATAATTTAATTCCTTTAATTAGATTTTCTAATTCAACTTTATTAAACATTCTTGAGAGAACTTCCTTTGGGATTATGAAGAGATAAGGGAAGAGCGGGTCCCCTTGTCTAAGTCCTCTTTACGTTTTAAAGAAACCGTATGGGGATCCATTTATCAAAATTGAGTAGGAAAGGGTGGCAATACATTGTGTGATCCACTTTATGAAGATAGGATGAAACCCAAATTGCTCAAGGACTAGAACTATGAATGGCCATTCCATTCGATCAAAAGCCTTAGAAAAATCGATCTTAATTCCTAGCCATCCTTTTCATGATTTTGGCATATTCATGGTATGGATTGCTTCTTGTGCTATTAAGCATTTTTGTTGATCCATCTTCCTTCTATGAATGCCGTTTGATTTGGTGAAATCATTTTACTAAGTAGAGGTTTCAATCAGTTTGACATTATTTTTGAGATTATCTTGCAACTAACATTAGTTAGACTTATGGGTCTGAAATTAGAGAAGTTATTTGCATTTTTTTTTGGTATTAAGGCAATAAAAGTTGTATTCCATTCCTTCAAAACAATACTATTTCTAAAAAAGTATTGTACAGCTTGAATGAGATCAAATTTTATAATTTTCTAGTATTTCTTGTAGAAAAGGCAAGGTATGCCATCCGGGCCTGGAGATTTGAGAGAGTTCATGCTTTTAATGGTTGATAAAATTTCCTCCTCTTCAGGGATTTGGATTAGCATTTGGTTTTCTAGTTCTGTTATGACAGGATTAATTAAGTTAGATTATGCGGTAGTGTGGGATTTATGGTAGTAAAAAGATTATGAAAGTGTCTAAGGAAGTAGTCTCCAATTTCAAAGTTTTCATTTAAGCATTTTTTATTCTCATCTTTTATTATATGAATATGATTATAATTTCTTCTAATTATGGTGGACAAGTGGAAAAACTTTGTATTCTTGTCTCCTTCTCTCAGCCACAATTATCGGGATTTGTGTTTCCAAGTTAGATCTTTTCGTTTGAGCATTTTTGGGAGTTCACACTGTAATTGAGCTTCCCTAGATAGATTTAAGTAGCTTGGTTCACTTTGTTGAAGATTATCTATCAATTGCATAAGTTCATTAATTCTAGTATTGCAATTTCTAAAAACTTCTTTGCTCCATTTTTTCAATGCTTGTTTTGAGTTTTTACTCTTTTGCCTAAACTTTTATGAGGCTGAGCCTCTTATATTGATTTCCCAAGCTTTTTTAGTTGTCAATTGACAGGTGAGGTCACGCGTCAATTCAACCTCAAATCTAAAGGGAGGAAGTTTATAATTTGAATCTAGCCATAGTTTCAATAAGATTGGATTATGACCAGAATTGGTTGCCGGCAAATGGATAATTCCCGCTTTTGGAAAAGCTATTTTCCAGTGATCATTTGCAAGGGCTCTATCAAGTCTTTGTCTTACGTGAACTTTTCTTTCTCTTTTATTCCTCCATGTGTGAGTGTTTCCCTTGAAGCTTAAATCAATACAACCTAATGTAACAAGAAAATTTTCTAAGTATTTTCTACTAGATGAAGCTACTGATCTGCCTCCATGTTCTTCATCTGAATTTAAAATCTTGTTTAGGCCTCCAATTATTGCCCATGGTTTGTTAATATTATGGGCTAGTAGATTAAGTTTCTCCCTGAATTCTCTTTTTTGGTTTGAATTGAGGAGGACCATAAACACATGTAAGGAACTATTCACAGGGCAGAATTGGATGATTAATACTAATATGAATTAAATTTTGATCTGAAAAGAGAATTGATACCTCAATTTCTTCATGCCAGAAGAGATATAGGCCCCCAGAGAGGTTTTGAGCATCCACTGCAAAATGTTCCTAAAACTTGAATTGCTTGGCAATCGACTAGCATCTTTGGGAACGAGCTTTAGTTTTTGACAAAAAAAAACAACACTAGGTTTGTGCTATCTGAGGAGGTTTCTCAAGGTACGAACTTTTGATGCCCCTCCCACGCCTCGAGAGTTCCAAGAAAGGAGACTCATGGCGATGGTGGGGGCTTGATAAGGCCCACCTCCTCGGCCGTTTGGATTGTTGGGTTAGAAGTTTGAAGGTTAATTTGCTAATTGGAGGTGGAGATGGAGGGATTACCAAACTGAGAAGATGGTAGACCTGACCCGAAAATGAAGTGCCCTTTGTTTTGTTCTATCATAGATCGAGTAAAGTCTGAACCCAGAGAGAGTTGTGGGTGGACATTAGGCACTCGGCACTGTTCATTAGGTAGTTGTTTCGGACTCTTTGATATTGCAAGGACTGAAAATAAATTGATTTTGCTCTCAGTCTTAGCAGATAAAAGGACCATATCTATTGGCTTGCACTTGGCTTGACTCTGTATAAAATGATTCTAATTCATGACCCAAGAACCCACAATGATAGCAAAGGTGGATAACCTTTCATACATAAAACTAACCTAGAGTGGAGGATTGTCTGGTCTAAAAAGTGGAAATCTTGGGGTTAAGGGTTTAAGGGTTTACTAATATCAACTCTGACCAGGACTTGGAGAGACTGCGCCCATATTGGGAGGTAATCATTTTTCCATTCAACCTAAAGAACTTCACCTGCTCTGGAAGCAACTAGTTGCAAATTTGACTGACTAATTTTTTCAGGAAGGAGACCCCTAATTCTAATCTAGAAATTTACGAAGTGAAAGGAGAGGTTTTCAAATGGGATTCCTTGATGCCATCGCTCTAGGAGTAAATGAGCTCCTTTAACTGACCCTGACCTCCACGGTATACTTTTTTCTAGTAAAAAAAACAAAAGTAAACATCGTTTACTTGAGTAAAGTGTTTGATGAGGAATTTGCTCTTGGTAACTCAAACCCTAGTCAGGTGGTTCATGATGACTTTCTAGTTCGGGATTTTGAATCGATGTGGCTTGAGGAGCAAAGCATGCTCCGGGGCATGTTCTTCTACATCAGGGAGCTGTCTGAGGTCAATTTCATCTTGTATGGCTATCTAGTTGTCTGGCATGATCTCAGAGACTGGTTGTGGTTGGTGAGAGGTCATGGAAGATGAAGAGAGATCTCTCTCTTGTGAGTGAGTTGGTGTTGTCATGGGTTCCAAAATGACGATGCATTGCAGACGAGACTTTTCATTTTCTTTTTTCAAATTAATTTGGATTTGTGAGTCTTCTGGAAGAAGGTGGACTGTGATTGAAGATCTCGGTATTAAATGTAGAGATTTATTAGAATGGGGAATCTGGAATTTATTACTCCAACTAAGGGAGTTTTGTAACTCTCTAACTAGAGAGAGAGAATTTCTAGAGAGAAGGCAGAGGATTTCTAGCGAGAGAGCCATTTCTTTAGTATTCCTCCAATAAAATCTTATCTTAGTAAGTCATCATCTTATATAAATAAAGTGTAGGGTTTCATTATCCTGACTTACCTGACACACATGGTTTGTTGGCTATTTCAGATGCCCCGAGAAGGAGGTGTCGCAACCACAGTTAATAGAGTTCGAAAATAGGGTCTGGAAAGTGTTTAGATACCTTGATAATTAAAAAAAGTGTAGGGTTTCATTAAGGCAAATCAGACAGCTGCAAAAAGAAAAAAATGAACCCCTGGATGAGAGGGTAGAGAGAGCTCCTCCACGCCTCTTTTTACTAGGAGCACGTCAGTTGCATCCCCACGGTAAGCTCCGGTGGCCATTTCTTCTCATCGATAGATTCCGACCCTTGAGCCGACGGGGCATAGTTTCGTCAATCTGCCATCGCCTCTATCCCTGATTCATGTCGTTCATCCAAGATTGTCATCCTGCCTTTGCACCCGATTGTTTGGACAACTAGATCACCCCTCACCTGAACAGCAGGCCCTCATCTATCCATTCCCGAGCCACTGCACCGTTACCCGAGTTAAAGGTTGCCCGCAAACTGTCCGACCAAATGTCTGATCCATTTTGTGTTTGAAGTACTGCTTGAGAACCACTGCCTCCATTATGACCACCTCCTCGGCTCAGAGCAGGATCCGCTGTTGTTCCGTCCAATCAAGTCCATCTTTGGCTGCTCATCCTCACTTCTAAGGGCACGGACTTCCCCTGTCACCCCGACCATAGCTACGACCAGAGGTTCACTACCATCAATTGTTGAGCTACAACATCCATTCCTTATGGTAAGTAGGTGAGGTTTCTCTTCCCTGTGACTGTGTTTGTTTGTCATGAAAAATCCTCAGGCTGCGATAGTATACAACTTCCAATTGACAGAGTTGTTTGCTGCAGTTTGAATGATATTTTGATGCTTCAAATTGCCAATAGTTGCAGTTCGTTGCGTTATTATTGCAGTTTAGCTACAAAATCTACTGTAGCTGAATTGTATTTGCTAATTTGGTTGTTGTTCGACGTTTTTGAGCTGTTAACGGATCGTATTCACTGATTTCATTGCAGTTTTACCGATTTATCATCCTCTCAATGCTGTTTTAATTGTCGCTAGTGGCTATTTGCTGTTGTAATGGATTGCAGCTGCTTGGTCACATTATTTGATTCGTGCAATGTCTTGCTAATTTGGCTTGCTGACTAGAAATCAGATTTTTCTGTTGTTACTATACCTTATTTGCTGCTGATAATTGAAACCCCGACTGTGTGGTTTGCTGCTACTAATGAATATCGCCACTCCTTTGTTGCTTAGTCTCCTAGAGTCATTATGTATGGGGTTGTGTTGTTCCCATGGTTGTAGCTAGTTCTTATGAGATCATGTGTCCTGATTTAGATGACATTTTTATAAGAACAAGGCTGTTTTGTTTCTGTGGTTAAAACTGATTCTTATATGATCATCTTCCGTGATTTTGATGAGATTTACCATTGAATTGGGTTGATTAGTTTCCATAGTTGTGGATGGTCATCTGCTTGATGATTTCCCTTGTTTTAGATGTATTTTCGAAGGGAATAGGGATGTTTATTACCAATCATTACTGTAGACATTGGTTCAATGATTTCTCCTATTTTTCAACTTTGATCTTGAGAAGATTAGAGCTTTAGTTTTCTGGTCTTTGCAACAGCTCTTTGCTGCAAGTTTTCTCATGAATTTCATGCCATTTTTCATCGAGAAAGGGACTATGCACATCCCGATAGTGCAGCGGCTCCTATCTCATATTTTTCCCTTGTTGATGTCATTTTCAATGGAAATGGGGCTTTACATGTTCGATTACACAACAGTTTCTTCCCTTACATTTCCCCTTTATTTATGTGTCATTTTCATCGAGAATGAGACTATGCATACCTAATAATGCAGCAGCTCCTCGCTTGATAATTTCTCATGATTTTGTGTCATTTTCGATGAAAAAGAGTTGTTTATTATTTGTCATCGCAGCTCCTTGATTAGCATTTTCTCTCGATTTTCATTATCATTTAAATGTTGAATAGGGCTGTTTAAGGTTAGGCATTTCATTATCATTTCAATCTTGTGATTTCTATGTCATTTCTAGTGAGAGTGGAGCTCTTTATTATCTGGTGTTGCAGCAGCCATTTGCTTGATATTCTCCTTATTTTGAATGCACTTTTCGAGGGAAATAGAACTATTTTTCATTTGTTATTGCAGCAGCTCTTTGCTGCGTATTTTCCATTGATTTGCATGACACTTTTGATAGGAAGTAGGGCAATTCATTATCTGTTATTGCAGCTGCTCGGTACTCCCTTTCTTTTGCCCCGATTTTGATTCCATTGTAGCCTAGGATATGAGCTATTCATCTACTTTTAAGGCTGGTGCTATTTGCTTGATCTGCCTATCAATTTTGATGTTGTTTCATGTCGTGAATATGGCTATATCTCTGCTGTTAAGGCTGCCACTGTGTGATTGATTTCCTTGTTTCCGTTGTTGCTTAGTGGCTTTTCCTACGATTTAGTGTCAATGGTTAAGTGTACATGCTTGCTCCATTATTTCATGAGTTTTTGCAAATAGATTTCTCATTCCATTTGTTTCCTCACCTCATAGGTTTTTACATCTTAATCTATCGTTTTAGTCAACCCGACATACAACATCTACTATTTAGGATTCAGCATATTTGTCCTTCACTTGGGGCATTTGGCACATTATTCCCTTTTTTCAAGAACATTTGCATATCAGTCTTGCATTTTAGAAATTTCACATTCTAATCCATTACTTAGGATATTATATCCATTTGTCACTCATTTTGAAATTGTGCATATTAATCCCCAAATGATTTGATTTACATGTTTTAGGATTTAGGACATGGATTAGAAAATTATTGTACTTGAGTGCATAAATATAATGGGGCGGATAGTGCAAGAGAGATGGATGTGATAATGGATACTTGTAACTAAAATATAGTGAAACACTTTACTTTTCTATACGTAGACTAGGTCGTATAGTGACATGCTAGGGCACGTAATCTTGATTATTGATCTTGATTTTAGACCTACCATTCGAACATCGATAAGGGAAACAATTGGGTAAACTATATGCAAGCAAACAAACAACCTAAACATAGGGATGGATACCGATCTAGGGCGTGTTGTTTGGCTTACAAGCCTTTCGACGTATCAAAATCCCTTAATCTAAACTTTGGTTCAAGACTGCCAAATAAGGATCGGTTCCTTAAATAAATATATGTTTTTTATCAACCTTAGAATTATTTCTTAAATGATTAGTGGCAACTGCAAAAACCAATTACAATCAAAGTCCCAATTTAGGCCTCGTGCAAGCCTATAGCCCTTAGGGCTGCCCTAGGTCGGAACAATTTTTAGGTCCGACAGTTGTAATCTCATGTTTTGATCCAGTGGACTGCTTGCTTTGTGCTGTAGAGGTTTCCCTCAAGTGAGGGTTTTACCATGTATATATGATATTTATATTTCTTCTCTTACTTCTTAGCTTTTCCGCTACGATCGCACTCAAAATTCCGGCATCAACAATTAGCATGAATTCCAACAAATTGGTATCAGAGCCGATCCCGAAGATGTCTGTGACGAGATTCGAGCTGGAGAAATTTGATGGTTCGAATGATTTTGGATTGTGGCGCATCAAGATGAAGGCTTTGCTGGTGCAGCTTGGCCTTGAAGGAGCATTGGATGGAGAAGCTGCGTTAGCCCTGACGCTGGCATTACTGAAAAGGGATCTATTATAGCAAAGGCTTTGACTATGATTCATCTCAGTCTGTCGAAGAAGATCCTCCATGAGGTATGTTTTCTGACTTCGGCTCCAGAGTTGTGGCTGAAGCTAAAGTTGTTGTAAATGATGACGTCCCTGGCCAACCAGTTATACTTGAAAAAGAGGTAATACATGTTGAGGATGAGTTCGGACACACCAAATGGCGACCACGAGGATATGTTCAATCAGATTGTAATGGACCTCCAGTACATTGATGTAAAGATCAAGTATGAGGATCAAGCTTTGACATTGTTGTGCTTTCCATCAGACTCTTACGAGAATTTCGTCGATAAGATATTGTAAGGGAGATCGAGCATCACCCTAGATGACATCAAGGTGACACTTGAACTCAAAAGAGTTGAAGAAAAGGGTGATGGAAGGCTCGAATGGTACGGCTGAAGGGCTTCTTGCGAGGGGCAGATTTGAGAATAGAGGCTGTGGGAGCAGAGGAAAGTCCAGAATGAAATTCTGAGAAAGGTTGACTCGTTGGAATTGTGACTAGGAAGGCCATATCAAATGAAACTGTCATAGGAGAAAAGACAAGCAAGCCGAGTCATCGGCGAATGTTGGGGAGGAAGAGACGGAGAATGAGATCCTAACACCAGCAGCTGTGAGAACGCATGCTAAAAAATCTCACATCAGGCCATTCAAGTCTAGATTGGGTTCTTGATTTAGGTAGTACATTTCATTTATTTCATAATAAGAGTATGTTTATCACTTACTGTCTGGTTGTAGGTGATAAGATTCGTATAGGAAACGGGCAAACATGTGGAGTTGTTGGGATTGGAGATGTGAGAACAAGATGTATGATGGGTGTGAGAGAGTTTTAACGGGTGTTCGACATTTCCATGAATTTAAAAGAAATTAATTTCTTTGGGAAATCTTGATCGATGTGGGTTCAAGTACAAGGCTCATGGTGAAGCGTTGAAAATCTTGAAGGAAGCGCTTGTAGTCATGAAAGAAAATCTTGAAGGGAGCGCTTGTAGTCATGAAAGAGGTGCTGCAGGGAGGACACTATGTCTTGTAGATAAAGGCCAGGACTTTGATAGTAGCCAAGTGTGCGACTTCCCAAAGATGCTCGGATGATCTTGGGCACGGAATGGTGAACGTGTGCAAGACGTTATGCACTGGTCATAAGACCTCGAAATCTATCATGAATAAGTGGATGTCCTTGGATAAACCTCTTGTGGTTAAGTAGCTTAAGGACATGATCCGAGAGAAGGTGGAGATACCTTGGAGGAAGGTTGAGTCGATGAAGACTCCCGGAACTCTGCCGTGGGGTAGGAATTGATAAGTTAGAGAGGCATGTAGGGAGGCAACTTCTATGAGAAAAAGAGCATGCTTAGGATAGGTAGAGGAAGCAATCAAGATCACTGGGAAAAAATAGGCTTCAGGGGTGGTGATCTTGGAGAATGCTAAAACAGTGTCGAAGTCGACTTGTTGATACGTCTCTGGAAACCTGCAGGAGTGCTAACAAAGTCTGACACCTCAGATAAGTCCAAGGTTAGCTTGGACTTGAGCAATGCACACATGAAGAGGTGGAGCTTCGTGAATGGGTTGAGCAGAGCAAGCAAATCCAAGTTCGATGTTGGTTTTACTCGATACAAGCTAAGGTGGAGATTTGTTGAGGTTGTCTTACATCAAACTGGATATCCGTGGGATCTGAAGATCTGTCGGATGAGTAGAGATCATGAAGAAAAGATATATTGAATTTGAAAGATTTTGATTTTCTATAATCTTATCCTAAATCAAATTAAGATATTTTCTATGATATAATTAGTAGATATATGATATCTTTTTTATTATAGCAGATCCCTATAAATAGGACTGAATGGACTCCTGTGGATAATAGTGAGGAATATTGTGAGCGATCTTTCTGATAAAATTCTCTATAACGCGAGGCGTAAGAACTTCAGAGATCAAGTAGAGACTCTTTTTTTAATAGGGTTGTAACGAGGGCTTGGGTACGAGATTGTGTATTTCTATAAAACTATAATATCATATTTTGATCTAATGAATTATTTGATCTGTGCCATGGAGGTTTAACTCAGGTGAGAGGTCTACCATGTATATCTAGTGTTCATATTTCTTCTCTTAATTCTTAGTTTTTCTACTGCAATCACACTCGGAATTCTGGCATCAACAATCGGGCGTGAATCCCAACAAATGGAATGTAAATAATAATTTTTAAGAGTGCAATCAAGTAAATATAACAATAGAACTAAATACATATTTCATTACATTTTTTCGATTCATTTGTCTAAACATAACATTAGTTAATGAAACATTGTCATGTATGCAATTTGCATAAGAGAGATGTATTTTATGGTTTTTTTTTTTTTTTTGCATATATTGCTGATATTTAGAAGGCTAAAGAGAGTAAACTGATTCAGTTCAATCCGGTTCGGACCGCTACAACATAAAAGTGAATTTCTCCAGTCCCTAAATTTAACATGTGGTTTACATTCAATTATTGAGATAATATATTCTGCTATGCCGCGGTCCAAATCTTGATAGCCAGCCACTAATTCTACAATTTTCAAATTTCTTCCTCAAGCTTCTGCTTTTTGCACATTTGGCCCCTCATTCCATCTTCAACATCCTCCAATTTCGCATCTGGGTCCTCCATTTTCCTCTGCTTCATCAGCTTCACAAGCCCATCCAGCGCAACACTGGGATCCTCGCTCTTCATGAATTCCTCTGCAACCTCGGCTGGGGTCACCTTGGTCTCTGCTATTAGGCCCTCGATCATGGTATATACTTGGCTGAGTTGGTGGCCCTCGTCGGTGTCGGTGATCCCGAGGTAGTTCGAGGCAAGGAGTTTGAAGCCGTGGAATGTGCAGTAGGACATGTGGATATGCATGTCCATGCGGCCCGGCCGGAGCAAAGCGGGATCCAGCTTCTCTACGTGATTCGTTGTGAATACTATTATCCTCTCATCTCCGCAACTTGACCACAACCCGTCTATGAAGTTCAAAAGTCCTGACAATGTCAACTGCAAAGAAGTAAATACAGCAAAACAGGAGAATAATAAGTTATCCAACGTCGATACTACATACAGCCTTTTTCAATCATTTTTTTTTATCACTTACATATTGTAACATTTAATTTTTGTTTTCCATTGCATTACTTATTTTTAATTCATTTTCATTAAATTACAAGTTTGTATATTTCGTCTTTTTATTTAAAACTTTTTTCTAAGAAAATTACAATTTTCATTTTAAAAATTTCTAATTTTTAGGAAATTGTCATTCTGGATTTTTATTTTTAAATTAAATACTGTATAATTCTTCATTATTTAAATTTTATTTTTCTTATATTAGATTTTCATTATTTTTTAGATTTTCTTTTTCTTTTTTGAAATAATTAATCTTTCATAAGTTCACTTATTATTTTCTAATTTTCTTTTTAAACTTTAGATAACACTATTCTTTCTCCATTTTCATCACTCTCAGTGTATTAAAGTACGCCTATTTAAATTTAATATGTCTTGAATTTAATATCTCATGGACTCTTCTAAATTATTTTGGCTTGTGGGGGAATGACTTTGGCAGGAATAATTGCTCCCACGGTACAAAACTTTTACTAGATATAAATTTTGATATAAAAACTAAAAAGTGTAACATTTAACTATAAAATGTTTCAAAAATATAACATTTTAGCATATCCCGTCACTTTTTCACTAATGATATTAGCATTTGATTGGTGAAGGGGCCCAACAAGTCTCAACCTTGGGCTGCCAACAAGCACCCTCCCCGCCAGCAACCGCGTCGAAGGTTGCCAAGCCTATTGCGGGGCCGCTAGTGGTTGCCACAATCGATCTTCCCTCATTTTTTTAAAAAATTTCTTTTTTTAATTTTTATTCAACTGTCACTTTTTCATTAACACTGTTAGCATTTTCGCTTCTCTCTTTCGTTCAAAACTTGACCTGCAGAATTCGTAGACATGTTAGTCTTTCTTAAAAAAAAATGTCATTTCCATGCCAATTATATGTTGAGAAAGAAAAGAGTTTTCCTCCCCGTCAAAGAAGGAGACTTGTCTTGTCACCATCGAGTGTACTGTCACTTATCCTTTGTCAAATAAACGTTTTTTTTAAAGGATTTTCTTCATTAATTAAATATATGCATATGTATGTATGGAAAGGCTTAATTTGCACATCACTAACATCATGTGGCTACATCTAATTTATTAGCTAAAATTAGGATTTTAGAGCGGAGCATTTTATTATTAAATTTAAATGTTAATTAATTTAATCTTAATAAAAAATGGGCACAGTGGGCATCAATTAAATATGGGGTTTTTAAAACAAAAACGTAACGGAATATACTAAAATGTTACATTTTTAAAAGATCTTATAGTCAAATATTATATTTTTTATTTTTGTACCAAAATATTATATCGAATAAGAGTTTTATACCACGGGAGCAATTATCCTAACCTTGACCACAAAAAGAACGAGATTCAGTCTCCTCCCGTGGGAAGAAATGTGTTCAAATGAAAAAAGAGAAATGAGCCGCTCTCGCTCTCTCTCCCCCTTTCTCATCCTATTGGAAATGAGTCGTTTATCGCTAGTGAGTTGCTTGAAAACTCAGCTGAAGAGCAAGAAGAACTACAAAGGAGCACAAAGAGGGTGAAGGAAACCCATCTTCGCGAGCCAGGTGGGAATTTTGGCTCAAGCTCTGTTGCTCCATCGTATAAGGAGAAACTGGCAAGAGCTCTCCCACGTGTGTTTGAGGTTGCCTTTCAAATCAATCATTCATTTGCAAAAGATTCAGATTGCGACGAAGAACCAGAAGAGAATGACAGAGCCCCATGGATCTTGCTAACTAAGGAGGAGAAAGCAAGGGTCGGAGCACCATGGCGAGATGCTCTGATTATCAAGCCATTTGGAAAGGTGCTAGAATATAATTATCTTTGTAACAAGCTTAAAAGTCTCTGGAATCCGGCTGACACTATGGATTGCTCCGACATTGAACATGGGTTCGTGATAGTGCGATTTTGTAATCGAGAAAATAGAGGTCAAGTCCTTAGAGATGGCCCCTAGTTCGTGAATCGACGATTTCTCACAGTTAGGGCATGGGAGCCGAAATTCTACCCTGCAAAAGCCTCCTTCACTTCAGGCGCCGTGTGGATAAGATTACCAGGTCTCCCAAAAGAATTTTATGATCCGCTCATTCTTAAGAGAGCAGTCGATCAAATTGGTCCACTCCTGAGAATTGATGGTGGAACAGCATTAGGAAGTAGGGCTTAGTTTGCTTGACTTTGTGTCCAAGTCAATTTAGAGGTCCCGCTTCCGTCAGTTTTATGGATTGGTAAATGGAAACAACCTATACAATTCGAAGGAATTGACAGGTTATGCTTCAATTGTGGGATTATTGGACCTCGACACAGTGGTGGAACCAAGTTCAAACGATCATGAGGCTGGTGCCCCTCCAAATCTTCCGAGGAAGACGGAGAGATGAGGCCAACTTCAGTTGGTGAGAAAGAGGTGGCGAAGGATGTCTACGGTCCATGGACCTTGGTGATGACAAGGATGGGTAAAGGCAACGGTAAAAAGGGGAAGACGATGAACGGTAACTAGCGGAACGGTAACCTGAACTTGCCTCAGGGAAAGGTTGGAGAAAGGGAAAGGGGAGAAAGGGGACTAGCATAATTCAAAGGCTAAACAGGAAGTTAGAAAAGTTTGGGCCTCTGTGAAGAATGGATTGGATCAAGCCCAGTCCTAAGGAAAAATGATCGGGCCCATAAGTGAAGCCTTTAAGTTGAAAGGAGAAACAAGTGAAAGGAGATTAATGGAGATGGATCTAGAGGATTCGGATCCAAGCCCAGTGGTGGTAGAAGAGCCTAATAATGGAAAAATTAATAGTAAAAAGGAATTGGGCATTCATAAGCGGCCTGAATCGGCATCAATGCACAAGCCGTCGGTTCCAAACGAATAGGATTTATCTACCCCATTCCTTTTCCTCGATTACGCTCCAGAGTATAGCTAATAGCTAATTCCATTATAAACTTCAAAAATTCTGATTGCAGGGTAGGCCATAATCCTAGCCTCAACAGTCGTGCAAGAAGCAGGTCACCTAGTTCGAGCTCGTGCCTCAATGGTACGAGTATTTGCAACAGGAATCTCCATGAACGTTCCCTATCCCAACATCGAGTGGAGGGAGATCCTGGCCTTGGCATTGAGCAGGAGGGATGTGCTCAAAAGAATCAATTATGTACACCCAATTAGACCCCTGGTTGTGATCACCATGCTCATAGTGGTCACTCTAGAGGCTCGAGAGCTAACATGCTGGTAAGTGAAGGAATAGTTCAAGCAAGCCAAGGAGAAAATTACAAGGATCCTACGAAGGAGGGGATGTCAGACGGTCAGCGTTTCCATCAGATCTTGGCGGAGGCAATGGCCCGACAAAATGCTCTGTGAACTCCTAATGGTCTGCATTTTTTTGTCAGTTTGATTTAGTTACCTAACCCCTCATCTTGATTATATGGATTATATTCATAATATTGCTGATAATATTACCTTTTCGTGATTCTACTATGGAATTGTAGAGGTCTGGGAAATGAGAATGCCATGGACACAATTAAAGACCTATGCAATGCTCATCAACCAGATGTGTTAATACTCACGAAAACAAGGATGAGTCAAGAACGAGTCCACGAGGTAGCAAGAAGACTCCCCTATGATAACTATCCATCTACTCCAACTCTGGGATATAGGGGTGGTATTCTACTCCTTTGGCAGACAAACTTTGTCAAAGTCAAAATAGTGGCTACAACAGAACAGGAGATTCATGCGATTATGGAGGTAAAATATTCCAATTTGTCTTGGCTGCTCTCAGCTATTTATGCTAGTCCACCTCTGTTTGAAAGGAAATTGCTATGGGAAAATCTAGAAACTGTTACTTCAGCTCATAAGCTTCCCTGGTTGGTTTTTGGGGACTTTAATGAAGTTTTGAGTAATTCTGAGAAGTTTGGGGGCAGACCAGTAAACCAGATTCACGCCTTATGATTTTCTTAAGTGTTAAATAATTATCATTTTACTGACCTTGGTTTCTTTGAACCTCGGTTTACATGGACCAATCTTCAATATTCATCGGAACTGATCCAAGAAAGGATTGACCGTGCTGTGGCTAATCCTTCTTGGAGATGTAATTTCCCGAATACATAAGTGATCCATTTACCTCGAGTTCATTCAGACCACTGTCCAATTTTACGTGATACTAACCCTACTCTACGCCATCATCTAGTTAGACCTTTCAGATTCCAAGCCATGTGGCTGTCTCACCCAACTTTCAGGGACCTTGTTGTCTCAGCCTGGAGAGAGGGGGAGTATTCACTTGTGGATTCTATCAAATGTTTTTCCTTGAAAGCAGTCTCGTCGAATAAGGAGGTTTTTGGAAATATTTTTCAAAAAAAGAGAAGGATTCTTGCGAGATTAGCTGGACATTAAGCGCAAGTTAGCTTCAAGTCCCTCTTCCTTCTTGTCCGATCTTGAGAAACATCTGAGGAATGAATATGCCTCCATTCTAGAAAATGAGGGGGAGTTATGGTTACTCAAATCTAGGACGGAGTGGCTAATGAAAGGGCAAAGGAACACAAGATTTTTCCATGTTTCAACTTAGTCAATCGAAGTTGTAACAGAATTTCTAGTTTAAAAAATGAATTGGGAGAGTGGATTTTTGAAAACAGGCAGCTCATGGAAATAGTTAATGGTATTTCTTTGTAAACCTTTATTGTGCTAACAAAGTTTCCTCCATGAGGGTACCATCTTTAGTGTTAGAAACAAGTTTTCAAGTACCACAATTAATTCAAGCTCTGAAGAGCCGACTTCTTTGATGGAGGTTTGGGTTGCACTTCAATGTTTTAAACCTAACAAAGCTCCTGGACCTGATGGTCTCCACCTAGTTTTCTTTCAAAAACATTGGGAAATAGTTGGTGAGTCCCCCTTTAATTTTGTGAAGAAAGCTTTCGAGAAACGAACACTACCAGAAGGGATTGATGACATACTCATTTCTTTGATTCCGAAGTGTTCAAGTCCTAAAAGCATACCTCATTTCTAACCTATCAGCCTTTGTAATACTAGTTACAATGTGGTTTCAAAAATAATTGTAAATCGACTTCAACCTTTTCTTGATGGCTTAGTTTCTCCCTTTCAGTCAAGTTTTATATCCAATACAAGGGTAGCTGATAATGTAGTTATTCTTCGAGAGATAATGAATGTTTTGAAAAGGTGGAAAGGGAAGAAAGGACTTATGATTTTAAAGTTGGATTTGGAAAAAACTTCTGATAGGTTGGAGTGGGAATTCATAAGAGATGCTCTCATGTTCTTTAATTTTCCGAGCCCTATAGTTGAGCTGATTATGAATTCTGTTTCTACCTCCCAAATCACTGTTTTATTGAATGGAGGCAAACTTGATTCCTTTTTGCCATCTAGAGGCATTTGGCAAGGTGATCCTATGTCCCCCTATCTATTTATCATTTGTCTTGAATATTTATCGGTCATGATAGATAAGGAGGTTCAAGGTGATCATTGGAAGGGTATAAGGCCAGCTCGGGGTTCTTTTGTTGTCTCTCATGTGCTTTTTGCAAATAACATCTTACAAATGGGGGAAGCAAGCAAGAACACCAGTGAGGCAATTGAGCCACCTTAAAATCTTTTTGTGAATTGTCGAGACAAAAAATCAATCTTACAAAGTCAAGAATTATTTTTTCAAAGAACATGCATGTTCAATCAAAAATGGAAATTTTGAGAAGGCTTAACTTATCTAGTTTGATGAGGTGGGTAAATATCTAGGCTTTCCAGTGGGTTCAAACTCTTCGAGGTCACTTCATTTTAATTTTCTCATTGACAAAGTGAAGGATAAACTAACAGGTTGGAGAGCAAACTTGATTTCCAAGGCTAGTCGGCTTGTTCTTATTAATTCTATGTTGAATTCCTTCACACATTATGCAGTGCACCTCTCTTCCTCAAAGTACATGTAGGGCATTAGACTGGGTCAACAGGAATTTTCTTTGGGATTCTTCTGATGATAGGAGGAGAATGCACATGGTTGGTTGGGAAACTATCACCCTTCCCAAAGGCAAAGGTGGCCTTGGCATCCAATCCACCAAGGAAGAAATTTGGCAGTCCTGGAGAGCTTCTCCTGGAGAGCTAGATAAGATGATAAACCTTGGGCAAGATTGTTATGAGCAAAATATGCATCAGGTATTCGAGTAGGCAAAGGTTGCCCTCTCAATGGGAAAGCTCTTGTAGAAGGAAATCATGTGGTGTCCAACGCTCTAGATGGGCTTTTGGTTCAGGTGAGGTTGTTAGATTTTGGAGTGATCCTTGGATAGGGCAGCATTTTTTAAGGGAGCTGATGATTGGGCCTCTAGATAGAGATAGTGGATCTCTAATGGTTAAAGAGGTCGTTGAATCCAGATGGCTCGTGGAATTTACAAAAATTCCTTTTGACCTCCCTGCCTCTATTTATGACCAGCTTGTTGCGATTCCTAGGGCTATTTCTCAAGGTGTGAAAGATAGATTGGCTTGGAGTTTTTCTCCCACGAGGCATTTTTCTACAAAATCAGCTTACGCCATTGCTTATGGAAGGGAACCTCTGATGATTTCAAAGGATTGGGACTGGATTTGGAGATCTCCAACACATCCTAGGATTCTTATGTTTTTGTGGCAATGTTGCCATTAGAAAATTGCCCCAACATCTTGATTGCATAAGAGGGGAATGAATGTTAGCCCATTATGCAAACTTTGTCATGCGAGGGAGGAGGATGTTACCCATGTTCTAAGGGATTGTAGCACAGCTATGAGATTCTGGAGGAAACTAGGGATTTCCCCCATCAAGAAGGCTACTTTCTCCTTACATGTGATTTATTGGTTGAGAACCAATAGTTGTGCTTATGAGAAGCATTCTTTGAACTTGACTTGGTCCGTTTTATTTTTGCAGGCAATCTAGATTCTTTGGAAGAATAGAAATGATATCGTTTTTTTATAGATCTATACAGGAAAGAATTTACATGTTATTTGCTTGGAGAAGGCAGTGGAATTCCAAGCCTCCTTGAAAACATGCCCTCAACGAAATGTTATCCAACTCAGCATCAGATGGGTTCTTCCTGCCTCTGAGTGGAGGAAACTCAATACTAATAGATCCGTGAATAACCATACGAGGAGAGCAGGGGCAGGAGGAGTCTTACAAGATGAGACGGTGAATTGGTTGCATGGTTTTTCTTTTTTCTTATGGTCAACTAATAGCTTGATAGCAGATATTTGGGCTGTTCATCAGGGGCTTTGCTAGCTAATAGTTTAAATATCACATGCCTTGTAGTTGAACTAGATACAAGAATTGCAGTAGAACTTATTAATGGGACTTGTTCAGAAAATATCTTCCTTACTCTTCTTATTGTGGATTGCAGGAATCTCATGCAACAATTTGCAACAGTTAGGGTGATGCACAATTATCAAGAGGCAAACTCAGTAGCTGATGGATTAGCAAGGCTTTGTCAGGACAAGTGCAACGACTATTTGCATTTTGACTCCCCCACAAGGAGATTACTAGTAATCTTTTGTATGACATTTTGGGCATCCAAAGTCCATGTTTTGTAAGGGATATACCAATCCCCAATGTTGGAGACTAAATTATGATTAATGAATTTCTTTATTTTACCAAAAAAATAAAATATGTTCATAAACTCGAAATTTTTCTCCTTGAATATATTTTTTAGAGAGCACAAGGACATGTTTTATCATACAAATAAATCACAACCTGCCTTTCTCATATTTAACATTAAAATACTACAAATCGAAGAACTTCAGTGTAGTTAATAAGCAGTAGCTTAATAAACTCTAAGAGGCATATTTTAAGCCGATGATGAAAGGAAGAATCCTTTAAAAGAAGATTTAAATTTTTTTCTACTTTTTTTATCTTTTAAATTTTTACTAAGTGGCCTATGATAAATGGTATTATGTCATATATTTGTGGGTTACACTTAAGGACGGTTAATTTCATGTCAGCAAACAGAAGAAAACTTCTAACCATGTCAAATGACCTGACATTTTTAACAAAATGAGTAGAGTTTCAATGTTATGTTTAAAAAGTAAAATTTCAAAAAGTTGAGATATTTTTTTTTAAACATACATTCCTGTGTAACTTAACATTTAAGTTAATAATAAGATTTTCTCACCTAAATCCTATAATAAGATTTTTTTAAAATTTCTTTTACTTGAAATATTAATAATTTCTTCCACACAAAAGACACCAAAGCCCACTTTCCTCTTCATAAAACAAAACTGTAATTATTCCATAACAAAGGGGTCCTGTGCTTGTAGTTTTAGTGAGCACATTATGTAGCATTACGTCACAAAATATGGAAAAGTTCTCGTTATTCAATAGAACCAGTTCGGAGAAATGTAGCTTTGCTCTTGTGCTCTGAAAATTTTTACGGTCCTGTTACTAAACTGTTAAATAACCTAATTCGATGACTATCAATTAAGGATTCAAAATAAGGAAACGCATTGAACGATTGGACGTAGAATTTCCCCTCAAAACAGGCAGTTCCTTTTTCCTTGTAAGCAAACCATCAATCACTAAGCAGATGCTTCTTTACCAACAATTTGTCAGGGGTTTGAGTACTGACCTCAGGTCTGGGAGCCATGGTAATTGTCCCATCTGGGGTGGTTGCTGATCGCTCCGGAAGGTCAATTGTACAGTCAATGTCCTCGATCACTAGAATCGAACGGTTTCCAGTGTCAAGCAGCAGCTGCCTCAGCTGCGAGTCGCTTCTTATGTTCGAGAGCTGGAGATCGTACACGTCGAATTTGATGTAGTTGGCCATAGCAGCAACCAAACTCGATTTCCCTGTCCCCGGTGGACCATACAATAAGTACCCACGCTTAAAGGCCCGTCCAACTCGCTTGTAGAACTCTCTCCGACTCAAAAACCTATTCAAATTGAAATGCAGTAAAGGTTGACAAAATTGGAATCAATTAATGAAGCGAATATTAGAAATAAGGAAAATAAGATAATTAGGCAACAATTTTCGTGTCGCAAGAATTCTGTGGCACAGTTTTAAAAACTGGATCATATACATCCATCGGACTAAACACATCGAAAACCGTCCACCCAATTGATTTGTAAAAGACTCTTTCCCTTTGTACATTGAAAATAATAGTACCCCCTCCCCTCCCGCCTCAAGAAGCTTCCTTTATTTTAAGGGAAAAATATTCGATGGCATTCAAAATGGATAGTACCTATTAAAAATTTCTCTATATTACGGATTCCAGATAGACCCATGACACTAAGCTGACTCGAACTCAGATTCGGCCTAATTTCAGCCACCACTGTGCATATCTGCCCCTCTCTTCGCGCGATGTTTTTCCTCTTTCAATATGTATTTCGTTAAAAACTTGAATGGAGAATAGATATGTACGACTAAGCCGGCCGACCAGAGTACGTTGACGGACCTGTCTAGATCGCTCATTATTGCCTTCTTCAGCTCCGGTTCCATGGCCAAAGTGTCGAAGGTTGAAGGGTGTTCCAGATCAACCGCACCCCAAGCGCCACTACTGTATTTCGATCGGACGCGACCATAACCACCAAGAGTGAACATCTTCAGGACCTTCTCCTTGTCCTTCAGATTGATCAATTTCTCGATCAAAAAGGGCACATACGACTCAATAATCTTGTCCTTGTGCTTCTTGTCGAAGCTCAGCTCAAAGTGCCGCTTCTTTTTCTGGGAGCCATCCCCATCGTCAGATGTGGACGAGCTGGACTTGTGCGACGTGATAGTTACGAACTTCCATTTTAGCTCGACCGCGTCGAAGGTGTCAAGGATGGTCTCATCCCTGGCTAGGCGGACCAGGACCTGGTGTCAAAATAATGAAGAAAATATAATAAGGTATGATGCCTTGGACTACCCAAACAATTGATATCTGTCGCGCATTTTCTTTCCTAGGGCAAAGACCACAAGGCAGATTTTCTCTTCTGTCCACAAATTATATAACTGATTATGAGTAGAGTAATATTTTTTTTTTAAGGATCTCAGGCTGATGTGCTGTGAGCCTAGATCATAATTAGCTAAGATACTGTGTCAAAATGATGAAAATGGAATAAAGTATTAGGCTTTATTGCTGTTATATTTTAGAATTCAATCCACTAACTGATGTACACCTGGTTCTTGCCGGAGCACTTGGAGATCTTGAGGCGTTCGGTGTCGGTCCCGATCTTTGAGCTGAGGTAGAGCTCGGCGGCATCGAATATCTCGTTCCGCTTCATGTTTGCATCGAACTCCTCAACGACGAGGGTGAGGTGCTGCTGGGCGGGCGGCTTGGACTGGAAGAGGCGGCTAAGGGCCAACCAGAGGTAGGATTGGACTGGACGAGGGATGGTGTCCTTGACCATGGTGCGGACGAGCATCATGGAAGCGGTGAAAGAGGCGTATGCAGAGAAGAGGGAGGCCGGGGAAGCCATGATCTCTTTGACGCCAGCGGGCAACATGGCTCGTACTCCGGTGATTCCCAGAAGGAGCTGCCGCTGATGGTATGATAAAGCTGTTTTTCCTTTTTGATCGGTAGTATGATAAAGCTGTTGTATGCCGCGGAAATTGGCTTTTTATTTATAACGATTTTATTTGTCCCCTTCCCATCAAACGTTAGATCATTGAGAAGTTCGCCTGACCTATTAATAAATGTGAAGATTAAGAATAAGAGTAAATTGAGATTTTAGTTTTTAAAGTTGGTGCGAATCAATAATTTAGTTCTTAATGTTTAGAAATCAATAATTTAGTCTTCAACATTTAATTCTAACGGATGATTTATTCCAAATTATAACACTATTTTATGAAGGTGTTATTCGCCCTCGACATGTCAAGTGGTGAACTGTAAATGGTCAAAAAATAAAACTGTTTTTTTAGTGTCTGAATCATTAGTACAGTATTCTGACTAATCTTGTTCTAGTTAGGGTGGGTTGTTAAAATATAAAATACTTCAAGTATGAGTTTTTTATTTACAAATCGAAGTTGCAATTTTTACTTAAAAAGATTAGGTGACTAATCATTTAAATCATCTTGTATTATTAAATTAACGGATAATTTAAGAAGAAATAAAATTTAAAAATAATGCAAACTGCTAAAATTACAGACAAAGGTCCAGGTTTTGGCTTTTGTCTTTTCCATTTTTAATATTTAATTTATTAAAAATTCTATCCAGTTATTAATTAACATATGATATTATGGGCCCAAAAGGTGCCCCTCAATGTACACTTCAGCCTCGTAGTGCAGTATTATAATGTTTTAACCAAATTATCTAACAAAATTAAATAGTGAAGATTAAATTGTTTTATTCCAAATTTGATGATCAAACTATTAGCTTGATACGATTTTCAGGGTTAAAATACCATCTACTCTTAAAATAAAGGGGTTATATAAACTAACATTGGTCGGTGCGTAGATTATTTAGTATTTTCTTAAATAATGTTTTGAATTCATTTTTTTTAATAAATAAATTTATTTTTTTTGCTAGATAATTCAGTATAATGTATTAATAATAAGCATCATATTTACATATCAAAAGTAGGAAGCCCATCCAAAAAACAAAGGCCATTAACTCCAGACTTCATCCCTAACTGAGAGAGGTAGTGGGCTGCCTCATTGTTTGACCTACTTGTCCAACATACATTGTATGTTACAAAAGAGGAGAGTAGTTCTTGCGCATTTCTACACAAATTTCTAATATCCCAGTACGCTAATTTCACATCCTGAAGAGAATGCACTATAACTAGAGAGTCCGTAAATACCAGGATCTTCTTCCAATTTTTGGACTTGGCTATAGATATAGCCAACAACAAGGCTCTTGCTTCAGCATTGTGAGGTGAGGGAGCCGATTCCTTCTGAAACCAAGTCAGCTTGAATCCAGAGCTATCCCATGCCACTCTAGCTGAGCATGAATCTCCATTCCAGTAGGCTGCGTCTATATTTATTCTGATTGTGTCGTGATCCACCGGCAACGAAGTTCCTCCAACAATCCATGCGATAGGCTGGTTATCCTTGTCAGCTTGTTCAAATTTATATACATGCTGGTATTCATTGAATTTCTCATTCAATCTATTCAAAAAGGAAGACATATCAATTGGCTCATGTGAGTGAAGTGCTTTGTTCCTGCACTCCCATATGAAATACAACAGTAGGGTAGCAAATAGTTGGAAATCTTTAACATCCTGTAGCATTCTTCTAAAGTTTTGAGGGGGTGAACTAATAAACTGAGCAATGCCAATATTTGTATTTCCTAGAAAAGATGTATCACATAGTTTCCAATGCGATTCCCTCCAAGCAACACGATAGAAAATGCAATCCCCAAATAGGTGATCTACTCTATCGGAGCCAGCCATACACAAAGGGCATACATCCTCTGAGTTAGGCCAGGGGAGGATGTTCTTCGCAAATCTCCACAAGAAGATTCTTAGTCTTTCATGTATTTTTAATTTCCACAGCTTAGACCATAGGTTGTCATATGTATTGACTACACTACAGCTTTCTTTTTTATCAAAAAGATAAAAGGATTTCACCGAGTGCTTACCTTTGGGGTCTGGTGTCCAAATATATTCATCAAGAGTACTTACCTGTGGCAAGTCAATATGTTTTATGTTCCTTACTGTTGTATCTGAGAAAAGAGCCTTAATGTGGTCCTCATTCCACCTCCTAGGATTATCTAGGATTAGATCTGCAACTTTAAGGCTGGCATCCTGGTTTGCACCATCAGCAGGTACAGGTAAACCAAATGGATTACCTGGAATCCAAGGGTCTGACCACACCCTGGTCCCTGTTCCATTCCCTATTGCTATACATGTTCCTTTTCTGATGATCTCTCTACAGCTTAGAAGACCCTTCCAAGTATGTGATATTGTTGCCCTACTGATTTCTTTAGGTTTGAGGAAGGATCCATACTTATTTTGCATTGCTTTGGCTGCTAAACTATTTGGTCTACCAGTGAGAGACCAAGCTAATTTCGATAGGAGTGCTTTATTTATGTCCTCTGACTTCCTAAATCCTAAGCCCCCTAGTTTCTTAGGTCTACAGAGATTTTCCCAGCCTAGTGGTGCCCAATATCTAGTTTGCTCATCATTTTTTCCCCACCAGAATTTTCTTGTAATCTGATCTAGTTTCTCATTAATGGACTTGGGTAACTGGAACAAAGACATGGTGTAAAGTGGTAGACTCGTGGCCACTGAGTTGATTAAGGTGGCCCTCCCTGCCCAGGAAAGTGTGTGTGCTTTCCATGGAGCTAATTTACTCTTTAGCTTTTCAACCAAGAATTGAAAGCAAGCTGATCTTTTCCTAGAAACTATTAGTGGGTTTCCTAGATACTTTGCATCTTCTTTAATTTTCCTCATGTTCAAAATTTCTTTTACTTTTCTTTTGTTGACTGCACTAGTATTTCTTGAGAAATACACTCCGGACTTACTTAAGTTTATCCTTTGTCCACTCCAAAGACAAAATTTGTCCAATAACTGTTTACATTTTCTAGCATCCCTTTCATTTGATCTAGAAAAAATTATTAAATCATCAGCAAATAATAGGTGTGATGTCAAGGGTCCACTTCTATTCAATCTAATCCCTTTCAACTTATTTTCATTTTCAGCTTTAAAGAGCATTCTTGAAAGGATTTCAATTGATAAAATGAAGAGATAAGGGGATAAGGGATCTCCTTGCCTCAGTCCACAAGAGGATTGAAAATAACCATTAGGAGAACCATTTATTAAAACTGAAAATGCCGGAGTCGATATGCACTGTTGAATCCAACCAATGAAAGTTGGATGAAAGCCAAAATTCTTTAGGACTTTTAAGATAAAATCTCATTCTAATTTGTCAAAGGCTTTTTCGAAATCAATTTTGACTCCAACCCACCCTCTCCTCGATCTGGATTTTTTCATCACATGAACTATTTCTTGGGCTAGAAGCCCATTTTCTGTAATTAGTCGACCTTCCAGAAAAGCTGTTTGATTAGGTCCTATGAGTTTGTCCATTAAAGGTTTTATCCTATTTGCGATGATCTTGGTAACCAATTTGTAACAAACATTTGTTAAGCTTATGGGTCTAAAATCTTTAAATGAGTTAGCCCCTCTAATCTTGGGTATGAGTGTAATGAAAGTATTATTCCACTTTTTTAAAAGAAAGCCAGTTTTGAAAAAGTGTGTGATTGCATTGCTTAATGTTTCGCCAACGGTAGCCCAATTGCTTTTGTAAAAAACAGCTGACATACCATCAGGTCCAGGAGCTTTAAGGCTTGGCATCTCTTTTAGGGTTTTGAAAATTTCTTCATGAGTTGGGATTTTAATAAGATCTTGATTTTCTTCCTCTGTTATGACAGGCTGAACTAGACCTTCTAAATCCTCTGGTACTATTGGATTCTTACTAGAAAATAAGATCTGAAAATTATTAACAAAATAATTTTTGATTTGCTGTGGTTCCTTTATACATTCATTGTTTTCGTTTTTTATTATAGTAATAGCATTATGTTGTCTCCTTATTAGGGTTGACAGATGAAAAAATTTAGTATTCCTATCCCCTTCTTTTATCCACTTTTCTCTAGATTTTTGTTTCCATATTAGGTCCTTCCTCAGCAGTAGGCTATCTAATTCTAGTTCTAATTTACTTTCCTGTAATTTATTATCAATGCTTGGACTTTTTCCTCTTATATTTTTCAGCTCCTCAATTGTCTCCTTTATCCTAGTATCTGTGTGACCAAAATGGCTTTTATTCCAGGATTTCAAGGCGTGTTTTGTATTCTTAAGTTTTTCATAGAACCTATAAGGTAGGGATCCTTGACACTCAAATCCCCATGCTTCTCTAATGACCTCTTTGCAACCTGGATCAGACAACCAAGCTGCAAGGAACCTAAATGGTTTAGGATCATTTGCTATCTCAGGCCATAAGGATAACATGATGGGTTTATGATCTGATTTGTTAATGGTTAGATGTTGTATGATTGCCTTAGGGAATAACAGTTTCCATTCATTGTTTACCAAAGCCCTATCCAATCTTTGCTTTATATTTGCCAATCCTATTCTGTTGTTATTCCACGTGTATTTATCTCCTGTGTATCCTATATCTATTAAACCAACATTGTCCATAAAATCTTGTAAATATGTTCTCGAAGTTCCACAATACTGTCTACCTCCCGTCTTTTCATCTGCATTAGCTATCTCATTCATGTCACCACAAATTAACCAAGGTTCAGTTATTCCATTAGCTATATTTGATATATCTTCCCAAAAAGCTCTCTTTAAATGCCAATATGCAGGGCCATATATGCATGTAATCAACCAAGATTGGGGTAGCAAGCTACTACTAATCCAAACATGTATCATGTTTCTTGAGAAATTAATAATTTTTACCTCAATATCCTCAGTCCATAGGAGCCATAAGCCCCCTGCTCTCCCCTGTGGATCAACTGAAAAGGTGCCTGAATATCTCCACTTTTTTGCTAACGAATCACACCTGCAACTTTTTAATCTAGTCTCTGACAAGAAAATCAATTGTGGCTTATGCTTCCTAAGGAGGTGGCGGAGCGACCGAATTGCAGGAGCCCCTCCTAAGCCCCTGCAATTCCAACTGATGAGACTCATGGTGAAAGGTATGCCAGTCTAAAATTCGTTTTAACACTTAATAGTTTTACTTACTATGAGGAGCCTGCAAAATTTAGTTCCAAGTACTAAAGATGAGACATCGTCTCAATGTTCATGGAAAAGCCAATGGTAAATGTTTCTAGAGGATCCTTAATAATTACAAGAAGAAGCTAATAGTAATTCCCCTACGCGATCTATACTCGTTAGGAAAGTTCTTATGGCAACCTATTTATTTGACTAAAAGAGCAGTCATAGATCGAGAAACAATACTGCAGGAAAGAAGATATGTAGAGGACAATGCCTCCGTTTTTCATATCTCACCGAATGTGTCTCCCAGCGAACTGCTCTGCCAGCCTCCTTCTGATTACCTTCAAGATCTGACCTTTTTGTGCTTCAGAGATATTTGGGCGCAGGAGCCAGACACCAACGTCACCAAGGAGTGAAGATAAGCCAACAGCTACGAAAGCTTGTGGGAAAGAGTTCGCAGATCGCAAATCCTGCTATAGACTATGCTCCTTAAAATCTGCAGAAATTGAAACCAGCATAGGTAAATAAGTTGAACTCCCACGGGGGGAAATCGTTGAAGCTCCCACTGGGGGAAATTGTTGAAGCTCCCACTGCGGGGAATGGATAGAGCTCCAGCAAAGGGAGCGATGTTTAGGATCTATTGAGATCAATGAATCAAAAGCTCGAGGAATCGAGCGATTCAGATCAAATTGAAACCCTAGAGTTTGAATCGTGAGTGAGAAAGAGAGTTAATAAATAAATTTATTATTGAGATTGTTCGGTGATCAAATTATGCTACTCAAATCAAATTAGTCAGGTCCAATTAATATGGTGGATATTCGTTCGTTGAAACCGTGTGTGTGTGACTGCGAAAACATTGCCATGAAAATATTTCTATCATGACGGTTCATCCCATGAAATTTTTGTCTCGATATGACAACCTTATATTTGCCAAATTCTCCATTAAATTTAACTGATTAATAATAATAATAATAGTGATACAAGGTACTTGGACGTCCTCTTGAAACTATAACCGTCATGGCACAGACAAAATTGATTTGATGAATATAGACAAACCTATTAATAGCTGTTCGATATGTCAGTAAAATAGATTACACTATTTTCAAATGTGGATTCAGTAAATTGAACTGCAATCTACATGTGTGAGTAACTTGTTAATGGGAGAAACCAACCTATCATCTTGTAAACTAATCATGAAATAAGAAAAAATCTTGGATGAAAAGGAACTAATTAAATTATTCTCACTAGTAATAATTAAGGTAATGATTCACACTAATTTACTCTTTTATCATAATCTAATTAATATTTTATCACGTCACCTATTGAGGCAAAATTATTTAAAAATCTGTCCATGAAACATAAATATATTCCATCCATTTCAGCTAATCCGTAAATTTACATTCCTCACTTCATGAACTCCTCTTCAAGAGTCTTATTCCTCATGTTTACTACATTTTTACCGAAATCGGCTTGTCGATACGTTAAGCCAATTTCACTTCATGAAATCGCCTTGTCGATACGTTAACTGAAAAGCTACAAGAGTGCTAACAAAGTCCGGCACCTCGAATAAGTCCAAGGGTAGTTTGGACTTGAGCAGTGCACATACGAAGAGGTGGAGTCCGTGACTGGGCTAAGCAAAGCAAGCAAATCCAAGTTCGATGGTGGTTTTGCTCAATAAAAGCCAAGGTGGAGATTTGTTGAGATCGTCTTGCATCAAGCCGGATATCCGTGGGACCTGAAGATCTATTGAATAAGTGGAGATCATGAAGAAAAGATGTTTTGATTTTGAAAGATTTTGATTTCTTATAATCTCATCCTAAATCAAATTGAGATATTTTTGAGATATTTTCTAAGATATAATTAAGAGATATCTAATGTCTTTTTTATTGTAGCAGATCCCTATAAATAGGATTGAATAAACTCTTGTGTGCAAGAGTGAGGAATTTTTGGGTGATCTTTCCAATAAAATTTTCTATAATGATAGGGTATGAGAACTTGAGAGACTGGGTCGAGACTCTTTTTTGAACGGGATTGTAATGGGGCTCAAGTACGAGATCGAGAATTTCTATAAAACTATAATATCATGATTTGATCTAATGTACCGCGTGCTCTGTGCCATGAAGGTTTCCCTCAAGTAAGGGTGTTACCAAGTATATCCAATGTTCGCATTTCTTCTCTGAGTTCTTAGTTTTTCCGCTACAGTCGCACTTAAAATTCTAGCATGAACAGTATCATTTCTTCTCTTAGTTCTTAGTTCTCTTAGTTCTTAGTTTTTCCGCTACAATCCCAGCAAACGGAATGTAAATAATAATTTTTAAGAGTGCAATCAAGTTAATAAATATAACAATAAAAACTAGATTACTTATTTCATTATATTCTTTTCGATTCCTTTCTCTAAACATAACATTAGTTAATGGACATTGTCATGAATGCAATTTGCATAAGGGAGATGTATTTTATGGTTTTTTCTGCATATACTGCTAATATTTGGAAGGTTAAAGGGAATTAACTGCTTTAGCTAGATCCAGCTCGGACCGCTACAGTGTAAAAGTGAATTTTTCCATTCGCTAAATTTAACATGTGGCTTACATTCAATTATTGAGATAATATATTCTGCTATGCCGCGGTCCAATTCTTGATAGCCGGCCACTAGTTCTCTAATTTTCAAATTTCTTCGTCAAGCTTCTGCTTTTTGCACATTTGGCCCCTCATTCCATCTTCGACATCCTCCAATTTCGCATCTGGGTCCTCCATTTTCCTCTGCTTCATCAGCTTCACAAGCCCATCCAGCGCGACACTAGGATCCTCGCTCTTAATGAATTCGTCTGCAACCTTGGCCGGGGTCACCTTGGTCTCTGCTATTAGGCCCTCGATCACGGTATATACGTGGCTGAGTTGGTGGCCCTCGCTGATGTCGGGGATCCCGAGGTAGTCGAGGCAAGGAGTTCGAGGCCGCGGAATGCGCAGTAGGACATGTGGATATGCATGTCCATGCGGCCCAGCCGGAGCAAAGCGGGATCCAGCTTCTCTACGTGATTCGTTGTACTATTATCCTCTCATCTCCGCAACTGGACCACAACCCGTCTATGAAGTTCAAAAGTCCTGACAATGTCAACTGCAACGAAGTAAATATAGCAAAATAGAAGAATAATCAGTTCTATCCAACCGCCATATCCCATATGTATCTTTTTCAATCATTTGTCTTATTTTTTATCACTTACATCTTGTAACTTTTAATGTTTGTTTTCCATTGCACTATTTATTTTTAATTCATTTTAGCTAAATTACAAATTTGTACATTTTATCTTTATATTAGATTTCTTTCTTTTATACAATTTTTTCTAAAAAAATGAAAATTTTCATTTTAAAAATTTCTAAATCATAGGGAATTTTTTCATTCTGAATGTTTTTTTTTAAATTAAATACTGTATAATTCTTCATTATTTAAATTTTTATTTTAATTATATTAGATTTTATTTTTTATTTTTTGAAATTTTCATTATTTTTAAGATTTCTTTTTTATTTTTTGAAATATTTAATCTTTCATCAGTTCACTGATTATTTTCTAATTTTCTTTTTAAACTTTAGATAACACTATTCCTTCTCCATTTTCATCACTCTCGATAATTTAAAATGCGCCTATTTAAATTTAATATATCTTAAATTTAATATCTCATGGACTCTTCTAAATTGTTTGGGTCATGGGGGATTGACTTTGGCAAGAATAATTGCTCGCGCGATACAAAACTTTTACTAGATATAAGATTTTGACATAAAAACTAAAAAGTGCAACATTTAACTAGAAAATCTTTTAAAAATACAACACTTTAATATTTTCCGTCACTTTTTAACTAACACTATTAGCATTTGATCGACGAAGGTGCCCGACCGGTTTCCCCATCTCCTTCAAAAGAAAAAAAGGGAGTTTAGTAGGTGTTGCCAACTAGCCCACTCCCCCTCCAGCAGCTGCGTCAGAGATCCCCCAGCCTGGTCGCTAGTGGTTGCCACAGCCAATCCCCCTTATTATTTTAAAAATTTTCTTTTGTTAATTTTTATTCAACCGTCATATTTCCACTAACACTGTTAGCAGTTTCGCTTTTCTCTTTCCTTCAAAGAGGTGTTGAGAGTCTACCGTCCAGCGACGGAAGGTTAAGTAGAGAGAGAGAGATTTTCTCTCTCTAAGACAACCGGCTTTTGCCCTTTTTTTTTTTTAAGCGGCAGCATTGCTCTATTTTTTTTTTTTTACGTTTTCAACTGCTAAACGTACAAGAATTTTTATCAATATATTATATAAAAAATGTACTAATTTTATACATAGTATGGGGATTTAAATAGATTATAATTATTTCAAATTTGAACGATTTAATAAGGATTTAATGAGTTATATGTAAGTGAAATTAGGAATTTGCGATAATATCTTTTTTAAAAATAATAAGTCAAGTTGAATGAATTTAAACAAAATATATTTTACAATAATAAATATTATGTACTTCATTATTTATCTATTGTAAATTTTTAGTGTTACGATTAGATTTAATGCTCGTAAAGATTAAAATTTGCTCAGATACGACTCATTTTACTTTTATTTCCACATATTCACGTAAACTTAAAATTGTTAGCCATTACAGTTCAAGAAGAATTTAAAGTGATTGGATCTCTCTGAAATTCAATTATCATTTTTTCATGAAAAGTGATAATTGAAATTCAACCGGTCAATCCATAAGGAAATTTGTTTTGTTTCAACTCATCCCACTTCCAGTAGAATACTTCATCAAAGAAGTAAAGAACGGAGCAGGTTAATTATAATTTGAAGTGGTTTAGCCCATAATCATTTTTTCACTTTCGAATATCACTATTAATAAAATCTAATACAATCACTGTAAAATATTGCAATAACCACAAATTTTATCCAAATGAATGATTTCCACCTTTTTCAAGTTAATTTATGACATAATGATGTATACTGGCTATTGCAATACAATTTAAAGTTAATTTTGGTGTTTCAAACTATTAAAATGCAAGTTATCAGTTTTTCAAGAAAAGTGATAAGTGAAATTCCAATAGTCATACGGTGAGCAAATGTGCTCCGTTTGAGCTCGTCCTGTACAAGTAGGATAACTATTGAAAGAACAAAGGGACCGTCCGTCGGGATCTTAATTAGAGTTGATTTGGACATGATTCAATGGCTTTGACTTGGGAAGGTCAATAAATAAGGAAAACTGACCGGAATTATGTAAAGAGTTATATTGACGGCAAATTTCATCCAAATGAAACGTTACCTCTTTCTTGACGTTAAGATATGATATATGGAGGGGTACCGGCCATGGGTGGCAATGCAGAGGTAGTTCGGGTGTTTTAAACTCAGAAAACTGCAATTCTCACTTTTCTAGAAAAAGTGATAACTTGTATTGAAAGAGCCAAAAAAAATAGCAAAAATATTATTTTACTACCCGTTCCAGTTTCAATATAATATTCCATCTCTATGAGAACATAGGAGGCCAATTTTGTTGCAATTCGAAGAGATTTAGAGGCATTTAAAGGTAAGTTCAATTTCGGAGGTCACAATTCGAATAATGTGACACCTTGGAATTAAACGAACGTACCGACTTCAAATTTACTCTGATTTGACTAATTCTTCTTGAATTTGATCATCTTCCCATAGAATAAACATTCATTAGTGGTGCGTCTCTTTTCGCGGAGAATTCAGGGTGGTTAGACAACTTTGAAATTCACTTATCACGTTTTTCAGAAAAGTGATAAGTGAAATTCCAAGAGTCATACGGTGAGTAAATGTGCTCCGTTTGGGCTCGTCCTGTACAAGTACGATAATTGTTGAAATAACAAAGGGACCGTCCGACGGGATCTTAATTAGAGCTGATTTGGACATGATTCAATGGCTTTGACTTGCGAAGGTCAATAATAAGGAAAACCGACCGGAATTATGTAAAGAGTTATATTTACGGCAAATTTCATCCAAACGAAATGTTTCCTCTTTCTCGACGTTGAGAGATGATATATGGAGGGGTACCGGCTGTTGGATCGCAATGCAGAGTTAGTTCGGTGTTTAAAACTCAGAAAACTGCATTATCACTTTTCTAGAAAAAGTGATAACTGGCATTGAAAGAGCCATAAAAAATAGCAAAAATATTATTTTACTACCCGTTCCAATTTCAATATAATATTCCATCTCGATGTGAACATAGGAGGTCAATTTTGTTGCAATCCGAAGGGATTTAGAGACATTTAAAGTTAAGTTCAATTTCGGAGGTTACAATTCGAATAATGTGACACCTTGGGATTAAACGAACGTACCGACTTCAAATTTGCTCCGATCTGACTAGTTCTTCTTGCATTTCATCAACTCCCCATAGAATAAACATCCATTTGTGGTGCGTCGCTTTTCGTGGAGAATTCGGGGTGGTTAGACAACTTTGAAGTTCACTTATCACGTTTTTCAGAAAAGTGATAAGTGAAATTCCAAGAGTCATACGGTGAGTAAATGTGCTCCGTTTGCGCTCGTCCTGTACAAGTAGGATAACTGTTGAAATAACAAAGGGACCATCCGACGGGATCTCAATTAGAGTTGATTTGGACATGATTCAGGGGCTTTGACTTGCGAAGGTCAATAAATAAGGAAAACCGACCGGAATTATGTAAAGAGTTATATTGATGGAAAATTTCATCCAAAGGAAACGTTTCCTCTTTATTGAGGTTGAGATATGATATTGTGAGGGGTACCAGCCATTGCGTTGCAATGCAGAGTTAGTTCTGGTGTTTAAACGCACAAAACTGCAATTACTTTTGTAGAAAAAGTGATAACTGGCTTTGAAAGAGCCATAAAAAAGAGCAAAAATATTATTTTACTACCCGTTCCAGTTTCAATATATATTCCATCTCGATGTCACATAGGACGTCAATTTTGTTGCAATCCGAAGAGATTTAGAGACATTTAAAGGTAAGTTCAATTTCGGAGGTTACAATTCGAATAATGTGACACCTTGGGATTAAACGAACGTACCGACTTCAAATTTGCTCCGATATGACTAGTTCTTCTTGCATTTGATAAACTTCCCATAAATAAACATTCATTGGTGGTGCGTCACTTTTCATGGAGAATTTGGGGTGGTTAGACAACTTTGAAGTTCACTTACCACGTTTTTCAGAAAGGTGATAAGTGAAATTCCAAGAGTCATACGGTGAGTAAATGTGCTCCGTTTGGGCTCGTCCTGTACAAGTAGGATATTGTTGAAATACAAAGGGACCGTCTGACGGGATCTTAATTAGAGTTGATTTGGACATGATTCAGTTGCTTTCACTTGCGAAGGTCAATAAAAAGGAAAACCAACCAGATTATGTAAGAGTTATAGTGACGGCAAATTTCATACAAAAAAATGTTTCCTCTTTCTCGACGTTGAGAGATATATGGGAGGGGTATCGGCTGTTGGGTCGCAATGCAAAGTTAGTTCGAGTGTTTAAAACTCAGAAAACTACAATTATCGCTTTTGTAAAAAAAGCGATAACTGGCATTGAAAAAGCCATAAAAAATAGTAAAAATACTATTTTACTACCCGTTCCAATTTCAATTTAATATTCCATCTCGATGTGAACATAGGAGGTCAATTTTGTTGCAATCCGAAGAGATTTGGAGATATTTAATGTAAGTTCAATTTCGGAGGTTACAATTCGAATAATGTGACACCTTGGGATTAAACGAACGTACCGACTTCAAATTTGCTCCGATCTGACTAATTCTTCTTGCATTTGATCATCTTCCCATAGAATAAACATTCATTGCTGGTTCGTCACTTTTCAGGGAGAATTCGGGGTGGTTCGACAACTTTGAAGTTCACTTATCACGTTTTTTCAGAAAAGTGATAAGTGAAATTCCAAGAGTCATACGGTGAGTAACTGTGCTCCGTTTGGGCTCGTCCTATACAAGTACGATAATTGTTGAAATAACAAACGGACCATTGGACGGGATCTCAATTAGAGTTGATTTAGACATGATTCAGGGGCTTTCACTTGCGAAGGTCAATAAATAAGGAAAACCGACCGGAATTATGTAAATAGTTATATTGACGGCAAATTTCATCAACGAAACGTTTCCTCTTTCTCGACATTGAGATATGATATATGAGGGGTACCGGCTATTGGGTCGCAATGCAGAGTTAGTTCGAGTGTTTAAAACTCAGAAAACTGCAATTATCACTTTTCTAGAAAAAGTGATAACTGGCATTGAAAGAGCCATAAAAAATAGCAAAATATTATTTTACTACCCGTTCCAATTTCAATATAATATTCCATCTCGATGTGAACATAGGGGTCAATTTTGTTGCAATCCGAAGAGATTTGGAGATATTAATGTAAGTTCAATTTCGGAGGTTACAATTCGAATAATGTGACACCTGGGATTAAACGAACGTACCGACTTCAAATTTGCTCGATCTGACTAATTCTTCTTGCATTTGATCATCTTCCCATAGAATAAACATTCATTGCTGGTTCGTCACTTTTCAGGGAGAATTCGGGGTGGTTCAACAACTTTGAAGTTCACTTATCACGTTTTTCAGAAAAATGATAAGTGAAATTCCAAGAGTCATACGATGAGTAACTGTGCTCCGTTTGGGCTCATCCTGTACAAGTAGGATAATTGTTGAAATAAAAAAGGGGTCCGCCGACGGGATCTTAATTAGAGTTGATTTGGACATGATTCAGTGGCTTTGACTTGCAAGGTCAATAATAAGGAAAACCGACCGAAATTATGAAAAGAGTTATATTGACGGCAAATTTCATCCAAATGAAATGTTTTCCTCTTTATTGACGTTGGCATATGATATATGGAGATACTGGCCATTGCATCGCAATGCAGAGTTAGTTCGGGTGTTTAAAACTCACAAAACTGCAATTATCACTTTTGTAGAAAAAGTGATAACTGGCATTGAAAGGCCAATAACATAGGAGGCCAATTTTTTGCAATCCGAAGAGATTTAGAGACATTTAAAGGTAAGTTCAATTTCGGAGGTTACAATTCGAATATGTGACACCTTGGGATTAAACGAACGTACCGACTTCAAATTCGCTCCGATCTGACGTTCTTCTTGCTTTCATCAACTCCCATAGAAATACATTCATTTGTGGTGCGTCGCTTTTCGTGGAGAATTCGGGGTGGTTAGACCACTTTGAAGTTCACTTATCACGTTTTTTCAGAAAAGTGATAAGTGAAATTCCAAGAGTCATACGGTGATAAATGTGCTCCTTTTGGGCTCGTCCTGTACAAGTAGGATAAGTGTTGAAATAACAAAGGGACCACCCGACGGGATCTCAATTAGAGTTGATTTGGA
>CM075307.1:7040620-7322498 GCA_037672795.1 Lagerstroemia speciosa
ATATGTATCTTTTTCAATCATTTGTCTTATTTTTTATCACTTACATCTTGTAACTTTTAATGTTTGTTTTCCATTGCACTATTTATTTTTAATTCATTTTAGCTAAATTACAAATTTGTACATTTTATCTTTATATTAGATTTCTTTCTTTTATAGAATTTTTTCTAAAAAAATGAAAATTTTCATTTTAAAAATTTCTAAATCATAGGGAATTTTTTCATTCTGAATGTTTTATTTTTAAATTAAATACTGTATAATTCTTCATTATTTAAATTTTTATTTTAATTATATTAGATTTTATTTTTTATTTTTTGAAATTTTCATTATTTTTAAGATTTCTTTTTTATTTTTTGAAATATTTAATATTTCATCAGTTCACTTTTTATTTTCTAATTTTCTTTTAAACTTTAGATAACACTATTCCTTCTCCATTTTCATCACTCTCGATAATTTAAAATGCGCCTATTTAATTTAATATATCTTAAATTTAATATCTCATGGACTCTTCTAAATTATTTTGGGTCATGGGGGATTGACTTTGGCAAGAATAATTGCTCGCCGCGATACAAACTTTTACTAGATATAAGATTTTGACATAAAAACTAAAAAGTGCAACATTTAACTAGAAAATCTTTTAAAAATACAACACTTTAATATTTTCCGTCACTTTTTAACTAACACTATTAGCATTTGATCGACGAAGGTGCCCGACCGGTTTCCCCATCTCCTTCAAAAGAAAAAAAGGGAGTTTAGTAGGTGTTGCCAACTAGCCCACTCCCCCTCCAGCAGCTGCGTCAGAGATCCCCCAGCCTGGTCGCTAGTGGTTGCCACAGCCAATCCCCCTTATTATTTTAAAAATTTTCTTTTGTTAATTTTTTATTCAACCGTCATATTTCCACTAACACTGTTAGCAGTTTCGCTTTTCTCTTTCCTTCAAAGAGGTGTTGGGAGAGTCTACCGTCCAGCGACGGAAGGTTAAGTAGAGAGAGAGAGATTTTCTCTCTCTAAGACAACCGGCTTTTGCCCTTTTTTTTTTAGTTTAAGCGGCAGCATTGCTCTATTTTTTTTTTTTTTACGTTTTCAACTGCTAAACGTACAAGAATTTTTTATCAATATATTATATAAAAAATGTACTAATTTTATACATAGTATGGGGATTTAAATAGATTATAATTATTTCAAATTTGAACGATTTAATAAGGATTTAATGAGTTATATGTAAGTGAAATTAGGAAATTTGCGATAATATCTTTTTTAAAAATAATAAGTCAAGTTGAATGAATTTAAACAAATAATATTTTACAATAATAAATATTATGTACTTCATTATTTATCTATTGTAAATTTTTAGTGTTACGATTAGATTTAATGCTCGTAAAGATTTAAAATTTGCTCAGATACGACTCATTTTACTTTTATTTCCACATATTCACGTAAACTTAAAATTGTTAGCCATTACAGTTCAAGAAGAATTTAAAGTGATTGGATCTCTCTGAAATTCAATTATCATTTTTTCATGAAAAGTGATAATTGAAATTCAACCGGTCAATCCATAAGGAAATTTGTTTTGTTTCAACTCATCCCACTTCCAGTAGAATACTTCATCAAAGAAGTAAAGAACGGAGCAGGTTAATTATAATTTGAAGTGGTTTAGCCATAATTCAATCATTTTCACTTTCGAATATCACTATTAATAAAAATCTAATACAATCACTGTAAAATATTGCAATAACCACAAATTTTATCCAAATGAATGATTTCCACCTTTTTCAAGTTAATTTATGACATAATGATGCATACTGGCTATTGCAATACAATTTAAAGTTAATTTTGGTGTTTCAAACTATTAAAATGCAAGTTATCAGTTTTTCAAGAAAAGTGATAAGTGAAATTCCAATAGTCATACGGTGAGCAAATGTGCTCCGTTTGAGCTCGTCCTGTACAAGTAGGATAACTATTGAAAGAACAAAGGGACCGTCCGTCGGGATCTTAATTAGAGTTGATTTGGACATGATTCAATGGCTTTGACTTGGGAAGGTCAATAAATAAGGAAAACTGACCGGAATTATGTAAAGAGTTATATTGACGGCAAATTTCATCCAAATGAAACGTTACCTCTTTCTTGACGTTAAGATATGATATATGGAGGGGTACCGGCCATTGGGTGGCAATGCAGAGGTAGTTCGGGTGTTTTAAACTCAGAAAACTGCAATTCTCACTTTTCTAGAAAAAGTGATAACTTGTATTGAAAGAGCCAAAAAAAATAGCAAAAATATTATTTTACTACCCGTTCCAGTTTCAATATAATATTCCATCTCTATGAGAACATAGGAGGCCAATTTTGTTGCAATTCGAAGAGATTTAGAGGCATTTAAAGGTAAGTTCAATTTCGGAGGTCACAATTCGAATAATGTGACACCTTGGAATTAAACGAACGTACCGACTTCAAATTTACTCTGATTTGACTAATTCTTCTTGAATTTGATCATCTTCCCATAGAATAAACATTCATTAGTGGTGCGTCTCTTTTCGCGGAGAATTCAGGGTGGTTAGACAACTTTGAAATTCACTTATCACGTTTTTCAGAAAAGTGATAAGTGAAATTCCAAGAGTCATACGGTGAGTAAATGTGCTCCGTTTGGGCTCGTCCTGTACAAGTACGATAATTGTTGAAATAACAAAGGGACCGTCCGACGGGATCTTAATTAGAGCTGATTTGGACATGATTCAATGGCTTTGACTTGCGAAGGTCAATAAATAAGGAAAACCGACCGGAATTATGTAAAGAGTTATATTTACGGCAAATTTCATCCAAACGAAATGTTTCCTCTTTCTCGACGTTGAGATATGATATATGGAGGGGTACCGGCTGTTGGATCGCAATGCAGAGTTAGTTCGAGTGTTTAAAACTCAGAAAACTGCAATTATCACTTTTCTAGAAAAAGTGATAACTGGCATTGAAAGAGCCATAAAAAATAGCAAAAATATTATTTTACTACCCGTTCCAATTTCAATATAATATTCCATCTCGATGTGAACATAGGAGGTCAATTTTGTTGCAATCCGAAGGATTTAGAGACATTTAAAGTTAAGTTCAATTTCGGAGGTTACAATTCGAATAATGTGACACCTTGGGATTAAACGAACGTACCGACTTCAAATTTGCTCCGATCTGACTAGTTCTTCTTGCATTTCATCAACTCCCCATAGAATAAACATCCATTTGTGGTGCGTCGCTTTTCGTGGAGAATTCGGGGTGGTTAGACAACTTTGAAGTTCACTTATCACGTTTTTCAGAAAAGTGATAAGTGAAATTCCAAGAGTCATACGGTGAGTAAATGTGCTCCGTTTGCGCTCGTCCTGTACAAGTAGGATAACTGTTGAAATAACAAAGGGACCATCCGACGGGATCTCAATTAGAGTTGATTTGGACATGATTCAGGGGCTTTGACTTGCGAAGGTCAATAAATAAGGAAAACCGACCGGAATTATGTAAAGAGTTATATTGATGGAAAATTTCATCCAAAGGAAACGTTTCCTCTTTATTGAGGTTGAGATATGATATATGGAGGGGTACCAGCCATTGCGTTGCAATGCAGAGTTAGTTCTGGTGTTTAAAACGCACAAAACTGCAATTATCACTTTTGTAGAAAAAGTGATAACTGGCTTTGAAAGAGCCATAAAAAATAGCAAAAATATTATTTTACTACCCGTTCCAGTTTCAATATAATATTCCATCTCGATGTCAACATAGGACGTCAATTTTGTTGCAATCCGAAGAGATTTAGAGACATTTAAAGGTAAGTTCAATTTCGGAGGTTACAATTCGAATAATGTGACACCTTGGGATTAAACGAACGTACCGACTTCAAATTTGCTCCGATATGACTAGTTCTTCTTGCATTTGATAAACTTCCCATAGAATAAACATTCATTGGTGGTGCGTCACTTTTCATGGAGAATTTGGGGTGGTTAGACAACTTTGAAGTTCACTTACCACGTTTTTCAGAAAGGTGATAAGTGAAATTCCAAGAGTCATACGGTGAGTAAATGTGCTCCGTTTGGGCTCGTCCTGTACAAGTAGGATAATTGTTGAAATAACAAAGGGACCGTCTGACGGGATCTTAATTAGAGTTGATTTGGACATGATTCAGTTGCTTTCACTTGCGAAGGTCAATAAAAAAGGAAAACCAACCAGAATTATGTAAAGAGTTATAGTGACGGCAAATTTCATACAAAAAAAATGTTTCCTCTTTCTCGACGTTGAGATATGATATATGGAGGGGTATCGGCTGTTGGGTCGCAATGCAAAGTTAGTTCGAGTGTTTAAAACTCAGAAAACTACAATTATCGCTTTTGTAAAAAAAGCGATAACTGGCATTGAAAAAGCCATAAAAAATAGTAAAAATACTATTTTACTACCCGTTCCAATTTCAATTTAATATTCCATCTCGATGTGAACATAGGAGGTCAATTTTGTTGCAATCCGAAGAGATGTAGAGACATTTAAAGTTAAGTTCAATTTCGGAGGTTACAATTCGAATAATGTGACACCTTGGGATTAAACGAACGTACCGACTTCAAATTTGCTCTGATCTGACTAATTCTTCTTGCATTTGATCATCTTCCCATAGAATAAATAGTCATTGGTGGTGCGTCTCTTTTCGCGGAGAATTCGGGGTGGTTAGACAACTTTGAAATTCACTTATCACGTTTTTCAGAAAAGTGATAAGTGAAATTTCAAGAGTCATACGGTGAGTAAATGTGCTCCGTTTGGGCTCGTCCTATACAAGTACGATAATTGTTGAAATAACAAACGGACCATCGGACGGGATCTCAATTAGAGTTGATTTAGACATGATTCAGGGGCTTTCACTTGCGAAGGTCAATAAATAAGGAAAACCGACCGGAATTATGTAAATAGTTATATTGACGGCAAATTTCATCCAAACGAAACGTTTCCTCTTTCTCGACATTGAGATATGATATATGGAGGGGTACCGGCTATTGGGTCGCAATGCAGAGTTAGTTCGAGTGTTTAAAACTCAGAAAACTGCAATTATCACTTTTCTAGAAAAAGTGATAACTGGCATTGAAAGAGCCATAAAAAATAGCAAAAATATTATTTTACTACCCGTTCCAATTTCAATATAATATTCCATCTCGATGTGAACATAGGAGGTCAATTTTGTTGCAATCCGAAGAGATTTGGAGATATTTAATGTAAGTTCAATTTCGGAGGTTACAATTCGAATAATGTGACACCTTGGGATTAAACGAACGTACCGACTTCAAATTTGCTCCGATCTGACTAATTCTTCTTGCATTTGATCATCTTCCATAGAATAAACATTCATTGCTGGTTCGTCACTTTTCAGGGAGAATTCGGGGTGGTTCGACAACTTTGAAGTTCACTTATCACGTTTTTTCAGAAAAGTGATAAGTGAAATTCCAAGAGTCATACGGTGAGTAACTGTGCTCCGTTTGGGCTCGTCCTATACAAGTACGATAATTGTTGAAATAACAAACGGACCATTGGACGGGATCTCAATTAGAGTTGATTTAGACATGATTCAGGGGCTTTCACTTGCGAAGGTCAATAAATAAGGAAAACCGACCGGAATTATGTAAATAGTTATATTGACGGCAAATTTCATCCAAACGAAACGTTTCCTCTTTCTCGACATTGAGATATGATATATGGAGGGGTACCGGCTATTGGGTCGCAATGCAGAGTTAGTTCGAGTGTTTAAAACTCAGAAAACTGCAATTATCACTTTTCTAGAAAAAGTGATAACTGGCATTGAAAGAGCCATAAAAAATAGCAAAAATATTATTTTACTACCCGTTCCAATTTCAATATAATATTCCATCTCGATGTGAACATAGGGGGTCAATTTTGTTGCAATCCGAAGAGATTTGGAGATATTTAATGTAAGTTCAATTTCGGAGGTTACAATTCGAATAATGTGACACCTTGGGATTAAACGAACGTACCGACTTCAAATTTGCTCCGATCTGACTAATTCTTCTTGCATTTGATCATCTTCCCATAGAATAAACATTCATTGCTGGTTCGTCACTTTTCAGGGAGAATTCGGGGTGGTTCAACAACTTTGAAGTTCACTTATCACGTTTTTCAGAAAAATGATAAGTGAAATTCCAAGAGTCATACGATGAGTAACTGTGCTCCGTTTGGGCTCATCCTGTACAAGTAGGATAATTGTTGAAATAAAAAAGGGGTCGTCCGACGGGATCTTAATTAGAGTTGATTTGGACATGATTCAGTGGCTTTGACTTGCAAAGGTCAATAAATAAGGAAAACCGACCGAAATTATGAAAAGAGTTATATTGACGGCAAATTTCATCCAAATGAAATGTTTCCTCTTTATTGACGTTGGCATATGATATATGGAGATACTGGCCATTGCATCGCAATGCAGAGTTAGTTCGGGTGTTTAAAACTCACAAAACTGCAATTATCACTTTTGTAGAAAAAGTGATAACTGGCATTGAAAGGCCAATAACATAGGAGGCCAATTTTGTTGCAATCCGAAGAGATTTAGAGACATTTAAAGGTAAGTTCAATTTCGGAGGTTACAATTCGAATAATGTGACACCTTGGGATTAAACGAACGTACCGACTTCAAATTCGCTCCGATCTGACTAGTTCTTCTTGCATTTCATCAACTCCCCATAGAATATACATTCATTTGTGGTGCGTCGCTTTTCGTGGAGAATTCGGGGTGGTTAGACCACTTTGAAGTTCACTTATCACGTTTTTCAGAAAAGTGATAAGTGAAATTCCAAGAGTCATACGGTGAGTAAATGTGCTCCGTTTGGGCTCGTCCTGTACAAGTAGGATAAGTGTTGAAATAACAAAGGGACCACCCGACGGGATCTCAATTAGAGTTGATTTGGACATGATTTAGGGGCTTTGACTTGCGAAGGTCAATAAATAAGGAAAACCAACCGGAATTATGTAAAGAGTTATATTGACGGCAAATTTCATACAAAGGAAACGTTTCCTCTTTATTGAGGTTGAGATATGATATATGGAGGGGTACCGGCCATTGCGTTGACGGCAAATTTCATCCAAAGGAAACGTTTCCTCTTTATTGAGGTTGAGATATGATATATGGAGGGGTACCGGCCATTGCGTCGCAATGCAGAGTTAGTTCTGGTGTTTAAAACTCACAAAACTGCAATTATCACTTTAGTGGAAAAAGTGATAACTGGCATCGAAAGAGCCATAAAAAATAGCAAAAATATTATTTTACTACCCGTTCCAGTTTCAATATAATATCCATCTCGATGTCAAAATAGGACATCAATTTTGTTGCAATCCGAAGAGATTTAGAGACATTTAAAGGTAAGTTCAATTTCGGAGGTTACAATTCGAATAATGTGACACCTTGGGATTAAGGGAACGTACCGACTTCAAATTTGCTCCGATATGACTAGTTCTTCTTGCATTTGATAAACTTCCCATAGAATAAACATTCATTGGTGGTGCGTCGCTTTTCATGGAGAATTTGGGGTGGTTAGCCAACTTTGAAGTTCACTTATCACGTTTTTCAGAAAGGTGATAAGTGAAATTCCAAGAGTCATACGGTGAGTAAATGTGCTCCGTTTGGGCTCGTCCTGTACAAGTAGGATAATTCTTGAAATAGCAAAGGGACCGTCCGACGGGATCTTAATTAGAGTTGATTTGGACATGATTCAGTGGCTTTGACTTGCGAAGGTCAATAAATAAGGAAAACCGACCGGAATTATGTAAAGAGTTATATTGATGCCAAATTTCATGCAAACGAAACGTTTCCTCTTTCTTGACATTGAGATATGAGGTATGGAGGGGTACCGGCCATTGGGTCGCAATGCAGAGTTAGTTTGGGTGTTTAAAATTCAGAAAACTGCAATTATCACTTTTGTAGAAAAAGTGATAACTGGCATTGAAAGACCCATAAAAAATAGCAAAAATATTATTTTACTACCGGTTCTAGTTTCAATATAATATTCCATCTCGATGTGAACATAGGAGGTCAATTTTGTTGCAATCCGAAGAGATTTAGAGACATTTAAAGGTAAGTTCAATTTCGAAGGTTACAATTCGAATAATGTAACACCTTCGGATTAAACGAACGTAACGACTTCAAATTTGCTCCGATCTGACTAATTCTTCTTGCATTTGATCATCTTCCTATGGAATAAACATTCATTGGGGGTGGGCCACTTTTCTGGTAGAATTCGGGGTGGTTGGACCACTTTGAAATTCACTTATCACTTTTTCAGGAAAAGTGATAAGTGAAATTTCAATAGTCAAACGGTGAGCGAATGTGCTCCGTTTGAGCTCGTCCTGTACAAGTAGGATAATTCTTGAAAGAACAAAGGGACCGTCCATCGGGATCTTAATTAGAGATTATTTGGATATGATTCAATGACTTTGACTTCCGAAGGTCAATAAATCAGGAAAACTGATCGGAATTATGTAAAGCGTTTTACTGAAGGTGAATCTCATCCAAATGAAATGTTTCCTCTTTCTTGATGTTAAGATATGATATATGGAGGGATACCGGCCGTTGGGTCGCAATGCAGAGTTAGTTCGGGTGTTTAAAACTCTTAACACTGCAATTATCACTTTTCTAGAAAATGTGATAACTGGCATTGAAAGAGTCATCAAAAATAGCAAAAATATTATTTTACTACCCGTTCCAATTTCAATATAATAGTCCATCTCGATGTGAACATAGAAGGTCAATTTTGTTGTAATCCGAAGAGAGTTCGAGACATTTAAAGTAAGTTCAATTTCGGAGGTTACAATTCGGATAATGTGACACCTTCGGATTAAACGAACATAACGACTTCAAATTTGCTCCGATCTGACTAATTCTTCTTACATTTGACCATCTTCCTATAGAATAAACATTCATTGGCGGTGCGTCGCTTTTCGTGGAGAATTCGGGGTGGTTGGACCACTTTGAAGTTCACTTATCACTTTTTCCTGAAAAGTGATAACTGAAATTTCAATAGTCATACAGTGAGTAAATGTGCTCCGTTTGAGCTCGTCCTCTACAAGTAGGATAATTCTTGAAAGAACAAAGGGACCGTCCATCGGGATCTTAATTAGAGCTTATTTGGACATGATTCAATGACTTTGACTTCCGAAGGTCAATAAATCAGGAAAACTGATCGGAATTATGTAAAGAGTTATATTGACGGCGAATTTCATCCAAATGAAATGTTTCCTCTTTCTTGACGTTAAGATATGATATATTGAGGGATTCTGGCAATTGGGTCGCAATGCAGAGTTAGTTTGGGTGTTTAAAACTCTTAACACTGCAATTATCACTTTTCTAGAAAAAATGATAACTGACGTTGAAAGAGTCATCAAAAATAGCAAAAATATTATTTTACTACCCGTTCCAATTTCAATATAATATTCCATCTCGATGTAAGGTCAATTTTGTTGTAATCCGAAGAGATTTCGAGACATTTAAAGTAAGTTCAATTTCGGAGGTTACAATTCGGATAATGTGACACCTTCGGATTAAACGAACATAACGACTTCAAATTTGCTCCGATCTGACTAATTCTTATTGCATTTGACCATTCCTATAGAATAAACATTCATTGGCGGTGCGTCGCTTTTCGTGGAGAATTCGAGGTGGTTGGACCACTTTGAAGTTCACTTATCACTATTTCAGGAAAAGTGATAACTGAAATTTGAATGGTCATACAGTGAGCAAATGTGCTCCGTTTCAGCTCGTCCCGCTCAAGTGGAATAATTGATGAGAGAGCAAAAGTACCGTTCCATGGGATCTTAATTAGAGGTGATTTTGGCCTGATTCTATGACTTTGACTTCCGAATGTCAATATTTCAGGAAAACTGACCGGAGTTATGTTAAAAGTTATAATGACTGCAAATATCATCAAAATGAATCGTTTCCTCTTTCTTCATGTTAAAATATGATATATTGATGGATACTGACCGTTGAGTCGCAATCCAGAGTTAATTTCGGTGGTCAAAACTCTTAATACGGCAGTTATCACTTTTCTAGAGAAAGTGATAACATGAATTTAAAGAGTCATAAAAAATAGGATAAACATTATTTTAATACCTGTTTAAATTTCAATGTAATATTCCATCTTGATGTGAACATAGCAGGTTATTTTTATTCCAGTCGCAAGAGATTTCGACATATTTTTAGATAATTTAAATTTCGGAGGTTACTATTTGGATAATGTGACACCTTCGGATTAAACGCACGTACCTACTTCAAATTTGCTCATATCTGGCTCATTCTTCTTCCATTTGAACATTTTCCTATAGAATAAACATTCAGTGGCAGTGCGTCACTATTCGGGAAGAATTCGTGGTGGTTAGACCACTTTCAAGTTCACTTATCACTTTTTCAGAAAAAGTGATAACTGAAATTTCAATGGTCATACGGTGAGCAAATGTGTTTTGTTTGAACCTGTCCCGCTCAATTGGAATAATTGATGAAAGAACAAAAGAACTGTGTCATAGGATCTTAATTAGAGGTGATTTTGGCGTGATTCAATGATTTTACTTTCGAATCATACTATTTCTGAAGACTGACACTATCATCATAAAGCATTATAACGACTGCAAATTTCATCCAATTCCACATATTCGACTTTCTTCATGTTAACTTATGATATACTAATCGATACTGATACTTGCATCGTGATCTAGTGTTAATTGGGGTGTTTAAAATAGTTTAAACCTAAGTTATTACTTTTGGAGGAAAAAATGATAATCGAATTTTTGAGTGTAATAAGTATGACAAATATACTATATTTAGACTTATTCAAATTTCAATACAATATTCTAGTATAGTGTGAGTCTGGTAGGTTATTTTCTTCTAATTCAATTAGATTTGAAGATATTTAGAAGAATTTGAATTTCAGCGGTTATTATTCTGATAAGGTAATACATTTGAAGTAAATGCTCGTAATGAATTTAATTTTGCTTAGATTTGACTTATTTTACTTCCATTTGAATATTGGACCAAAAAGTGAACACTACCAGTTGGTCTTGCCTGACAAAGGGTTGTTCATTTTGATATTCCACTATTCCCACACTAGTACGATGCATATGTTTAGTAATGATATGCACAAATGTTGGATTCGTTACATAGTGGACTGTGTTGCATAACCACAAAACATGGTAAGGGGCAAGCTCGATAGTCAACATGCGTCAGAAGCGTAAAAAATAATCTCATTCATGTGAGACCACTGTGTGGACATTCAGAGACATGATGTAAATCTTAAAAGGTTATGCCGAATACTACTTCCTTAAACACTGCCGGCCGATACTGACCACAGTCGATAGAAGAACATCACCTTCAATTGACATTAAGCACTCATCTGATTGTCAGGCAGCCTTCTGTCAACTTAACTTGATGCTACTAAATGGACAACACCTTCACCTATTACTTTAGAAAGTTGACTATCTAATCGAAACAGTCGACTATTCTAAGAAGCAATGTTAGGAAACAAGAGCATCACCTTCACCTATTACTTTATATAGTTGACTGTCTAATTGTAACAGTCGATTGTTCATAGAAGTAATGTTTGGTAACGAGAAGATGACCTTGACATGTTCTTTAGTACAGTGGACTATCTAATTACAATAGTCAACTGTTGAAAGAAGTGTGTTGGGAAACAAGAAGATGACCTTCACATGTCACTTAATACAGTGGATTGTATAATCATGACAGTCGATTGTTCAAAGAAGTAGTGTTAGGAAACAAGATCACCTTCACTAGTTATTTCATACAGTCGACTGTCTAATCGTAACAGTTGACTGTTAAAAGAAGCAGTGCTGGGAATCAAGAAGAGCAACTTCACCTGTAACTTTATACAACCAACAATCTAATGGTAACAGTCGACTATTGAAAGAAGCAATGTTAGGAAACAAGAAAATCACATTCACCTGTTACTTAACACAGTTGACTGTTGAAGAAGCAGTGTTAAAAAACAAGAAGAACACCTTCATCTAAGAGTTTAGACAGTTGAATATCTGTAGTACAAAGTGGACTGTGAAGTTAAGCAAAGTTTGTTATGCAAGAGGAAAACTCATCCTAATAATACTAATTACAATACCCACGACTGTATGCACATTAGTGTATATTACAAACTAATGGATATTGAAAGTTGCATCATGATCCGGTGTTACTTTGGATATTCAAAACCCTTAAAAACTCACTTATCACTTTTTCAGAAAAAGTGATAACAGAAATTTGAATAGTTATTAATAATAGCAAATATGCTACGTTAAGATTCATTCAGATATCAGTGTAATATCCTGTCATAATGTGAGCATACAATGTGATTCCAGTGCAATTCAACGTAATTTGAAAGTATTTAGAGGAATTTAAATTTTAGATATTACTATTTCGATAACGTGACATCTTTGGATTAAATGCTTGTAACGACTTCAAAATTACTCAGATTGGACTCATTCTGCTTCCATTTGAACATAACCCCTCAAAATAAACATTCAATATTAGTGTCTCACGATTCGGGAAGATTTCGACAAGGGTAGACCACTTTGAACTTCACTTATCAGTTTTTCGAGAAAAGTGATAACTGAAATTTGGACAATCATATCTTAAATAAATTTGCTTCGTTTTACTCGTTCCACTTAAATTAGTATACTCCATCAAGGAAGTGAAGACCTGAGCGACGGGACAGTAATTTGAAGTAATTTAGTCACGATTCAACCACTTTGACTTTCGAATATCACCAATTCAAAAAAACTGACATGATAAGTGTAAAGAGAGATAATGGCTGTAAATTTTATCCAACTTTATCATTTACACTGATTCCCATGTTAATTGTGATATACAGATGCATACTGGCTATTGCGTCGTGATCCGCACTTAATTTGGATTTTCAAAACCCTTAAAACCTCACTTATCACCTTTTAAGAAAACGTGATAACTGAAATTTGAATAGCCATTAAAAATAGCAAATGTGCTACGTTAAGAACGATTCAAATACCAGCGTAATATCCTATCATAATGTGAGCATAGAAGGTGATTCCAATGCAATTCAAAGTAATTTGAAGGTATTTAGAGGAATTTAAATTTCGGATATTACTATTTCGATAACGTGACATTTTTGGATTAAATACCTGTAAAGACATCAAAATTACTCAGATTGGACTCATTCTGCCTTCATTTGAATATATTCCCACAAAATAAATATTTAATATTGGTGTGTCACTATTCGGGAAGATTTCGACACGGTTAGACCACTTTGAACGTCACTTATCAGTTTTTCGGGAAAAGTGATAACTGAAATTTAGACAACGATACCTTAAGCAAATTTGCTTCGTTTTAACTCATTCCGCTTGCATTAGTATACTCCATCAAGGAAGTGAAGACTTGAGCCACAGGACAGTAATTTGAAGTGATTTAGTCACGATTTAACCACTTTGGCTTTTGAATGTCACCAATTCGAAAAAACTGACATAATAAGTGTAAAGAGAGGTAATGGCTGTAAATTTTATCCAATTTTATCATTTACACTTACTCCCATGTTAATTGTGATATACAGATGCATACTGGCTATTGCGTAGTGATTCGCACTTAATTTGGATTTTCAAAACCCTTAAAATCTCACTTATCACTTTTTATGAAAAAGTGATAACTAAAATTTGAATAGCCATTAAAAATAGCAAATGTGCTATGTTAAGAACGATTCAGATACCAGCGTAATATCCTATCATAATGTGAGCATAGAAGGTGAGTCCAATGCAATTCAAAGTAATTTGAAGGTATTTAGAGGAATTTAAATTTTGGATGTTACTATTTCAATAACGTGACATCTTTGGATCAAATGCTTGTAACGACTTCAAAATTACTTAGATTGGACTCATTCTGCCTTCATTTGAACATATTCCCACAAAATAAACATTCAATATTGGTGTGTCACGATTCGGGAAGATTTCGACACGGTTAGACTACTTTGACATCACTTATCAGTTTTTCGGGAAAAGTGATAACTGAAATTTCGACAATGATACCTTAAGCAAATTTGCTTCGTTTTAACTCGTTCCATGTGCATCAGTATACTCCATCAAGGAAGTGAAGACCTGAGCCACGAGAAAGTAATTTGAAGTGATTTAGTCACGATTCAACCACTTTGACTTCCGAATGTCACCAATTCGAAAAAACTGACATGATAAGTGTAAAGAGAGGTAATGGCTGTAAATTTTATCCAATTTATCACTTACACTTATTCCCATGTTAATTGTGATATACAAATGCATACCGGCTATTATGTCGTGATTCGCATTTAATTTGAATTTTCAAAATCCTTGAAACCTCACTTATCACTTTTTAAGAAAAAGTGATAACTGAAATTTGAATAGCCATTAAAAATAGCAAATGTGCTACGTTAAGATTCATTCAGATATCAATGTAATATCCTATCATAATGTGAGCATAGAAGGTGATTCAAATGCAATTCAAATTAATTTGAAGGTATTTAGAGGAATTTAAATTTCAGATGTTACTATTTCGATAACGTGACATCTTTGGAATAAATGCTTATAGCGGCTTCAAAATTACTCAGATTGGACTTATTCTACCTTCATTTGAACATATTCCCACAATATATACATTCAATATTGGTGTGTCACGATTCGGAAAGATTTCGACACGGTTAGACCACTTTGAACGTCACTTATCAGTTTTTCGGGAAAAGTAATAATTGAAATTTGGACAACGACACCTTAAGCAAATTTGCCTCGTTTTAACTCGTTCTGCTTGCATTAGTATACTCCATTAGGGAAGTGAAGACCTCAGCCACGGGACAGAAATTTGAAGTGATTTAGTCACGATCCAACCACTTTGACTTCCGAATGTCACCAATTCGAAAAAACTGATATGATAAGTGTAAAGAGAGGTAATGGCTGTAAATTTTATTCAATTTTATCATTTACACTTATTCTCATGTTAATTGTGATATACAGATGCACACTGGCGATTGTGTCGTGATTCGCACTTAATTTGGATTTTCAAAACCCTTAAAACCTCACTTATCGCTTTTTAAGAAAAAGTGATAACTGAAATTTGAATAGCCATTAAAAATAGCAAATGTGCTACGTTAAGAACGATTCAGATACCAGCGTAATATCCTATCATAATGTGAGCATAGAAGGTGATCTCAATGCAATTCAAAGTAATTTGAAGGTATTTAAAGGAATTTAAATTTCGAATATTACTATTTCGATAACGTGACATCTTTCGATTAAATGCTTGTAACGACTTCAAAATTACTCAGATTGGACTCATTCTGCCTTCATTTGAACATATTGCCACAAAATAAACATTCAATATTGGTGTGTCACGATCCGGGAAGATTTCGACACGGTTAGACCACTTTCAATGTCACTTATCAGTTTTTCGGGAAAAGTGATAACTGAAATTTGGACAACGATACCTTAAGCAAATTTGCTTCGTTTGAACTCGTTCTGCTTGCATTAGTATACTACCTCAAGGAAGTGAAGACCTGAGCCACGAGACAGTAATTTGAAGTGATTTAGTCACGATTCGACCACTTTGACTTCCGAATGTCACCAATTCGAAAAAACTGACATGATAAGTGTAAAGAGAGGTAATGGCTGTAAATTTTACCAATTTTATCATTTACACTTATTCTCATGTTAATTATGATATACATATGCATACTGGCTATTGCATCGTGATCCGCACTTAATTTGGATTTTCAAAACCCTTAAAACCTCACTTATCACTTTTTAAGAAATAGTGATAACTGAAATTTGAATAGCCGTTAAAAATAGCAAATGTGCTACGTTAAGAACGATTCACATACCAGCGTAATATCCTATCATAATGTGAGCATAGAAGTGATTCCAATGCAATTCAAAGTAATTTGAAGGTATTTAGAGGTATTTAAATTTTGGATGTTACTATTTCGATAACATGACATCTTTGGATTAAATGCTTGTAACGACTTCAAAATTACTCAGATTGGACTCATTCCGCCTTCTTTTGAACTTATTCCCACAAATAAACATTCAATATTGGTGTGTCACGATTCTGGAAGATTTCGACACGGTTAGACCACTTTGAACGTCACTTATCAGTTTTTCGGGAAAAGTGATAACTGAAATTTGGACAATAATACCTTAAGCAAATTTGCTTTGTTTTAACTCGTTCCACTTGCATTAGTATACTCCATCAGGGAAGTGAAGACCTGAGCCACGAGACAGTAATTTGAAGTGATTTAGTCACGATTCAACCACTTTGACTTTCGAATGTCACCAATTTGAAAAAACTGACATAATAAGTGTAAAGAGAGGTCATGGCTATGAATTTTATCCAATTTTATCAGTTACACTTATTCCCATGTTAATTGTGATATACAGATGCATACTGGCTATTGCGTCGTGATCCGCACTTAATTTGGATTTTCAAAACCCTAAAAACCTCACTTATCACTTTTTATGAAAAAGTGATAACTGAAATTTGAATAGCCATTAAAAATAGCAAATGTGCTACGTTAGGAACGATTCAAATACCAGCGTAATATCCTATCATAATGTGAGCATAGAAGGTGATTCCAATGCAATTCAAAGTAATTTGAAGGTATTTCGAGGAATTTAAATTTTGGATGTTACTATTTCAATAGCATGACATCTTTGGATTAAATGCTTGTAACGACTTCAAAATTACTCAGTTTGGACTCATTCTGCCTTAATTTGAATATATTCCCACAAAATAAACATTCAATATTGGTGTGTCACGATTCGGGAAGATTTCGACACGGTTAGACAACTTTGAACATCACTTATTAGTTTTTCGAGAAAAGTGATAACTGAAATTTGGACAACGATACCTTAAGCAAATTTGCTTCGTTTTAACTCGTTCCACTTGCATTAGTATACTCCATCAGGGAAGTGAAGACCTCAGCCATGGGACAGAAATTTGAAGTGATTTAGTCACGATTCAACCACTTTGCCTTCCGAATATCACCAATTCAAAAAAACTGACATGATAAGTGTAAAGTGAGGTAATTGCTATAAATTTTATCCAATTTTATCATTTACACTTATTCCCATGTTAATTGTGATATACAGATGCATACTGGCTATTGTATCATGATTCGCACTTAATTTGAATTTTTAAAACCCTTAAAACCTCACTTATTACTTTTTAAGAAAAAGTAATAACTGAAATTTGAAGAGCCATTAAAAATAGCAAATGTGCTACGTTAAAATTCATTCAGATACCAGTGTAATATTCTGTCATAATGTGAGCATAGAAGGTGATTCCAGTGCCATTCAAAGTAATTTGAAGGTATTTAGAGGAATTTAATTTCGGATGTTACTATTTAGATAACGTGATATCTTTATATTAAATACTTGTAAAGACTTCAAAATTACTCAGATTGGACTCTTTCTGCTTCCATTTGAGCATATTCCCACAAAATAAACATTCAATATTGGTGTGTCACGATTCTGGAGGATTTCAACATGATTACAACACTTTAAAGTTCACTTATTAGTTTTTCAGGGAAAACTGATAACTAAAATTTTAATAGTCATACGGGATTGTAATTTGAAGTTATTTGTTATTTGGTCATGATTTAATCAGTTTGACTTCTGAATGTCACTATTTCTTAAAAACTGATAGGATTACCATAAAGTGTTCTAAAATATCGTGCTATTTGCTTCAATTCCAAGCCAACACATAACAATTCGAGCATATTGACTGGCGCATTATAATTAAGAAAGAATTTGAGCATATTATTTAAAAAGCATGTCAACATTAACAAGCCGAAGCAATCATGTTCATATGAAAGATTAGACACTCGACTGTTCTTATAACATCCAACTGTCAATATAATACGTTTATAATCGAAATTGATAATTTCAAATAGTTGTATTAGTGCAAATTTTCTACAATTGTATATTTTGAACTTTTTAATTATATTTTACAGTAGGATGATGAATCTTGCCTATTGCATTATGGTTCCAAGTGAATTTGTTACAGTTAAATCTCTTTGAATTTTAATAATTGCTTTTTCAAAAAGGTGATATTTAGAAATAGTCACAAACATAGTAAATTTGCTATGTTTCAAAAAAAGTGATAACTTTATTTCTACCTCTTCTACTTTCAATATAATATTTTAAAAAATATGATAAAAAATTTATGATATTTTTTAAAAAATTTTACTATTGGTAAAAGTGAACTGTTGAAAGAAGTAGTATTAGAAAATAAGAAGATTACCTTCACCTGTTACTTTATACAGTCGACTGTCTAATGGTAACAATCGATTATGTGAAAGAGTAATCTGCACCTGTTACTTTATACAGTCGACTATCTAATGGTAACAGTCGACTGTCTGAAAGAGTAACCTGCTACCGGTACAACTGGTCAATGAAAGTGGATGGCTGAGATTAAGTGAGCTTATCTGACGGTGGAGGGTAGCTGCTGGACCCTCCATTAGCTTGACGGTAGAATTTTCCGACTTGAAAAGTTGACCGGTGGAATTCATAGACTTGTCACAGTATTTATTAAAAAAATGTCATTTTCATGCCCATTTTATGTTGAGAGAGAGAGGAGTTTTCCTTCGCTTGTCAAAAAAGAGAACTTGTCTTGTCACCATCAAGTGTACTATCACTTATTCTTTGTCCGATAAATAGTGTTGTTAGCCGGGCCGGTTCCGGTCCGGGTCGAGCCGGTTCATGAACCTGCTGGGACGGGCCCGACCCGGACCGGGAAGCAAACGGTCCGGTCCGGTCTGGGTCGACGGTTCGGGCCTGAGTGACCCGGCCCGGAACCGTCCCACAGACGGGCCGGTTACGGTCAGGTCCGGGCTGAATCGGCTATTTTTAAAATTTTTTTGAATTTTAGAATTTTTTATGGTTTTACGATTTTAAAATAAAATAAAAGATTTTATTATTAAGATTCGAACCGAAATCTTCTACTTGAAAGTCAATAATCTTAACCAATTAGACTAATTATATTTTGTTTACATTTTTACATTTAATATCATATAACTAATTTTATTAAGGTATGTTAGATTTTTAACATTTTTAAATAAACTTGAATTACTTATTTTTAAATAATATTAAAACAATAAGTATTTCAATTTAAAAAATTACTAATTGGTAGATATGTTAGGTATTTATAATATTTTTAAATATAGTATAAATTAAATAATATTTTAAAAAAATATTTGCGGTGGGCTGGGGGCATGGGGCCCACTGTGGGGGTTGGGGTGGGGTGGGGTGGAGAGTGTGGGGTCCACTGGCCAGTTTGACCATTGACCTTTTGCAAGCTCCTTTTTTTTTTTTTTTTTACGGTTCAAGGTCACGGTCCGGGCCTGTCCGGGCCGGTTACGGTTCCGGGTCTATAACGGTCCGGTCCGGTTCCTGTTCAACGGGTCGATTTTGTCGACCCAACCCGTAACCGTGCCTCAACCTGTAGGGGCGGGCCAGTTACGGTTCGTGACCGGTCCGGTCCGGTTCACGGTTCACACAGGCCGGTTCCGGGCCGAACCGGCCCATTTAACAACACTACCGATAAAGGCTTGTTTTTTTTAAGGATTTTCTTTCATTAATTGAATATATGCATATGTATGTATGGAATGGCTTAATTTGCATATCACTAACATCATGTGAGTACATCTAATTTATTAGCTAAAATTAGGATTTTAGAGATAAGCATTTTATGATTAAATTAATTAAATGTTAATTAATTTAATTTTAATCAAATAATGGACACAGTGTGCATCACTTAAATATAGGGTTTCTAAAATCATAATGTGACGGAATGTACTAAAGTGTTATATTTTTAAGAGATTTTATAGTCAAATATTACATTCTTTATTTTTGTACTTAAATATTATATTGAACAAATGTTTTGTACCGTGGGAAGAATTCAGACTCCTCTGGCAAGGAGATATTTTATCATATTAACAATAAAATACTACAAATCGAAGAACTTCAGTGGAGTCAATAGGCAGTAGCTTAGTAAACACGAAGAGGCATATTTTTTCAACCGATGATAAAGGAAGATTCCTTTGAAAAAAGATTTAAATTTTGTTCTAATATTTTTCCAAATATCTTTTAAAATTTTACTGAGGTGACTTACGATAAATAGTATTACGTCATATATTTGTAGGTTATAGTTAGGGACCGTTAATTTAATGCCAGCAAACAGAGCAAAACTACTAACCATGGCAAATGACATGACATTTTTAACAAAATGAGTATAGTTTCAATGTTATGTTAAAAAGTAAAATTTCAAAAAGTAGAGATTTTTTTTATAAACATATATTCCGGTGTTAATAATAAGATTTTCTCACCTAAAACTTAGAATAAGATTCTTTTAAATTTTTCTTTTGTTCGAAATATTAATAATTTCTTCCACACAAAAAACACCAAAGCCCACTTTGCTCTTCATAAAACAAAATTGTAATTATTCCATAACAAAGTTGTCTGTGCGTGCAGTTGTAGTGAGCACATTATGTAGCATTATGTCACAAAATATGGAAGAGTTCTCGTTATTAAATAGAACTAGTTCAGAGTAATGTAGCTTTGCTCTTGTGTTTCAGAAATTTTTACGGTCCTGTTACTAAACTGTTAGATAACCTAATTTGATGACTATCAGTTAAGGATTCAAAATAAGAAAACCAATTGAACGATTGGACATAGAATTTCCCCTCAAAACAGGCAGTTCCTTTTTCCTTGTAAACAAACCATCAATCACTAAGCAGATGCCTCTTTACCAACAATTTGTCAAGGGTTTTAGTACTGACCTCCCGTCTGGGAGCCATGGTAATTGTCCCATCTGGGGTGGCTGCCGACCGCTCCGGAAGGTCAATCGTACAGTCGATGTCCTCGATCACCAGAATCGAACAGTTTCCAGTTGCAAGCAGCAGTTGCCTCAGCTGTGAGTCACTCCTTGTGTTCGAGAGCTGGAGATCGTACACGTCGAATTGGATGTAGTTGGCCATAGCAGCAATCAGACTTGATTTCCCTGTCCTGGGTGGACTGTACAATAAGTACCCGCGCTTAAAGGCCCGTCCACCTCGCTTGTAGAACTCTCTCCGATTCAAAAACCTGCTCAAATTTAAATGCGGTGAAGATTGATAAAATTGAAATTAATTAATGAAGTGAATATTAGAAGTAACGATAATAAGATAAATAGGTAACAATTTTTGTGTTGCAAGAATTTTGTGGCACAGTTTTAACAATTAGATCATATACGTCTGTCAGACTGAACACATAAAAAACGGTTCGCCCAATTGATTTTCAATAGACTCCCTCCCTTTGTGCATTAACAATAATAGTAAAGAGAATCCCCTCTTTCAAGAAACTTCTTTTATTTGAAAGGAAAAACATTAGATCGCCTCCAAAACAGATAATACCTATTCAATTTTTTCTGTATTACGGATATCAGACAAACCCGTCACACTACGCTGACTCGAACTCGGATTAGGCCTGACTTCGGCCACCACCGTGCAGATCTGCCCCTCTCTCTTTGTGCGATGTTTTCCTCCAATATGTATTTGGTTAAAAACTTGAATGGAGAATAGATATCTACGACCAAGCCGGCCGACTAGAGTACGTTGACTAACCTGTCTAGATCGCTCATTATTGCCTTCTTCAGCTCCGGTTCCATGGCCAAAGTGTCGAAGGTTGAAGGGTGCTCCAGATCAACAGCAACCCAAGCGCCACTACCGTATTTCGATTGGGCACGACTGCAAACACCAAGAGTGAACATCTTCAAGATCTTCTCCTTGTCCTTCAGATAGATTGATTTCTCGATTAGAAAGGGCACATACGACTCGATGATCTTGTCCTTGTGCTTCTTGTCAAAGCTCAGCTCGAAGTGCCGCTTCTTTTCTTCAGGACCATCCCCATCTCAGATGTGGACGAGCCGAAGTTGCTGATGTTGATGGTTACGAACTTCCATTTTAGCTCTATCCCGTCGAAGGTGTCGAAGATGGTCTCTTCCCTGGCGAGGCAGACCAGGACCTGGTGTCAACATAATGAAAAAAAATATATAATAAGGTATTATGTCTTTGGTAACCAAACAACTGATATCGGATCCATGGTTTTAAAAAACAGCCCATCGCGGCTGTTACGTAACGGTATCGAAGCCTTCCAATACCGTTACGAGCCGATATCGCGGCTGGAAATAAAAACGCTGGCTGTCGCGGCCGTCGCAGCGTTCCGTAACGGCGTAACGGGTCAAAAATCAGCCGTAACGGCCGCGACGGCCGTTTTCCTTCACTTTTATACCGTTATTCATAATTTTATACACATTTACATGTTTTCTATTTCAAATTTATCAAAAATGCATATATTTGACACTTTCTTTTATCAGAAAATATGTTGACGCGATTTTGGATGTGTAAAAAAATTCAGACCGGAACACCCGCTACGCCATTATATAACGCCGCGACGACCTGAAACTGTTACAACCGCGACGCGGCCTGCAACCACGATTTAAATCCATAATCGGATCGCGCATTTTCTTCCGTAGGGCAAAGACCGCGAGATAGATTTTCTCTTCTGTCCATGTACTACATAACTAATTATGAGTAGGGTACTTTTTTTAGGATCTCGAGCTGATGTGCTACTATATAATAATTAGCTCAAATACTATGTCCAAACGATGAAAATGGAATAAAGTATTGGGCTCTACCGCTGTTATATTTTAGAATTCAATTAACTGATGTACACCTGGTTCTTGCCGGAGCACTTGGGGATCTTGAGGCGTTCGGTGTCGGTCCCGATCTTTGAGCTGAGGTAGAGCTCAGCGGCATCGAATATCTCGTTCTGCGTCATGTTCGGGCCGAACTCCTCGACGACGAGGGTGAGGTGCTGCTGGGCGGGCGGCTTGGACTGGAAAAGGAGGCTCAGGGCCAACCAGAGGTAGGATTGGACTGAGCGGGGGATGGTGTCGTTGACCATGGTGCGGACGAGCATCAGGGAAGCGGTGAAAGAGGCGTACGCAGAGAAGAGAGAGGCCGGGGAAGCCATGATCTCCTTGACGCCGGCCGGCAACATGGCTCGTACTCCGTCGATTCCCAAAAAGATCTGCCGCTGATGGTATGATGAAGTTGTTTTCTTTTTGATCGGTGGTATGATAAAGTTGGATGCCGAGGAAATGTGCTTTCTATTTATAAGGATTTGATTAATCCCTTTCGCATCAAACTTTTTTTCAAGTGAGTATACTAGTATCCAGAAACTCATTGGACTACTGACTAATCTAATTCGAGTCAGGTCGACCCATTTAAGCGGTAAGCCTCTTCCAGCATAAGTTTTCTCCATTTACTTAAAGGAAATAAATGTCTTACTACTTGAACCAACTCATGTCGATACCCATCAAGCTTTAGATCATTGGGAAGTTGGCGTGACCTATTAATAAATTTGAAGATTAAGAATAAGAGTAAATTGAGATTGTAGTTTTTAAAGTTGGTGCAAGTTAGTGATTTAGTTCTCAATCTTTAAAGCTCAATAATTTAATTCTCATTATATAATTTCATCGGATAATTGATCCCATGGAAGGTGTTATTCGCCCTCGACATGTCAAGTGGTGAATTGTAAATGGTTAAAATTTAAATGTAAAATTATTTTTTAAGTGTCTAAATCATTGGTACAGTATTCAGAAGAATTATAGATCTCTAGGTAATCTTGTTCTAGTTAGGGTAGCTCGTTAAAATGTAAAATACTTCAAGTATAAGTTTTTTTATTTACAAATCTCAAAGTTTGAACCTTTAACTAGAAAAATTAAGTAACGAATCATTTAAATCAACTTATATTATTAAATTAACAGATAATTTAAGAACAAGTAAATTTAAAAATAATACAAAATGCTAAAATTCCAGACAATGGTCGAGGTTTTTGCTTTTTTTTCTTTTTCCTTTTTAGTATTTAATTTATTAATTTATTAAAAAGTTTATCCAATTATTCATTAACACATGATATTATGGACCCAAAAGGTGTCCCTCAATGTCCGCTTCGCCTTCGTAGTACGGTAATATAACTTCTAAGCCAAATTATCTAGTAATGTTAAATAGGGAAGATTAAAATTTTTTTTCAAATTTGATGATCAAACTATTAGCTTGATACAATTTTCAGGGTTAAAATGTCATCTGCTCTTAAAATAAAGGGGTTATACAAACTAACATTGATCAGTGCGTAGATTATTTAGTCTTTTTCTTAAATAATATTTTGAATTCATTTTTTTAATAAATAAATTTATTAGCGAGATTGTTCTATGATTGAATTATACTACTTAAAATCAAATTAGTCAGGTCCAATTAATCTGGTGGATATTCGGTGGTTGAAACCATGTGTGTGTGACTGCGATAACATTGCCATGCAAATATTTCTATCATGACGGTTCATCCCATGAAATTTTTGTCTCGATATGACAACCTTATATTTGCTAAGTTCTCCGTTAAAGTTAACTCATTAATAAGAATAATAGTAATACAAGGTACTTGGACGTCCTCTTGAAACTATAAATCATCATGAATCGATTTAGTGGATATAGATAAATTTATTAACGGTTGTTTAATATGTCGGTAAAATATGTCACACTATTTTCAAATGTGTGAGTAACTTGTTAATGGGAGAAACGAACCTACAATCTTGTAAACTAGTCATGAAATAAGAAAAAATCTTAGATGAGAATGAACCAATTAAATTATTCTGACTAGTAATTATTAAGGTAACTATTTGAATGATTAACACTAATTTACTCTTTTGTCATAATCTAATTAATATTTTATCACGTCGCCTATTGAGGCAAAATTATTTAGAAATCTGTCCATGAAGCATTAATGTATTCCATCCATTTCAGCTAATTCGTAAATTTACATTCCTCACTTCATGAACTCCTCTTCAAGAGTCTTATTCCGCATGTTTATTATATTTTCGCCTTTCCAAGTAATTTTCTTTCATTTGAAAAACTTCAATAATCTCCTCCACTGTGGTGAAATCTTGGTGAGAAATGTAAATAAACTATAATGCATATTTCTGTTCCTCTATGACGGGATCCAATACAATTTCATTAATTTCTGAATTCAACTATGTATAATACATGAAAAATATTTAGAGCACTTTTTTTTTTGGAATGGTGTAATTTCATTGAGATAAAAAAATACTATGATTACATTAGTTTCCTAAGTTAATTGCTATTAATTACATTTAGCAAGTCCTAACTGCAGAGCTATTTTGGAACCTCTGATGTTCAAGGCGGGGAAGTTGTGGAGAGTTTCATTTTCACGGTGGCTACTATGGCTTGATAGACTTGGTCCTCGTTTCTAGTTTTGCCTTCAAAAATTTGTTTGTTTCTCTCCATCCAAATTTCGTAGATGGTTTGTGTCCACAAAAGTTTGAAGCCAACGGCATCCAATGATTTGCCTCGCTGGTTCAAAAGTCAAACAGTTCTACTCGCCCAACTTCGAGGCCAATGATTGCTACCCAGGTGGCCGAGGCAGGCCTTCCACACTACTTGAGTGAAGTCGCACAAGAAAAAGGAGGTGATTCCGTGTCTCTAGGTGGGATCTACAAAATTCACAGATAGGATGGCAATTGGATATTCCATTTTAGCATACGTTCCTTCATGGCATTACTAAGGCTCGAGGGATGTTTCCTGAGAACCATATCCTTTTAGTCCATTCTAGTACAGCTGGTGTGCCCTGTAAGTGTCTCCAAATGTTTCGGGTTGAGAAGCACCCATGGTTTTCAAGTTTCCAGATAGGCGTATCCTTTTCCCCCCAGTGTCATAGCAGCTGCTAATGCTTTAATGTGGTTGGCTTGAGGGTCAATGCTGCGGGGCCAATGCCAGATGCCTTGTCCGATTACATGACATATAGGTGTTGATGCAGGTATACTGGGAAAGCATATACTGGGAAAGCATAGTAGACCATGTGTGCAGTAGTTGATCAAGGGTCCAACAGGTCGATGATATAATCCACGTCAAGAAGTTGAAATACGAAAATTGTAAGAATATGATGATTTATCGGATGATTGGAGATCATGAAAATAAAAGATATACTGAATTTCAAAAATTTTGATTTCCTATAATCTCATCGCAAATCAAATTAAGACATTTTCTATGATATAATTAGGAGATATCTTATATCTTTTTTTATTGTAACAGACTCCTATAAATCGGATTGAAGAGACTATTGTGGGTAAGATTTTGTGACTAATCTTTCCGATAAAAGTCTCTATAACGGTAGGGCGTGAGAACTTGAGAGATCAGGTGAAGATTCTTTTTTTAATAGAGTTGTAATGGGGCTTAGGTACGAGATCGAGAACTGCTATGAAACTATAATCTCATGTTTTGATCTAATGTACTGCTTGCTCTGTGTCGTGGAGATTTCCCTCAGGTGAGGGTTTTACCATGTATATTCGGTGTTCGTATTTCTTCTTTTAGTTCTTTTTTTTTTTTTTGCTATTGTCACACTCAAAATATTGGCATCAACAATTGGGTGTGAATCCTAACAAATTGGATGTATATAATAATTTTGAAGAGTGTAATCAAGTAAAAGAAATATAACAATAACAACTAAATTACTTATTTCATTATATTCTCTTTGATTCCTTTGTCTAAACATAACATTAGTTAATGAAACATAGTCATGCATGCAATTCGCATAAGAGAGATGTTTTTTATGGTTTCTTTCTCCATATAATGCTGATATTCAGAAGGCTAAGGGGAGTTAACCGATTCAGTTTAATTCGGTTCGAACCGCTACAACATAAAAGTGAATTTTCTCCACTTCTAAATTTAACAGGTGGTTTACATTAAATTATTGAGATAATATATTTTGCTATGCCGCGGTCCAATTCTTGATAGCCAGCCACTAATTCTTTAATTTTCATATTTCTTCCTCAAGCTTCTGCTTTTTGCACATTTGGCCCCTCATTCCATCTTCAACATCCTCCAATTTCGCATCTGGGCCCTCCATTTTCCTCCGCTTCATCAGATTCACAAGCCCATCCAGCGCAACACCGGGATCGTCGCTCTTCATGAATTCCTCTGCAACCTCGGCTGGGGTCACCTTGGTCTCTGCTATTAGGCCCTCGATCACTGTATATACGTGGCTGAGTTGGTGGCCCTCGTCAGTGTCGGTGATCCCGAGGTAGTTTGAGGCAAGGAGTTTGAAGCCGTGGAATGTGCAGTAGGACATGTCGATATGCATGTCCATGCGGCCCGGCCGGAGCAAAGCGGGATCCAGCTTTTCTACGTGATTCGTTGTGAATACTATTATCCTCTCATCTCCGCAACTTGACCACAACCCGTCTATGAAGTTCAAAAGTCCTGACAATGTCAACTGCAAGGAAGTAAATACAACAAAATAGAAGAATAATCAGTTCTATCCAACCCTGATACTAATTTTTAATTCATTTTTCAATCACTTGTCTTATTTTTTATCAATTAGATATTGCAACTTTTAATGTTTTTTTAACATTGCATTACTAATGTTAATTCATTTTAATTAAATTACAAGTTTGTACATTTTATCTTTTTATTAGATTTCTTTCTTTTATACAATTTTTTCTTAAAAAATAAAATTTTCATTTTAAATATTTCTAAATCAGAGGAAATTTTGTCATTCAGAATTTTTTATTTTTAAATTAAATACTATATAATTCTTCATTATATAAATTTTTATTTTAATTATATTAGATTTTCTCTTTTTTTGAAATTTTCTTTATTTTTAGATTTCTTTTTTATTTTTTGAAAGATTTAATCTTTCATAAGTTCACTTATTATTTTCTATTTTTTTAAACTTTAGATAACCCTATTCTTTCTCCATTTTCATCACTCCCGATAATTTAAAATATGTCTATTTAAATTTAATATGTCTTGAATTTAATATCTCATAAACTCTTCTAAATTACTTTGGGTTGTGGGGGATTGACTGGCAACAATAATTGCTCCCGTGCTACAAAACTTTACTACATGTAAGATTTTGACATAAAAACTAAAAAATATAATATTTAACTATAAAATCTTTTAAAAATACAATACTTTAGCACATTCCATCACTTTTTAACTGACGTAATTAGCATCTGATCGACGAAGGTCCCCTCTCCTTCAATTTTTTTTTTTTAAAGGGGGAGTTTGGTGGCTGTTTGCCAACCAGCCCCCTCCACCTATAGCGGGGTCGCTAGCGGTTGCCACAGCCGATCTCCCCTCATTTTTTAAAAAAACTTCTTTTTTAATTATTTATTCAACGGTGACATTTTCATCAATACTGTTAGGATTTTCGCTTTTCTCTTTCCTTCAAAACTTGACCGGCAGAATTCGAGAGCGTCTACCGTCCAGTAACTGGACGTCCAGTAGAGAGAGAGAGGCTTTCTCTCTCTAAAACAACGGGTTGCTGTTTTTTTTGTTTCTGCTGAGATTAAATGGGGAAATTGGAAATTGAACGGTGGAGATTGTCCAGGAACAGTAAAGCCACCGGACGGTAGAATTTTCTGGCAGAATTCATAGACTTGTCAGAATATTTAGTAAAACATGTCATATTCATGCCCATTATATGTTGAGAAAGAAAACCCCTCTTGGGAGCCTCACCCGCCATTGCCAGGCGTGCGACCCGGGGCGACCAACGGATTAGTCAAGTATGGTTGGCTGAAAGATGCCATCTCACCGCTGGTGGGGCCTGCTTGGATACCGTGGCTGGCGACCAAAAAAAAAAAAAAAAAAAAAAAGATTTTTCCTTCCCTTGTCAAAGAAGGGAACCTCTCTTGTCACATTAAGGGTACTATCACTTATCTTTGTCAGACAAAGATTTTTTTAAAGGATTTTCTTCCGTTAAATTAAATATATGCATACCTATGTACGGAAAGGCTTAATTTGCACATCACTAACATCATGTGAGCACATCTAAAAAATTAGGATTTTAGAGATAAGTATTTTATGATTAAATTAATTAAACGTTAATTAATTTAATTTTAATCAAATCATGAGCACAGTGTGCATGAATTAAATAAAGGGTTTTCGAAACCACAACATAAAGGAATGTACAAAAATATTATATTTTAAAAAAAATTTATAGTTAAATATTATTTTTTATTTTATACTAAAATATTATATCAAATAAGGATTTTATGCCACGGGAACAATTATCCTAATTTTGACCTAAAAAAGAATGAGATTCAGTCCCCTCCCGTGGGAAGAAATGTGTTCATAAACTCGAAATTTTTCTCCTTGAATATGCTTTTAAGAGAGCAAAAGGACGTTTTTTTTTTTTTTTGTTAATAAGTAGATCATATCATATCATAAACCAAGCATTCACACCCCTTAGCCTCCGGCCGTATCAGCTAGTGATGCATGTACAAATCTCGGGGAGTGGCAACCCCAAGCAACAAACAAAAGAGACAGCAAAACCTCCCTGGGAGGTTCCTGAAAGAAGGACATGTTTTATCATACAAATAAACCACTACTTGCCTTTCTCATATTTAACATTAAAATACTGCAAATCGAAGAACTTCGGTGGAGTCAATAGGCACTAGCTTAGTAAACTCAAAGAGGCATATTTTTAGACGTTTATAAAAGGAAGATTCCTTAACTGAGGTGGCCTATGATAAATGGTATTACGTCATATATTTGTGGGTTGCACTTAAAAGGACCGTTAATTTAATGTCAGCAGACAGAAGAAATCTGCTAACCATGTCAAATGACATGACATTTTTGACAAAATGAGTATAGTTTCAATGTTATGTTTAAAAAGTAAAATTTCAAAAAGTGGAAATTTTTTTTTTATAAACATATATTCCGGTATAACTTACCCTTTAAGTTAATAATAAGATTTATTCACCTAAAATTTATAATAAGATTTTTTTAAAATTTCTTTTTATTTGAAATAGTAATAATTTCTTCCACACAGAAAACACCAAAACCCACTTTCCTCTTCATAAAACGAAACTGTAATTATTCCATAACAAAGCTGTCCTGTGCGTGCAGTTGTGGTGAGCACATTATGTAGCATTATGTCACAAAATATGGAAGAGTTCTCGTTATTAAATAGAACTAGTTGGGAGTAATGTAGCTTTGCTCTTGTGTTCTGGAAATTTTTACAGTCTTAGTTGCTAAACTGTTAAATAACCTAATCGATGACTGTCAATTAAGGATTCAAAATAATGAAACGAATTGAACGATTGGATGTTGAATTTTCCCTCAAAACAGGCAGTTCCTTTTTCCTTGTAAACAAACCATCAATGACTAAGGAGATGCTTCTTTACCAACAATTTGTCAAGGGTTTTAGTACTGACCTCACGTCTGGGAGCCATGGTAATTGTCCCGCCTAGGGTGGCTGCAGATCGCTCCGGAAGGTCAATCGTACAGTCGATGTCCTCGATCACGAGAATCGAACGGTTTCCAGTGTCAAGCAGCAGTTGCCTCAGCTGCGAGTCACTCCCTATGTTCGAGAGCTGGAGATCGTACACGTCAAATTTGATGTAGTTGGCCATAGCAGCAACCAGACTCGATTTCCCTGTCCCGGGTGGACCATACAATAAGTACCCGCGCTTAAAGGCCCGTCCGACTCGCTTGTAGAACTCTCTCCGACTCAAAAACCTATTCAAATTTAAATGCAACAAACGTTGATAAAATTGGAATTAATTAATGAAGCAAATATTAGAAATAAGGAAAATAAGATAAATAGGCAATAATCTTCATGTCGCAAGAAATCCATGGCACAGTTTTAAAAACCAGATCATATGCGCCCATTAAACTGAACACATCGAAAACCCTCCACCCAATTGATTTGCAAAAGACTCTCTCCCTTTATACGTTGAAAAAAAAAGTAAAGAGCGCCTCCTCTTTCAAGAAACTTCCTTTATCTTAAGGAAAAAACTTTAAATTGCATCCAAAATGGATAATATCTATTTACAAATTTTTCCGTGTATCACGAATTTCAGACAGACCCATCACACTACGCTGACTCAAACTCAGATTCAGCCTGACTTCGGCCACCACTCTGCAGATCTGCCCCTCTCTTCGTGCGATGTTTTTCCTCTTTCAATATGTATTTTCTTAAAAACTTGAATGGAGAATAGATATGTACGACCAAGCCGGCCCACCAGAGTACGTTGACTGACCTGTCTAAATCGCTCATTATTGCCTTCTTCAGCTCCGGTTCCATGGCCAAAGTGTCGAAGGTTGAAGGGTGTTCCAGATCAACCGCACCCCAAGCGCCACTACCGTATTTCGATCGGACGCGACCATAACCACCAAGAGTGAACATCTTCAGGACTTTCTCCTTGTCCTTCAGATTGATCGATTTCTCGATCAAAAAGGGCACATACGACTCGATTATCTTGTCCTTGTGCTTCTTGTCGAAGCTCAGCTCGAAGTGTCGCTTCTTTTTCTGGGAGCCATCCCCATCGTCAGATGTGGGCGAGCCGGACTTGTGGGTCGTGATGGTTACGAACTTCCATTTTAGCTCGACCGAGTCAAAGGTGTCGAGGATGGTCTCATCCCTGGCGAGGCGGACCAGCACCTGGTGTCAAAATAATGAAAAAAAAATATAATAAGGCATCATGTCTGTGACAACCCAAACAACTGACATCGGTCGCGTAATTTCTTCCGTAGAGCAAAGAACACGGGACAGATTTTCTCTTCTGTCCACGTACTTAGATAACTAATTATGAGCAGAGTATTTTTTTTTTTTTTTAGGATCTCGGGCTGTGTTATGAGCCTAGATAATAATTAGCTCAAATACTATGTCAAAATGATTAAAATGGAATAAGGTATTAAGCTCTGTTGCTATTATATTTTAGAATTCAATCCATTAACTGATGTACACCTGGTTCTTGCTAGAGCACTTGGAGATCTTGAGGCGTTCGGTGTCGGTCCCGATCTTTGAGCTGAGGTAGAGCTCGGCGGCTTCGAATATCTCGTTCCGCGTCATGTTTGCGCCGTACTCCTCGATGACGAGGGTGAGGTGCTGCTCGGCGGGCCGCTTGGAATGGAAGAGGCGGCTAAGGGCCAACCAGAGGTAGGATTGGACTGGACGGGGGATGGTGTCGTTGACCATGGTGCGGACGAGCATCATGGAAGCGGTGAAAGAGGCGTACGCAGAGAAGAGAGAGGCCGGGGAAGCCATGATCTCTTTGACGCCAGCCGGCAACATGGCTCCGACTCCGGCGATTCCCAAAAAGAGCTCCCCCTGATGGTATGATGAAGCTGTTTTTGCCCTTTTTGATCGGTGGTATGATAAAGCTGTTGTATGCCGCGGAAATGGGCTTTTTATTTATAAGGATTTTGTTTGTCCTTTCCCATCAAACTTTAGATCATTGAGAAGTTCGCGTGACCTATTAATAAATGTGAAGATCAAGAATAAGAGTAAATTGACAGTTTAGTTTTTGAAGTTGGTGCTAGTCAGTGATTTAGTTCTCAATATTTAAAAATTAATAATTTAATCTTCACTATTTAATTTTAAGGGATAATTTATTTCAAATTATAGCACCTGTTTTATGGAAGGTATTAAGTAGGGACATGTCAAGTGGGGAATTGCAAATAGTCAAAATTTAAAAGTAAAACTATTTTTTAAGTATCTGAATCATTCGTATAGTATTCAGAAGAACTATAAATCCCTAACTAATCTTGTTCTAGTTAGAATAGCCCGTTAAAATGTAAAATACTTCAAGCGTGAATTTTTTTATTTACAAATCTCGAAATTGGGATCTTTACTTAAAAAGATTAAGTAACGAATCATTTAAATTGACTCATATTATTAAATTAACAGATAATTGAAGAACAAGTAAGTTTAAAAATAATGCAAAATGCTAAAATTCCGGACAATGGTCGAGGTTTTGGCTTTAATTTCTTTTTTTTAATATTTAATTTATTAATTTATTAAAAAATGTATCCAATTATTAATTAGCACATGACATTATGGACCCAAAAAGTGTCCCTCAATGTCCACTTCGTCCTCGTAGTATGACATTATAATGTTGGAGCCAAATTATCTAACAAAATTAAATAGCGAGGATTAAATTTTTTTTTTTCAAATTTGATGGTCAAGATAGGATTTTGAGGTTAAAATGCCTCTACCTTAAAATAAAGGGGTTGTACAAACTAACATTGGTCGGTGCATAGATTATTTAGTATTGTTCTTAAATAATGTTTCAAATTCATTTTTTTAATAAATAAATGTATTATTGAGATTGTTCCGTGATTGAATTATACTACTCAAAATCAAATTAGTCAAGTCCAATTAATCTAGTGGATATTCGGTGGTTGAAATCATGTGTGTGACTGCGATAACATTGCCATGAAAATATTTCTATCATGACGGTTCATCCCATGAAATTTGTCTCGATATGACTACCTTATATCTGCAAAAATTCTCCATTAAAGTTAAATGATTAATAATAATAATAGTGATACAAGGTATTGGACATCCTCTTGAAACTATCAATCATCATGGCACAGACAAAATCGATTTAATGGATATAGATAAACTTATTTGTTCGATATGTCAGTAAAACATGTCACATTATTTTCAAATGTGGATTCAGCAAATTGGACCAAAATCTACATGTGTGAGTAGCTTGTTAATGGGAGTAACGAACCTACAGTCTTGTAAACTACTCATGAAACATGAAAAATCTTAGATGAAGAGGAACCAATTAAATTACTCTTATTAGTAATAATTAAGGTAACTACTCGGGTGATTAACATCAATTTACCCGTTTGTCATAATCTAGTTAATATTTCATCACGTCACATACTGAGGCAAAATTATTTTGAAATTTCTCCATGAAACATAAATATATTGCATCTGATGTTGAGGTCCACATCGAACCCAGGTTGGGTTCGTCTCCGTGTCCGTATCCAAATCGAGCAACCTGCAAGAAAGCCAAGTTTGGGCGCGGAGGCTTGGATCGGCTCTACGACGCTCAAGTTAGAGAGGAAAATATGAAGAGAGTAAAAATGGGAGAGAGATCTCCATATGGGATGTGTATTGTGTGTATGAATGCCTCTACCCTCAGATGGTAGAGGTGAGAGAAGAAAATGTTTTGCCTTTTACAAAAAGAGTCCATACCTATAAATGATGTGGTTGGTCCTGATATCCTATCCGGGTACGATCTAATATGACACATAGATAATAAATCGATTACCTGATTTAACTCGAGCCCCTAACCGATAATATAATTATCAATACTGCTAGGTTCAAGTTGGATGGTACATAGTCGGGTCAGATAACTATATCTATATCATTTGTCCCTCGACTTCCTGGTACTTTTAGTGCCGGGAAGTAGTGCTGAGTTGGTTGTTTCCCAAGTGGGTAGGTGACTGTTGCCTGAGTGCTGGCAAGTAATAGTTGGTTTCGCCCCCGAATGCTCATGCTGAGAGTTTTGCATTGGGTAGCTCATGTTCTGATGCTCGTGATCGATCCCAGGGAAACTAAGTTTACACAGAACCCAAGGTTGCCATGATAAATAGTCTAGGCGAGGATTTCTCAAGCCTGACGAGTGAAGGCTACATGCATATGTTTGGGAGACTGTGGTTGGTGCGTGGCACCGACTTTAATTTGAACTTAGATGCAGGTCGTTCGTTGCCTATGTGGGGCGCCAAACTTTGAAGAGGCATGGACGCGGGTCGTCCGTGACCGACGCGGAACATCTGGTTTTGAGGCATGGATGCGGGTCGTCCGTGACCGATGAGGAACGTCGGGTTTAGAGGCATGGATGCGAGTCGTTCGTGACCGACATGGAATGTCGGGTTTTGATGCACGGATGCGGGTCGTCCGTGACCGATGAGGAACGTCGGGTTTAGAGGCATGGATGCGAGTCGTTCGTGACCGACATGGAATGTCGGGTTTTGATGCACGGATGCAGGTCGTCCGTGACAGACACGAAACGTCGGGTTTTGATACGTCGGGTTTAGGGGCACGGATGCGGGTCGTCCATGACCGACGGTGAACGTCAGGTTTAGGGCCCGGATACGAGTCATCCGTGACCGACGATGAACATCGGATTTAGGGGCATGGATACAGGCCATCTGTGACATAAGGTGAACGTCAGGTTTAGAGGCACGGATGCGGGTCGTCCATGACCGGGGCAAAACGTCGGGTTTTGATGTACGGATGCCGGTTGTCCATGACCGGGGTAGAACGTCGGGTTTTGATGCACGGATGCGGGTCGTCCGTGACCGGAGCAGAACGTCAGGTTTAGGGGCATGGATGCAGGTCATTCGTGAATGACAGTGAACGTCGGGTTTAGGGCACGAATGTGGGTCGTTTGTGACTGACGGTGAACACTGGGTTTAGGTGCATGGATGCCAGTCATCCGTGACGGACCGTGAACATCGGGTTTAGGTGCACAAATGCGGGTCGTCTGTGATTGATGATGAATGTCAGGTTTAGGGGCATGGATGCGGGTCGTCCGTGACTGACACGGAACATCGAATTTTGATGCGCAGATGCTGGTCATCTGTGATCGATGAGGAACGTCGGGTTTAGGGCACCAATGCGGGTCATCTGTGACCGACGGTGAACATTGGGTTTAGGGCACGGATGTGGGTCGTCAGTAATGGATGGCGAACGTCGGGTTTAGGGCGGATGACCGGCAATGAATGTCGGGTTTACGGCATAGATGTGGGTCATCCGTGACTAACGGTGAACATCGGGTTTAGGGGCACGGATGCGGGTTCTTATTGTGGATAGAGATATTCGGTGGATAACCGAATCTGTCAGTAATAGAGATACCAGGTGATGACGTCTAGATCCTGACATTGATGAAGATGATAGGCGAGGATGTCTCGAGCCTATCATTGACATAGATACCAAGCAAGGATGTCTCGAGCTTATCATTGATAGAGATACTAGATGAGAAAGCCTCAAGCCTAACGTTAATGAAGATGTTAGTTGTGAATGTCCCAAGTGATGACGTTTCGAGTCTATTGCATATAGAGATATTGGGCAAAGATGTCTCAAACCTAGCACTGATATAGATGTTAGGCAAGGATGTCTCAAGCTTGTCGTTATAGAGATGTTAGGCGAGGATGTCTCAAGCTTATCAACGACAGATACCGTGGCCGAGGATTTCTCAAGCTTGAGAAATGATAAATACATAAGTCTAAGGAACTTGTTATTGATTTTGAGACATCACACTTGGACACATGTTTGGGGAGTCTGCAAACGACATCAGGGGCATTGGACTATTTGAATCTTTGCACGAGTCTAGGGGAACCTGCCTTGGGAGCATCTGATTTTTTAAGTCATTGCACAGGTTTGGGGAGCCTGTGGCCTATATCGGGGGCATTGCGCTTTGGCTTGGCACTGGTCCGGAGGATCCCGTGGCCGACACCAGAGGTGGGCTCAGATTAACACGAGTCCCGGGGATCCCGTGGGCGAGACTGACAACATCAAGCTTGGGATTGGCACAGGTCCGAGGGATCCAGTGGCCGACATGGGAGGCGTGTGCTTTGGCTTGGCAAGGGTTCAGAGTCTTTGCACAAGTCCAAGGGAGCTTTTGACCGACATCAGAGGTAGTGTTGTTAATCGGGCCGGTTCGGCCCGGAACTAGACCGAAACCGGCCCGCATGAACCGTGAATCGGACCGGACCGGACCGGTTCTGAACCGTAACCAGCCCGTCCCTTACGGGTTGAGGCCCGGTTACGGGTTGGGTCAGCGAAATCAGCCCGTTGAACCGGAACCGGACCGGCCCGTATTGAACCCGGAGCCGGCCCGAAACCGTGACAGGCCCGGACCGGTTCGTCCAAAACTTTTATAAAAAAAGCCGCCCTTTCCCAATGCCTGAGAATTTGAATGGCCTTCCCAATGCCTGACACCCCCCACCCCACTTCCCCATGATTTATGTGGGCCCCACTGCCCTCCCCAAAACCAACGGTTACCTTCTTCCTTTTTTTTTTTAATTTATATTATATCTAAAATACTATAAATACTTTACATATCAACCAATATAACTTATTTCAATATTCTACCATCCTCTCTCTGAATTTTATTCTACTCTACTCTCTCAAGTATTTTTTTAGTTTTCTAATTGTGATTAATAAATACTGTTCTGATAGAGTGTCAATGCCTAACCCTCCACCCACTGGGTGATTTTTTAAATCGAAATGTCTATATTTTTTAAGTTTATTTAAAAATAAATAATTTAAGTTTATTTGAAAATGATAAAAATCAAATATACCTTAATCAAATTAATTATATAATACTGAATGTAAAAATATAAACAAAATATGATTTGTTCAGTTGGTTAAGATTGTTGACTTTCAGGTAGTACACTTAGGTTCGAATCCTAACAATGAAATTTTTTATTTTTATTTTAAAATCGTACATAAAATCCTAAATAATATTCTAAAAATTTTTCAAAAAAGAAAAACAAATATGAACGGTTCAGACCGGCCCGGCCCGGACCGGACCGTGACGGGCCCGTCTGTATGACGGTTCCGGTCCGGTTCATTTGAGCCCGAACCGTCGACCCGGACGGGACAGGACCGTTTGCTTTCCAGTCCGGGTCGGGCCCGTCCCAGCCGGTTCATGAACCGGCTCGACCCGAACCGGCCCGTCTAACAACACTAATAAGAGGCATCAGACTTTTGGATATAGGATATCAGGCAAAGGGCTTAGGGCACCTCGTACATGATAGTGACAAAGAAAATATATAAATAATATATGAGTGCTTTATACTAAATGACTGTGAGGATCTCAGTGTAGGCTTAATATCTGTAGAACATCTTAGCTCCAATTTGGTATGTTTCCTCTTGGTTCTTTCTTTTATACTTGACTCCAATCTTCATCTCAAAGATGCCATGAGAATACGCATTAAATAGGAAAGCAAAGGGGATGATGCAAGTGAAACATAATTTCTGCTTCTAGCATGATATTCGAATAAGAGAATGTAAGTTGACATGAGTTCACTAATGTTGCATCATTCACCTGGGCTCACATTAGCATAAGTAGAACCATTAACTTACTTATGATACGATTATGAGCAATCATCTCCTCGTACTGAAATAGGTTGAGAGTAAGGAAAGCCACCAGCAAAGCAAACAATCATGAATGACTCAAGAAACATTCTGATTAGCCATATTCACTCGTTGAGTTAGCACAATTAGGCATATAGGACCTCCGTTACTTACAAGTGATTGGCCAATACTATTCGGATAAATGGAGAGGGGAGCACATTCTAATAGGCATTTACATCTAAGAGAAAATAGTCCCGTCCAAATCTCAGCTCTAGATTAGAAATTTAGACCCTGTACATTGTCTATTGATGGCTTAGTATGATTGTTGAAATCTTTTATCGCTCCATTTACTTCAGTTATCAACTGGAGAGTAAAACTAACAATGTCATATCTAACGGCTCTTTCCCAAGTGGTGAACAGCAAACAAGAGTCGCGTGCAATAAAGCATTATGTGATAGAACCATTAAGGGCAAGCTTGTATGAATTTGATATGTACGTCATCAAGCCTCGTAAGGAACCATTAAGGGCAAGCTTCAACACGGGGAGAGGAGATGGTGGACAGTGAAGCGACCAGGATCTCAGCCATGGGAAGATGGGAAAAGAGAGACCTTGGTAGAAGCATTATCAAGAATATTCGTAATGTACATGCTTGACCTTGATTAAACAAGCTATTATCATCAATTTAACTGAAAGAGGTGCATGGGGATGTCAAAGTTCAGTTGTTACCCATTTTCAAGGTATTAAACTTTAGCATAGATAAATTAAAGTATCAAGATTCACCAAATAAATTATGTAAAATTTACCGTTCAAGAGTATTCGTGAGGTGAATACTTGACAATGTGTATGGGGGCCTCTACTTTCTTCATCGATGCCGCGGTGGTCGAGAAAATCAGTTGGTGATTTTGGGCCCTTGCTGCTGTAGCCTAATGGTCTGGGCTGAAATTATTGGGCTTAATTGGGGTCTTCTCATTTCCTCCCGGCGCCCGTTTTGCTCGTAAAAATTTTGTCTGCAATATCAATGACTTCTTTTTTGGCCTTTTGTTAGAAACTTCTACCCCTCTGTTCACTTTCGGCGTCGGACTTGCAGATGCATCAGGTAAGGCAAAAGCAATCACATATCGATTTTTTGACGCAGCAGTGGTTTGGTTCTCCAGTGACAAGGACGGAACGACTATCATCGGAGAACTGCTCGGGATAATGGAAACTCCTTTCAAGGTAGTTTCTATGGAGGTTCAACTGGCAAAGGAGATAACGAGAACCCTCCGACAAGGTCGCACTAGAAGCTGTAATCTTATTGTCCTGATGAGCCCGAGGAGGCCTTGGACAAGATCCCTAGGCTCCATCGATGTTCTCCCTGAGAAGGAAGCGACGGCCCTGCACCATGATAGAGCCGTTGGATGCAGTGGTTCCAAATCTAGCAGTGCTTGCTGGAACGGCAGGAACAATGGTACGACCACTTCGATTTTGCGTGGCTCGAATAGAGAAAAAGACTTGCTAGCAGTGGGTGGACCATGCTGGAATGGCCAGAGCAGTGGCCTCGAAATTGCATGCAGTTTTGGGTGTCTCTTGCCTCGTAGCCGCTCAATGGCTTCATCTCTCAATGTGCAGAAGTTGTGCCCTGTGGTGGGTGTCTGTAGGCTCGTCATAGCTCGGCGGCTTCGTACTCTCAATGAGAGCACCAAAATGATGCCGAGGTCCACATTGAACCCAGGTTGGGTTCGTCTTCGTGTCCGTATCCAAATAGAGCAACTTGCAAGAAAGCCAAGTCTGGGAGCGGAGGCCCGGATCGACTCTCCGACGCTCAAGTTAGAGAGGAAAATATGAAGAGAGTAAAAGTTGGAGAGAGATCTCTATATGGGATGTGTATTGTGTGTATGAATGCCTCTCCCCTCAATGGTAGAGGTGAGAGAAGAAAATGTTTTGCCTTTTACAGACAGAGTCCATACCTATAAATGATGCGGTTGGTCCCGATATCCTATCCGAGTGCGATCTAATATGACACATAGATAATAAATCAATTACCTGATTTAACTCGGGCCCGTGACCGATAAGATAATTATTGATACTGCTCGGTTCAAGTTAGATGATACATAATCGGGTTAGATAACTCTGTCTATATTAGCATCCATTTAAGCTAATTAGTAAATTTACATTCCTCACTTCATGAACTCCTCTTCAAGAGTCTTATTCCTCATGTTTATTACATTTGTACCTTTCCAAGTAATTTTCTTTCATTTGAAAAACTTCAATAGTCTCCTCCATTGTGGTGAAATGGCCTTGGTGAGATATGTAAATAAACCATAATGCATATTTCTGTTCCTCTATGACGAGATCTAATACAATTTCATTAATTTCTGAATCCAACTATGTATAATACATGAAAAATATTTAGAGCACTTACTGTAATGCATACCCAAAACTTTGCTGTCTTTCCTTCGGTCATTCTCACGAAGCCCTAATATTCGCTCTAACTCACGGGTGTCTCTATTCCGATTTTCCTTCATAGAGTATTCTCACGTTTATGAAAAGCATATATCTGATTGGGTCTTTTATAGATCAGGAACATACCATTCATTCGATCGGTTTTTACCATCGTTAAAGAGAAAGAAATCTAAACCATTATTGTGTACGAGGAGAAGGAATTTTCAAAATTCCATGTTAAAATCGTTGTATTTCAATTTTCTTAACTGATACATGGCCATCAAAGTGTCCTTTTTTATTTAAGATCATACAATATAATGCGGAGACAACAAAATTGTTAATAAACTCAAGACACGTGACCTCATAACACTAAATTAAAAAAAAATGTTCTAACAAGACAAGCACAGATTGTCCAAAATCACTTTTATTCTTTGGAAAATCAACATTCTGAGTGCTCCGAAGTCCGAAGTTATTTTTGACATTATCCTTAACGTCGATGATATAATCCACGTCAAAAAGTTGTAATCAGAAAATTATAAGAATATTCACACGTTAATTTACATATTTCAGTAATATACAAGTAAATCTTTTATTCCTAATTGAACATGGTAAATAAGGAGGCTATCCTCTAAGCTCATATCTCACAAAAGAGAAGCACGACTCATGCTTAGTTATCATCTTCGTTTGAACATGCGAGAAAAATGTCATGCTCGTAAAGAATTGTTAAGGAAAAGTGTCTAAGGATATGTGGCAACTAGATCACATAATCACATAGGACAGATATTAAGAATACACTTTTGTATTGAAAATTTAATTTTTTAAAAAAAGGAGTTTAAGATAGTTGAATACTGACAATTTAACAATTTAGACTTCTTAGATTAAGTATTAGTTTAACTACTTGTAAATCTAGTAAAAAAGTTCAAACACTTCAATTTCACAAAAATTACAGAACTGCCGTTTACTATGCTTTCGGAGCCTCCAAGTTCGAGGATTTAGCAATTTCCTTGCTATTATCAAAAACATCTTACAAGAATTTTCTCCATATGATAAAACTTGAGGCACTCATAAATTGACCTTCTGGTTGTTATCATAAAACAACTCATTCTTACTTACTGAAAAAGTCTCCAGTGTTTCATTTCAATAATCCATGCAATAGTTTGTAGGAGAGAGATGCTCTAGCTAATTACGAACATAAATTCGGATTTCTCATGTTTTAGTTGTTTGATTAGGCCTGCGCGATATGTCAATGAAAAATTCTCTACTTTCATTCTATTTTTTTGGGATCTGATGCACATAATCATGTTTTGTCTATTTATTTATATGGATTTATATTTAAACTTTGACGAGAGAAAGAGCATGCTTAGGACAGGTAAAGGAAGCAGTTAAGATCGTTGGGAAAAATTGGACTTCAGGGTATTGATGTTGGAGAATGTTGAAGCTGTGGGAAAATCGGCTTGTCAATACATCAGCTAGAAACTTGCAGGAGAGGTGACAAAATCCGTCATCTTGGATAATTCCAAGTGAGGAGTGCACACATGAAAAGGTGGGGCCCATGAATGGGCTGAGCAAAGCAAATCCAAGTTCGATAGTGGCTTTACTTGATACAAGCCAATGTGGAGATATGTTGTGATTGTCCCGCATCAAGCCGGATATCCATGGGACCCGAAGGTCTATCGGATGAGTGGAGATCATGAAGAAAAAATATATTGAATTTCAAAGATTTTGATTTCCTATAATCTCATCCCAAGTCAAATTGAGATATTTTATATGATATAATTAGGAGATATATGATATCTTTTTATGGTAGCAAATTCCTATAAATATGACTAAATGACTCTTGTGGGTAAGATTTTGTGAGTGAACTTTCCGATAAAATGCTCTATAATGGTAGGGCGTGAGAACTTGAGAGATCAAGGTAGAGACTCTTTTTTCGACAGGGTTGTAACGGGGCTTGGGTACGAGATCGAGAATTTCTATAAAACTATAATTTCATGTTTTGATCTAACGCACTGCTCGCTCTGTTCCATGAGGATTTCACTCAGGTGAGAGTTTTGCCACGTATATTCGGTGTTTGCATTTCTTCTCTTAATTCTTAATTTTTTTGCTACAGTCGCACTCAAAATTCTAGTATCAACAGTCGAGCGTGAATCCCAACAAACGAAATGTAAATAGTAATTTTTAAGAGTGCAATCAAGTTAATAAACGTAATAATAAAAACTAAATTACTTATTTCATTATATTCTTTTCGATTCCTTTGTCTAAGCATAACATTAGTTAATGAAGCATTGTCATGCATGCAATTTGCATAAGGGAAATGTATTTTATGATTTTTTCTACATATACTGCTTATATTTAGAAGGTTAAAGGGAGTTAACTGCTTCAGTTCAATCCGGGTATGATCACTACAGCGTAAAAGTGAATTTCCCCATTCGCTAATTTAACATGCGGCTTACATTCAATTATTGACATAATATATTCTGCTATGCCGCGGTCCAATTCTTGATAGCCAGCCACTAATTCTTTAATTTTCATATTTCTTCCTCAAGCTTCTGCTTTTTGCACATTTGGCCCCTCATTCCACCTTCAACATCCTCCAATTTCGCATCCGGGTCCCCCATTTTCCTCTGCTTCATCAGCTTCACAAGCCCATCAAGCGTGACACTGGGATCCTCACTCTTCATGAATTCCTCTGCAACCTCGGCTGGGGTCACCTTGGTCTCTGCTATTAGGCCCTCGATCACGGTATATACGTGGCTGAGTTGGTGGCCCTCGTCGGTGTCGGTGATCCCGAGGTAGTTCGAGGCAAGGAGTTTGAAGCCGTGGAATGTGCAGTAGGACATGGGGATACGCATGTCCATGCGGCCCGGCCGGAGCAAAGCGCGATCCAGCTTCTCTACGTGATTCGTTGTGAATACTATTATCCTCTCATCTCCGCAACTTGACCACAACCCGTCTATGAAGTTCAAAAGTCCTGACAATGTCAACTGCAAGGAAGTAAATACAACAAAATAGAAGAATAATCAGTTCTATCCAACCCTGATACTAATTTTTAATTCATTTTTCAATCACTTGTCTTATTTTTTATCAATTAGATATTGCAACTTTTAATTTTTTTTAACATTGCATTACTAATTGTTAATTCATTTTAATTAAATTACAAGTTTGTACATTTTATATTTTTATTAGATTTCTTTCTTTTATACAATTTTTCTTAAAAAATAAAATTTTCATTTTAAATATTTCTAAATCATGGGAAATTTTGTCATTCAGAATTTTTTATTTTTAAATTAAATACTGTATAATTCTTCATTATATAAATTTTTATTTTAATTATATTAGATTTTCTTTTTTATTTTTTGAAATTTTCTTTATTTTTAGATTTCTTTTTTATTTTTTGAAAGATTTAATCTTTTATAAGTTCACTTATTATTTCCTTTTTTTTTTTAACTTTAGATAACACTATTCTTTCTCCATTTTCATCATTCTGGATAATTTAAAATGTCTATTTAAATTTAGTATGTCTTGAATTTAATATCTCATGGACTCTTCTAAATTGCTTTGGGTCGTGGGGGATTGACTGTGGCAACAATAATTGCTCCCGTGCTACAAAATTTTTACTAGATGTAAAATTTTAACATAAAAACTAAAAAGTATAATATTTAACTATAAAATATTTTAAAAATACAATACTTTAGTATATTCCATCACTTTTTAACTGACGCAATTAGCATCTAATCGACGAAGGGGACCTGTCCTTCAAAATTTTTTTTTTTTAAAAGGGGGAGTTTGGTAGCTGTTGCCAACCAGCCCACTCCCCCTCCAGCAGCCGTGTCAGAGATCCCCCAACCCAGAGCAGGGTCGCTAGTGGTTTCCACAGCCGATCTCCCCTCATTTAAAATTTTTTTTTAAATTATTTATTCAACGATCACATTTTCATTAATACTGTTAGCATTTTCGCTTTTCTCTTTCCTTCAACACTTGACCGACAGAATTCATAGACTTGTCAGAGTATTTAGTAAAAAATGTCATTTTCATACCCATTACTGAGAAAGAAAAGATTTTTCCTTCCCTTGTCAAAGAAGGACCTGTCTTGTCAATCAAGTGTCCTATCACTTATCCTTTGTCAGATAAAGATTTTTTTAAAGGATTTTCTTTCATTAAATTAAATATATGCATACGTATGCACCGAAAGGCTTAATTTGTACATCACTAACATCATGTGAGTACATCTAAAAATTTAGGATTTTAGAGATAAGTATTTATGATTAAATTAATTAAACGTTAATTAATTTAATTTTAATCAAATAATGGGCACAGTGTGCATGAATTAAATATAGGGTTTTTGAAACCACAACATGAAGGAATATACTAAAATATTATATTTTTAAAAAATTTTATAGTTAGATATTATACTTTTTTAATTTTATACTACAATATTATATTGAATAAGAATTTTATACCGCAGGAGCAATTATTCTAATTTTGACCTCAAAAAGAATGAGACTCAGTCTCCTCCCGTGGGAAGAAATGTGTTCATAAACTCGAAATTTTTCTCCGTGAATATACTTTTAAGAGAGCAGAAGGACATGTTTTATCATACAAATAAACCACAACTTGCCTCTCTCATATTTAGCATTAAAATACTACAAATCGAAGAACTTTGGTGGAGTCAATAGGCACTAGCTTAGTAAACTCAAAGAGGCATATTTTTAGCCGTTGATAAAAGGAAGACTCCTTAACTGAGGGGGCCTATGATAAATGGTATTGCGTCATATATTTGTGGGTTGCACTGAAGGACCGTTAATTTAATGTCAGCAAACAGAAGAAATCTGCTAACCATGTCAAATGACATGACATTTTTGACAAAATGAGTGTAGTTTCAATGTTACGTTTAAAAAGTAAAATTTCAAAAAGTTGACATTTTTTACTCACCTAAAATTTATAATAAGATTTTTTTAAAATTTTCTTTTTATTTGAAATAGTAATAATTTCTTCCACACAGAAGACACCAAAAGCCACTTTCCTCTTCATAAAGCAAAACCGCAATTATTTCATAACAAAGCTGTCCTGTGCTTGCAGTTGTAGTGAGCACATTATGTAGCGTTATGTCACAAAATATGGAAGAGTTCTCGTTATTAAATAGAACTAGTTCGGAGTAATGTAGCTTTGCTCTTGTGTTCTGGAAATTTTTACGGTCTTAGTTGCTAAACTGTTAAATAACCGAATCGATGACTGTCAATTAAGGATTCAAAATAATGAAACGAATTGAACGATTGGATGTTGAATTTTCCCTCAAAACAGGCAGTTCCTTTTTCCTTGTAAACAAACCCATCAATCACTGAGGAGATGCTTCTTTACCAACAATTTGCCGAGGGTTTTAGTACTGACCTCAGGTCTGGGAGCCATGGTAATTGTCCCACCTGGGGTGGCTGCCGATCGCTCCGGAAGGTCGATCGTACAGTCGATGTCCTCGATCACGAGAATCGAACGGTTTCCAGTATCAAGCAGCAGTTGCCTCAGCTGCGAGTCACTCCCTATGTTCGAGAGCTGGAGATCGTACACGTCAAATTTGATGTAGTTGGCCATAGCAGCAACTAGACTCGATTTCCCTGTCCCAGGTGGACCGTACAATAAGTACCCACGCTTAAAGGCCCGTCCGACTCGCTTGTAGAACTCTCTCCGACTCAAAAACCTGTTCAAATTTAAATGCGACAAACGTTGATAAAGTTGGAATTAATTAATGAAGCAAATATTAGAAATAAGGAAAATAAGATAAATAGGCAATAATTTTCATGTCACAAGAATTCCATGGCACAGTTTTAAAAACCAGATCATATACGTTCATTAGACTGAACAAATCGAAAACCCTCCACCCAATTGATTTGCAAAAGACTCTCTCCCTTTATACATTGAAAAAAATAGTAAAGAGCGCCCCTTCCTTCAAGAAACTTCCTTTATCTTAAGGAAAAAACTTTAAATTGCATTCAAAATAGATAATATCTATTTACAAATTTTTCTGTATCACAAATTTCAGACAGACCCATCACACTAGCTGACTCGAACTCAGATTCAGCCTGACTTCGGCCACCATTGTGCAGATCTGCCCCTCTCTTCATGCGATGTTTTTCCTCTTTCAATATATATTTTCTTAAAAACTTGAGTGGAGAATAGATATGTACGACCAAGCCGGCCCACCAGAGTACGTTGATTGACCTATCTAAATCACTCATTATTGCCTTCTTCAGCTCCGGTTCCATGGCCAAAGTGTCGAAGGTTGAAGGGTGCTCCAGATCAACCGCACCCCAAGCGCCACTACCGTATTTCGATCGGACGCGACCATAACCACCAAGAGTGAACATCTTCAGGACCTTCTCCTTGTCCTTCAGATTGATCGATTTCTCGATCAGAAAGGGCACATACGACTCGATAATCTTGTCCTTGTGCTTCTTGTCGAAGCTCAGCTCAAAGTGCCGCTTCTTTTTCTGGGAGCCACCCCCATCGTCAGATGTGGGCGAGCTGGACTTGTGGGTCGTGATGGTTACGAACTTCCATTTTAGCTCGACCGCGTCGAAGGTGTCGAGGATGGTCTCATCCCTGGCGAGGCGGACCAGCACCTGGTGTCAAAATAATGAAAAAAATATATTAAGGCATCATGTCTTTGACAACCCAAACAACTGACATCGGTCGCGTAATTTCTTCCATAGAGCAAAGACCACGGGATAGATTTTCTCTTCTGTTCACATACTTAGATAACTAATTATGAGCAGAGTATTTTTTTTTTTTTAAGGATCTCGGGCTGTGTTATGAGCCTAGATAATAATTAGCTCAAATACTGTATTAGGCTCTATTGCTGTTATATTTTAGAATTCAATCCATTAACTGATGTACACCTGGTTCTTGCTAGAGCACTTGGAGATCTTGAGGCGTTCGGTGTCGGTCCCGATCTTTGAGCTGAGGTAGAGCTCGGCGGCTTCGAATATCTCGTTCCGCGTCATGTTTGCGCCGTACTCCTCGACGACGAGGGTGAGGAGCTGCTCGGCGGGCCGCTTGGAATGGAAGAGGCGGCTAAGGGCCAACCAGAGGTAGGATTGGACTGGACGGGGGATGGTGTCGTTGACCATGGTGCGGACGAGCATCATGGAAGCGGTGAAAGAGGCGTATGCAGAGAAGAGGGAGGCCGGGGAAGCCATGATCTCTTTGACGCCGGCCGGCAACATGGCTCCGACTCCGGCGATTCCCAAAAAGAGCTGCCCCTGATGGTATGGTAAAGCTGTTTTTTTCCTTTTTGATCGGAGGTATGATAAAGCTGTTGTATGCCGCGGAAATGGGCTTTTTATATATAAGGATTTTGTTTGTCCCTTTCCCATCAAACTTTAGATCGTTGGGAAGTTCGCGTGACCTATTAATAAATATGAAGATCAAGAATAAGAGTAAATTGAGATTTTAGTTTTTAAAGTTGGTGTTAGTCAGTGATTTAGTTCTCAATATTTAAAAATTAATAATTTAATCTTCACTGTTTAATTCTAAGGGATAATTTATTTCAAATTATAGCACCAGTTTTATGGAAGGTGTTAAGTAGGGACATGTCAAGTGGGGAATTGCAAATTGTCAAAATTTAAAAGTAAAACTATTTTTTTAAGTATCTGAATCATTCGTATAGTATTCAGAAGAACTATAAATCCCTAACTAATCTTGTTCTAGTTAGAATAGCCCGTTAAAATGTAAAATACTTCAAGCATGAATTTTTTTATTTACAAATCTCGAAATTGGGATCTTTACTTTAAAAGATTAAGTAACGAATCATTTAAATTGACTCATATTATTAAGTTAACAGATAATTGATGAACAAGTGAATTTAAAAATAATACAAAATGCTAAAATTCCGGACAATGGTCGAGGTTTTGGCTTTTTTTTCTCTTTTTTTTAATATTTAATTTATTAAAAAAATTTATCCAATTATTAATTAGCACATGACATTATGGACCCAAAAAGTGTCCCTCAATGTCCACTTCGTCCGTGTAGTATGACATTATAATGTTGGAGCCAAATTATCTAACAAAATTAAATAGCAAGGATTAATTTTTTTTTTTCAAATTTGATGGTCAAGATAGGATTTTGAGGTTAAAATACCCCTACCTTAAAATAAAGGGGTTATACAAACTAACATTGGTTGGTGCATAGATCATTTAGTGTTGTTCTTAAATAATGTTTCGAATTCATTTTTTTAATAAATAAATTTATTATTGAGATTGTTCCGCGATTGAATTATACTACTCAAAATCAAATTAGTCAAGTCCAATTAATCTAGTGGATATTCGGTGGTTGAAATCGTGTGTGTGACTGCGATAACATTGCCATGAAAATATTTCTATCATGACGGTTCATCCCATGAAATTGGTTCATCCCATGAAATTTGTCTCGATATGACTAGCTTATATATGCCAAATTCTCCATTAAAGTTAAATGATTAATAATAATAATAATATAGAGTGATACAAGGTACTTGGACATCCTCTTGAAACTATCAATCATCATGGCACAGACAAAATCAATTTAATGGATATAGATAAACTTATTAACAGTTGTTCGATATGTCAGTAAAACATATCACATTATTTTCAAATGTGGATTCAGCAAATTGGACCACAATCTACATGTGTGAGTAGCTTGTTAATGGGAGTAACGAACCTACAATCTTGTAAACTAGTCATGAAACATGAAAAATCTTAGATGAGGAGGAACCAATTAAATTACTCTTATTAGTAATAATTAAGGTAACTACTCGGGTGATTAACATCAGTTTACCCGTTTGTCATAATCTAATTAATATTTCATCACGTCACATACTGAGGCAAAATTATTTTGAAATATATTGCATATGATGTCGAGGTCCACATCGAACCCAAGCTGGGTTCGTCTTCGTGTTCGTATCCAAATCGAGCAACTTGCAAGAAAGCCGAGTTTGGGCGCGGAGGCTCGGATCGGCTCTATGACGCTCAAGTTAGAGAGGAAAATATGAAGAGAGTAAAAATGGGAGAGAGATCTCCATATGGGATGCGTATTGTGTGTATGAATGCCTCTCCCCTCGGATGGTAGAGGTGAGAGAAGAAAATGTTTTGCCTTTTACAAAAAGAGTCCATACCTATAAATGATGTGGTTGGTCCTAATATCCTATTCAGGTACGATCTAATATGACACAAAGATAATAAATCAATTACCTAATTTAACTCGGGCCCCTGACCAATAATATAATTATCGATACTGCTAGGTTCAAGTTGGATGGTACATAGTCGGATCGGATAACTCTATCTATATCATTTGTCCCTCGACTTCCTGGTACTTTTAGTGGCAGGAAGTAGTACTGAGTTGGTTGTCCCCCAAGTGGGTAGGTGACTGTTGCCTGAATGCTGGCAAGTAATAGTTGGTTTTGCCCCCGAATGCTCATGCTGAGAGTTTTGCATGGCGTAGCTCATGTTCAAATGCTCGTGATCGATTCCAGGGAAACTAAGTTTACATAGAACCTAAGGTTGCCATGATAAATAGTCTAGGCGAGGATTTCTCAAGCCTGACGAGTGAAGGCTACATGCATATGTTTGGGAGACTGTAGTTGGTGCGTGGCACCAACTTTAATTTGAACTCAAATGCAAGTCGTTTGTTGCCTATGTGAGGCGCCGAACTTTGAAGAGGTATGGATGCGGGTCATCCGTGACCGACGCGGAACATTTGGTTTTGAGGCATGGATGCGGGTCGTCCGTGATCGATGAGGAACGTCAGGCATGGATGCAAGTCGTCCGTGAGGAGCGTCAGGCATGGATGCAGGTCGTCCGTGACCGACGGTGAATGTCGAGTTTTGATGCACGGTGCAGGTCGGCCGTGACAGACACGAAACGTCGGGTTTTGATACGTCGGGTTTAGGAGCATGGATGCTGGTCGTCCATGACCGACGGTGAACGTCAGGTTTAGGGCCCAGATACGGGTCACCCGTGACCGACGGTGAACATCGGATTTAGGGGCACGGATACAGATCGTCCATGACCGAAGGTGAGCGTCAGGTTTAGAGGCACAGATGTCGGTCATCTGTGACAGGGATGAAATGTCGAGTTTTGATGCACGGATGCGGGTCATCCGTGACCGCCACAGAACGTCGGGTTTTGATGCACAAATGCCAGTCGTTTGTGACCGATGCGGAACATCGGGTTTAGGGGCACGGATGCGGGCCGTCTGTGACCGACGATGAATGTTGTGTTTAGGGCATGGATGCGGGTCATCCATGACCGACAGTGAACGTCGGGTTTAGGGGCATGGATGCGGGTCATTCGTGAACGACGGTGAACGCCGGGTTTAGGGCACGAATGTGGGTCGTTCGTGACTGACGGTGAACATCGGATTTAGGTGCACGGATGCCAGTCATCCGTGACTAACCATGAACGTCGGGTTTAGGCGCACGGATGCGGGTCATTTGTGATTGACGATGGATGTCAGGTTTAGGGGCAAGGATGCGGGTCGTCCGTGGCTGACACAGAACGTCGGATTTTGATGCGCAGATGCTGGTCATCCATCATCGACGAGGAACGTCGGGTTTAGGGCACCAATGTGGGTCATCCGTGACTGACGATGAACGTTGGGTTTAGGGCACGGATGCGGGTCGTCAGTAACCGATGGTGAGCGTCGGGTTTAGGGCGGATGACCGGTAGTGAACGTTGGGTTTACGGCACAGATGCGGGTTATTTGTGACCGACGGTGAACATCGGGTTTAGGGGCACGGATGCGGGTTCTTATTGTGGATAGAGATATTAGGTGGATAACCGAATCTGTCAGTAATAGAGATACCAGGTGATGATGTCTAGATCCTGACATTGATGAAGATGATAGGCGAGGATGTCTCGAGCCTATCATTGACATAGATACCAAGCAAGGATGTCTCGAGCCCATCACTGATAGAGATACCAGACGAGAAAGCCTCAAGCCTAATGTTAATGATGATGTTAGCTGTGAATGTCCCAAGTAATGACGTTTCGAGTCTATTGCATATAGAGACATTGGGCAAAGATGTCTCAAACCTAGCACTGATATAGATGTTAGGCAAGGATGTCTCAAGCTTGTCGTTATAGAGATGTTAGGTGAGGATGTCTCAAGCTTATCGACGACAGATACCATGGGCGAGGATTTCTCAAGCCTGAGAAATGATAAATACATCTAAGGAACTTGTGATTGATTTTGAGACATCACACATGGACACATGTTTGGGGAGTCTGCAGACGACATCAGGGGCATTGGACTATTTGAATCCTTGCAAGAGTCTAGGGGAACCTGCGTTGGGAGCATCTGATTTTTTAAGTCATTGCACAGGTTTGGGAGAGCCTGTGGCCGGTATCGGGGGCGTTACGCTTTGGCTTGGCACGGGTCCGGAGGATCCCGTGGCCGACACCAAAGGTGGGCTCAGATTGGCACGAGTCCTGGGGATCCTGTGGCCGAGACCAACAGCATCAAGCTTGGGATTGGCACAGGTCCGAGGGATCCAGTGGCCGACATGGGAGGCGCGTGCTTTGGCTTGGCAAGGGTTCAAAGTCTTTGCACAGGTCCAAGGGAGCCTGTGACTAACATCAGAGGCATCAGACTTTCGGATATAGGATATAGGGCAAAGGGCTTAGGGCACCTCGTACATGATAGTGACAAAGAAAATATATAAATAATATATGAGTGCTTTATACTAAATGACTGTGAGGATCTCAGTGTAGGCTTAACATTTGTAGAACACCTTAGCTCCAATTTGGTATGTTTCCTCTTGGTTCTTTCTTTTATACTTGACTCCAATCTTCATCTCAAAGATGCCATGAGAATACACATTAAATAGGAAAGCAAAGGGGATGATGCAAGTGAAACATAATTGCTGCTTCTAGCATGATATTCGAATAAGAGAATTTAAGTTGATGTGAGTTCACTAATGTTGCATCATTCACCTGGGCTCACATTAGCATAAGTAGAACCATTAACTTACTGATGATACGATTATGAGCAATCATCTCCTCGTACTGAAACAGGTTGAGAGTAAGGAAAGCCACCAGCAAAGCAAACAATCATGAATGACTCGAGAAACATTCTGATTAGCCATATTCACTTGCTGAGTTAGCACAATTAGGCATATAGGACCTCCGTTACTTACAAGTGATTGGCCAATACTATTCGGATTAATGGAGAGGGGAGCACATTCTAATAGGCATTTGCATCTAAGAGAAAATAGTCCCGTCCAAATCTCAGCTCTAGATTAGAAATTTAGACCCTGTACATTGTCTATTGATGGCTTAGTAGGATTGTTGAAATCTTTTATCGCTCCATTCACTTCAGTTATCCACTAGAGATTAAAACTAACAATGTCATATCTAACGGCTCTTTCCCAAGTGGTGAGCAACAAACAAGAGTCGTGTGCGATAAAGCATTATGTGATAGAACCATGAATTTACTTCTCCTTGAAAGTTTTGAAAGATCAAACCCCGAATAGGTGAAGGGATGAGCTAATGAATTTGATATGTACATCATCAAGCCTCGTAAGGAACCATTAAGGGCAAGCTTCAACGCGGGGATAGGAGATGGTGGACAGTGAAGCGACCAGGATCTCAGCCATGGGAAGATGGGAAAGGAAAGACCTTGGTAGAAGCATTATCAAGAATATTCGTAATGTACATGCTTGACCTTGATTAAACATGCTATTATCATCAGTTTAACTGAAAGAGGTGCATGGGGATGTCAAAGTTCAGTTGTTACCCATTTTCAAGGTATTCAACTTTGGCAGAGATAAATTAAAGTATCAAGATTCACCAAATAAATTATGTAAAATTTACTGTTCAAGAGTATTCGTGAGGTGAATACTTGACAATGACCAAGAGGGGTTGGGCTGAGTGGTAAATAGCTCGGTGCCGCTTAAGGAGGTCTCAGGTTCGAGACCTCACGTACGCAGACACCCCTCTTGGGAGCCTCACCCGCCATTGCCAGGCGTGCGACCCGGGGCGACCAACGGATTAGTCAAGTATGGTTGGCTGAAAGATGCCATCTCACCGCTGGTGGGGCCTGCTTGGATACCGTGGCTGGCGACAAAAAAAAAAAAAAGAATACTTGAAAATGTGTATGGGGGCCTCTGCTTTCTTCATCGATGCCACGGTGGTCAAGAAAATCAGTTGGTGATTTTGGGCCCTTTGTTGCTGTAGCCTAATGGTCTGGGCTGAAATTATTGGGCTTAATTGGGGTCTTCTCATTTCCTCCCCACGCATGTTTTGCCTGTAAAAATTTTGTCTGCAATATCAATGACTTCTTTTTTGGACTTTTGTCAAAAACTTCTGCCCCTCTGTTCACTTTCGGCATCGGACCTGCAGATGCATCAGGTAAGGCAAAAGCAATCACATATCGATTTTTTGATGTAGCAGTGGTTTGGTTCTCCAGTGACAAGGATGGAACGACTGTCGTCGGAGAACTGCTCGGGATAATGGAAACTCCTTTCAAGGTAGTTTCTATGGAGGTTCAACTGGCAAAGGAGATAACAAGAATCCTCCGACAAGGTCGCACTAGAAGTTGTAATCTTATTGTCCTGATGAGCCCAAGGAGGCCTTGGACAGGATCCCTAGGCTCCATCGATGTTCTCCCTGAGAAGGAAGCGGCGACCTGGCACCATGATAGAGTTGTTGGATGCAGTGGTTCCAAATCTGGCAGTGCTTGCTGGAACGACAGGAACAATGGTACGACCACTCCGATTTCGCGTGGCTCGAAGAGAGAAAAAGACTTGCTAGCAGTGGGTGGACCATGCTGGAATGGCCAGAGCAGTGGCCTCGAAACTGCATGCAGTGTTGGGTGTCTCTTGCCTCGTAGCCGCTCAGTGGCTTCATCTCTCAATGTGCAAAATTTGTGCCCTGTGGTGGGTGTCTGTAGGCTCGTCGTAGCTCAGCGACTTTGTACTCTCAATGAGAGCACCAAAATGATGTCGAGGTCCACATCGAACCCAGGTTGGGTTCGTCTTCGTGTCTGTATCCAAATAGAGCAACTTGCAAGAAAGCCGAGTCTGGGCGCGGAGGCCCGAATCGACTCTCGGACGCTCAAGTTAGAGAGGAAAATATGGAGAGAGTAAAAATTGGAGAGAGATCTCTATATGGGATGTGTATTGTGTGTACGAATGCCTCTCCCCTCAATGGTAGAGGTGAGAGAAGAAAATGTTTTGCCTTTTACAGACAGAGTCCATATCTATAAATGATGCGGTTGGTCCCGATATCCTATCCGAGTACGATCTAATATGACACATAGATAATAAATCAATTACCTGATTGAACTCGGGCCTGTGACCGATAATATAATTATCGATACTGCTCGGTTCAAGTTAGATGATACATAATCAGGTCAGAGAATTCTGTCTATATCAGCATCCATTTAAGCTAATTCGTAAATTTACATTCCTCACTTCATGAACTCCTCTTCAAGAGTCTTATTCCTCATGTTTATTACATTTGTACCTTTCCAAGTAATTTTCTTTCATTTGAAAAACTTCAATAATCTCCTCCATTGTGGTGAAATGGCCTTGGTGAGATATGTAAATAAACCATAATGCATATTTCTGTTCCTCTATGACGAGATCTAATACAATTTCATTAATTTCTGAATCCAACTATGTATAATACATGAAAAATATTGAGAGCACTTACTGTAATGCATACCCAAAACTTTGCCGTAGAAGATAATTGAGATTTGCTTTTCGCCTCCTTGCCTTGCTGTGATGGCTCCTCGATGGATGAAAGCTTTCTTTCCTTTGGTCATTCTCACGAAACCTAATATTCGCTCTATCTCACAGATGTCTCTACTCTGATTTTCCTTCTTAGAGTATTTTCACGTTTATGGAAAACATATATCTGACTAGATCTTTTATAGATCAGGAGCATACCATTTTATTCGTTCGGTTTTTACCATCGTTAAAGAGAAAGAAATCCAAACCATTATTATGTATGAGGAGAATGAATTTTAAAATTTCCATATTAAAATCCTTGTATTTTAATTTTCTTAACTGATACATGACCATCAAACTTTCGTCTTTTATTTTAAGATCATACAATATAATGTGGAGACAATGAAATTTTTAATAAACTCGAGACACGTGACCTCATAAAACTAAATTAAAAAAAATGATCTAACAAGATAAGCATAGATTTTCCAAAATCACTTTTTTTTTTATGACGACGTGTCGCGATCACCCCGGACCCGTGAGAACCCCACAATCCCACGTGCCGGTCAGCCCATGCTCCCGCATGTGTGGGTGGCCACTTGGGGATTTGCACCTAATGGCGAATGCGACCCCCAAGGATCGATCCCATGACCTCTTGGGCAATGCACCCAAGATAGAGAAGCGCAATCAACCACCAGGCTACCACCCCAGTGGTTTTCCAAAATCACTTTTACACTTTGGAAAATCAACATTTTGAGTGCTCCGATGTCCGAAGTTGTTTTTGACATTATCCTTAATGTCAAAGATATAATCCATGTCAAAATGTTGAAATACCAAAATTATAAGAATATGATGATTGAGTATCATCACATGTTAATTTGCACATTTCAATAATATATAAGTAAGTCTTTTATTAGTAGAGAATTTAACTTGGTAAATAAGGAGGCTATCCTGCAAGCTCATATCTCTCAAGAAGAGAAGCATGACTCATGCTTAGTTATCATCTTCGTTTGAACATGGGAGAAAAATGTCCCACCCGTAAAGAATTGTTGAGGAAAAGTGTCTAGGATATGTGGCAAGTGGGTCATGTAATCACATAGGACAGGTATTAAGAATACAGTTTTGTATTGAAAATTTAATTAAAAAAAGAGGAATTTAAGATAATTGTATACCAACAATTTAACAATTTAAACTTCTTAAATTAAGTATTAGTTTAACCTCTTATAAATCTAGTAAAAAAGTTCAAACACTTCAATTTCACAAAAAATTACAGAACTATCATTTATTATGCTTTTGGAGCCTCCAAGTTCGAGGATTTAGCAATTTCCTCCCCATTAACAAAACCATCCTACAAGAATTTTTATCGATCCTGCTATTTATGACTTACATTTGATATGTAAATATGTAGGAGATATGGGACATATGCAAAGTGAATCTTATTTGCATAATGGTGGTTTGTAATATGAGACATGCTGCATCAGGATATGGTAGATTGTTCTCAGATAGATGGTATTGCCGCACAGAGGTGGCACTTTGTTTTCCATTTTTCCAAGATCTACTTGTCAAAATTTTGACATCTTTGTAGGTAAGATCTGTAGAAAATATTGTTGGCTGATTTTTTGAGTTGGGTGAGTGTATATGATTACTGTACATATAATAGAAAGTGAAATTATGGTTGTGTGAGTGTGGGAGACTGGATTAAACCAAAATTTCCCCTTCTTCATTTTTCTTCTATGCATCTCTTTTCAATAGTGAATTAATCTTTTTCTACCGTGGTTGTTTACTCCTCTCATAATTCTTAAAAAGAGGAAACGGAAGTCTTTTCATGTTAAATCATTGCGTCTCTTCTCACTCTCTCTCGGCACCGCGTGTAATTCGTTTGTTGGTTTAAAGAACGACTGTTGGTGCTCCGCAGACTGCTGTCACTTCTATCTTTCCGGGAAGCCAATCAAATTTCTAAGCATGCTCCAGAAGACAGGTAGAAAGGACAGCTTTTGGTTTCAAACCTGACGGAAAAAGCACACCCCATTATCGTCCCTTTTCTTCTTCAACATTACATGACGAACAGTTCAAATGCCATTCGATCTTATCGTACAAGATTTTGGATGATTTTATTTTATAAAAATATATTGAGATACTAAATTAATTAATTTTTTTCTATTATAAAGTAAGATTTAGGTTTAGAGAGGATAATAGGAATGGAGAATTAATCCCTTGTTTGGATGGAGATTGAAGGAAGGCGAAGGAGAAGGTAAAGGGGTTGAACATTCTTAATAAAGAGAAGAGCAGATAAATATTTTTAATTAATTGATTATATTACCTTTTCTTACCAGTTTCTTAAAAAAAGAGAAAATGATATCTTATTATTTAACTCATTTACCTATGTCCTATCCCAACTTGTAGGTTTAAGAAATTGGGCTCTAGGTTTTGATTGAGGTAAATGGGTTACCTTCATTCCTCTTCTCCTCCTTTGAAATACTACAACCAAACAAGGTGAAAAATTCACCTCCTTTTCCCTCCATGCAAGCAAGGGAGAGTACAGGTAAAATCTAATATAATATCTCTTAATTCACAATTGAGAGCCATACTGCTACAAAAACTACCTTTCTCTATTATTTTAATTAATAAAAATTATGACATTTAATAGAATAATTAACACTTATTTTGTCATTTTAATGGATTTTGACATGTATTTTATCACAATATATCATGAGTTAATATTATTCGAGAAGAAAAAATAAATTTATCTAAATGATAGCATTTTTAGTTTGAGAATAAAAAGTCTTCATTTGATTAGTGGAAGTAGCCCTTGTAACCAAACAATTCCGCAAGAATGAAATGCATTGAATGTGCACCGCAGTTCTGAACATGCATTTGAATGCACTTTTCTTTATGTAGGACGGAAAGACTATTGGTTGGAAAGAGTACTTTTGGTGACGTATAGGCGATGACGCAAGCCTCCTGGTGGGCGAAATTTGATGTAACTATATAATAATTTTTTTTTTGTCGTCAGCCACGGTATCCAAGCAGACCCCACCAGCGGTAAGATGACATCTTTCAGCCAACCATATTTGACTAATCCGTTGGTCGCCCCGGGTCGCATGCCTGGCAATGGCGGGTGAGGCTCCCAAGGGGAGTGTCTGCGTACGCGAGGTCTCGAACTTGAGACCTCCTTAAGAGGCACCGAGCTGCTTACCACTCGGCCCAACTCCCCTTGGTAATAATTTATACTTTTACGTGATAATGAGTTCAGTTTTTTATAATTTAAGTGAAAATATTATATTATATTAGAGTCAATAGTGTTGGAAATTTTATAATGTATCAGAGCCATCATTGTTGGCTCACATTTCACATATCCAAATATGTAACAAGTGTTAAGCTCAAGACTAAAAAAAATGTCGAGATAAAAAAAAAGTCCAACTAAAATGTTAGGTCGAGCAAGAAAAGAAAGGTCCGCCTCATGTTCATGTTCCCCTCATCCAAGTAGGTCTCATTAGACAATTAAGAAATTGAAATTTAGTTTATACGAATTAAAAATTACCATATAATAATTTAGATATTTATGTGACGGGAATTAAAATTTACCATATAATAATTTAGATATTTATGTGATAATACAAAACTATCATCTAATAATTTTAACTTTTACATGGTAGCACATTCAGTCAACTTGAGAATTTCGGAGTTTGGAAATTTGCCGCCGCCGGCTCCACTCTCTAGATCCAATTTCGTCCAAGAAAGCGGTGCAAAAGTGGGGCATTTTATATTGACAAATTCCCCATTTCCGGAGAAAAGGATATGTGTAATCGCCCTTTACTTGGAATCGGATCAAGATTAACTCGACAAAGAAATGCTCATGATATTAACTCTCCTACGCAATTGCTGCCTATATTAAAACCTTATGCCTATTACCCGATTAATTCACTATATATCTGAGTGATTATTACGTGGAAGCCCATTAATACTCAATTCTAATTTGTTACATGGAATAATTAGGTCTATATTTATCCTTTTCACAAATAATTATGTTTATCGGCATGAATTAGCCTAGATAATGTTTTCCCAGACTTAACCAAGACTTGCCTTGTCGAGTTCTTCTTGATTTACGAACCAATTTATTTTTTTTAGCTGAAAGAAAATATTATTTGGAATTAAACTGTGCCAGTTGTTTCACATATATCCTCAGAAGAAAAGTAAAGTCTATCATTGTCTATCTCAATAAGCTTCTTCAAACATTGCTCTAGGGTTTCCTTCTTCTCATTCTCCAAGCTTCCTCCTTTCGCAGCCTTCGCCACAGCATCGGCACATGTATTGGCTTGTCTTTGCACTAGATTGACATAGAAGCTTTCAAAGTTTGCTTTTTTAAACTTTATATCTTTGATAATTCCTTTGATCTTGCAGGGTAGGAGTCTGTCTTGTGCGATGAAGAACGCTTTGGTCCTATTGTTATACATTCAATGGACGATTGTTGAACAAGGTAACAATTTGAGCTCATAAGATAATTCGGTGATACATGGTCGTTCAGGATATGTTTGTTGGCCCAAGTGGGAGATTGTTGGATTTTTAATCGGACTAATATAGTCGAACAATATATCACTGACCGAGTATCTATGTTATCCCAATAGCTTGCCTGATTAAGTGATCTAATTGAGTTTATTAATGGGTCTTAATGGCATCTCGTAAAAGTTGGGGACTAATGTGTAGATAGCAAAAGTGAATTTTTCATTCTATGATGGGCAAAATTAGAAATTACTCAATTATTACGCACTAATGTGCAATTGAGGGCTTATGTTCCCTGAGTCACACGTTATAAAACCGTCTCCCATGACATCCCATTAGTCAGTGTGTGAGAACAAAGAGATTGCATATCCTCTGAGCAGTGTTGTGCAGACCTAAAAGATCCAGACCCAGAATTTGACTTCATGATCACCGCTATAGATTCAGGTACGCTTCCGCTTTATATTTATATACAATCTCTTAACGATTTTAGCATGTATGTTCTTGGGATTACTTGGGTTTTATTCGGTTACAATATCATTCAATTGGTATCAGAGCCTACATGTTATTGAATTGTTGAGAGTTCTAAATTTAGGATTCAAAAATTTAGAACTTGGTTCAATTTTTTTTTTCGTGAAATTGGATTTGCTTCGGTCTTGCATTTTGCCATGAAATTGATCTGTTCTCATTCTGCTTCATCCTTTGTAAAGGCTTTAACTTTGCCAATCAATTAGCATACGCAAAGTTCTATTTAATTAATATTAAAACAAAGGTTTTTTGTTCTTTTTTTTTTTTTGAATGCCTCTGCTCCTTCAATGGCTGATTTTGTTTATGACCACGTGCTCACAGGTAAAATCAAGAGTTTAGGATCGCGAACACGGGTCATTGTTCTCATAATTTGTGGGCTTTCACTGTGGCCGTTAGGGTAACGGGGTTGGTTCCATCCGAACCTTGAGTTATAGATCTTGGTGCACTCTCCCAATTTATGGACCGTCTCCATCTTCATTAAGCATTGCTGGTTGCAATCGCGTTTGTGAGATCATCGGATCTCTTCGAAGTCGTAATCGCAAAGGACGGAGAAGATGCATAGCGGCGATTAGGGTTAGGGTTTGAAAGAATTGGGGAAGAAGATGGATAATCAAAGCAATTAAAGAAATAAAGGAATTAAAAAACAAACCACTTGTTGCCTTTTAGGTTTTGAAGGGTTGTCAATCAAGTGGGGCACACATCACATGTATATAAAGAAACCGCCGGTTGCCTAAGGACTTGAACGATCATGTTTTCAATAAAAGTGGGGCCCACATCACATATAGATACATAGAATGCAACCTTTTGAGGCATTCATTAAATGTGGGCCCCATGTAATTCTTTTAAGCAAAATAAATTCAGACTGGGCCCACATATAGATATATAATATATATAATTATAATACATGTTGTGCATGTTTTTAGGGAAATTTAATTCCATACCTTTAACTTAATAAAGGAAACTTATGATTAAGTAAGGTTTAATTTATATTTGATATAATTCATGGGTTTAGGTCTATACAGTCCATTTTAAGTTGTGTTAATAGTAAAAAATAGTATTGCTCATCTACTTGATTTTAAGAGTAACACTAGTTTGTAAACATTTGAAAAACTAGCACTTCCTTATAGTGAAAGACTATAATATCCTTATGAGCTCTTTTCCATTTTTAAAATTTTCAGTCATTTCCCTCTATTATCTCTCTCTCTCCTTTCCATTTCTCTCTCCTTTCTCTCTCTCACCGGAGCACGCCACCGGAGCACGGACGTCACACTAGAGCGCGGGCACGGGCATCACCGAAACATGGGTGTCACCGTCTCTCTCTCACCGGAGCATAGGCGTCACACTGGAGCAAGGGCACGGGCGTTACCAGAGGACAGGCGTCACCGTCTCTCTCTCACCCGAGCACAGGAGTCACATCATTACCTAACCATCCCAGTGAAAAGTATCAAGGCTTGTTGAGGTATTTTGTGTTATTGTCCCAATGAAAAGTATCCCAGTCGCTAAGACTCAACCGGGACCTATTCATGATTTTTCAGGACCTATTCATAATTTTTTGGGACCTGTTTATTTGTACCTCTTTAGACTTTATTAGAACATATTCATGATTTTTCGGGACTTATTCATAAATTTTTCAGACCCGTTTATCCGTACCTATATAGACTTTATGAGGACCTATTCATGATTTTTTGGGACCTATTTATGATTTCTCGGGACCTATTCCAAAATTTTTGGGACCTATTTACAGGTACTTATTTAGACTTGATCGGGTCCTATTTATGATTTCTCTGGACCTATTCATAAATTTTGCAGGACCTATTTATCGGTACATATTCAGACTTTGTCGGGACCTATTCTTGATTTCTCGGGACCTATTCTTGATTTCTCGGGACCTATTCATAATTTTTCGAGACCTATTCCAACAAGAATGTCTACCATGTGCCCATGCCCTCGCTGTAGCAAGGTTTTTTTTTAATTACCTAGTCAAATTTTACCGACATTTGAATTTTTGTCATTTTGACTGACATTATTCCCATTGATTATAATTGCTTCATTTGTCAGTAAAGGCTGAAATGTAGATTGGACTACTTTATGTGCCAATTTCTATTTGTCATCTTATGTTGTTGGTGCATACTCCGAGCCAATTATGCCTGTTTGTGGGCCAACATAGTGGGTTGTTCCCGAGAACATACGTACCATGGTTATTCTTCCACAAGATATGCTACCTCAATCAAGAAGACCTCGTAGAAGTCGTATTCCTTCATCATCAGAGACACGAACTAGGAAGAAGTGTAGATATTGTGGGCTGTACACTCATTTGTCATCTGGTTATGTAAATAGAGTTAGCAACTCAGATCAGCCGAGTTCGTCTAGTGGAAGGGTACGTACATCTTGTCATCGCTGCTGCGAGATTTGTAAGCAAACAGGTCATAACAGGCAAACATGTCCAATGAGAATAGGCTTACCTGACACCAAAGAAGCACATACATGACTTTTTCATGACTGTTGGTAGCAAACTATGTATGTCACTTCGGACATACCGAAGAAGCACTCATGTACATTTCATTACCAATCTTAAATTTCTCTTGATCAGTTTAATATTTATTGGGACCTATTTCGAACTTGTCGAGACCAAAGTCCCCATGTATAATTCGGGACCTATTTCAGATGTCTTTTGACCAGTATAAGATTTCTCATTACCTATTTAAGATTTATCGGGACCTATTTCAGACTTGGTGAGACGAAAGTCCCCATGTACTTTTCGAGACTTATTTGATATTTCTCTTGACCAGTATAAAATTTCGTGTGACCTATTTAAGATTTATTGGGACCTATTTTAGACTTGTCGAGAACAAAGTCCCCATGTACATTTCAGGACCTATTTGCAGTTTCTCTTGACCAGTGTAAGTTTTCTCATGACCTATTTAATATTTTTCGGGACCTATTTCAGACTTATCGGGACCAAAGTCCTCATGTATATTTCAGGACCTATTTGCGATTTCTCTTTACCAGTGTAAGATTTCTCATGACCTATTAAAGATTTTTTGGGACCTATTTCAGACTTGTATAGACCAAAGTCCTCATGTACATTTCGGGACCTATTTACGATTTCTTTTGACCAGTGTAAGATTTTTCGGGACCTATTGTCTATTTCCCTTTTCAACAAGATATCTTAGCCAACATCAATACACATAAATTGGATGATCCTGACATGCATATCTTGCCATAAGATGAGGTTAATATGTATAGTGAATGTCAATCCCAACATAAACTGATAACAAAATATCAAAATGTCTGCTCCTAAAGTTTCCTAACAATATCACATGACATCATAAATGATGGTCTGGGTCGGTGTAGGGTTGCGAAATAAGGGAGCCTCCGTTCTTTTCCCAGCACGAGTTTTATACCACTTCTTCTAGCCTTGATCCTGCAATCATCAATATATTCCGATTATGACACCATACAATAATAATATTTTGGTCCGTAATCGAAATGCTAAAAATCAAGACCTCAAGACATTCAAATAGATGAAATTTAGAAGATCGAATCAATCCCAACAAGCTCAGAAAATGAGAAGACAATCTTGGAGGAAAGCATGGCCTCCACAGACCTTGGTGGAGAGGACTATAAGCTGGAGAATGTAGTAGCTGACACAAAACCATATGCATGTGCAAAAGAAAAGGTGAGTTTTTCATTTTCTGCAATTGCATAGCACATGTAAATAAATCCAGAAACTAAAACCTTTTCATAACCAAAGTTTCCAGTAAATTCTAAGATGTTCAATGCAGACATATACCAGGATGAGGTATTAACAATTCCCGACATGCATGAAACCATAAAAATCAAGACTTCAAACCCTAAAAATCGAGATTTCAAACGCTAAAAATCGAGATTTCAAACCCTAAAACTCGAGACTTCATCTCGCAAATCATGCAGCAAATAAAAAATCCAACAAGCAATGAACAATATCAGGTCCCGATCAATTTAAACAGGTCCTTAATTTGTACAAATTGCACCTGAACCAAAACCCTAACAATCGAGACTTCAAACCATAAATCTACACATACTTACAATGGTGAATGTTGAGCAGTCGTGGGCGGCAAGCTGCGACCGGCAGCGAGCAGCAGTGGGCGGTGGAGAGCAGTCAGCCGGAGCTTCGGGCAAGGCTGAGAGGAGGTGCTTTCATCCAGATAGAGAGGAGGGTCGGGAGGAGGAGGAGGAGCAGCGGGGAGCCGAGCTTTTGGAGAGGACGGCCGGGAGGAGGAGGAGGAACAACGGCTGGGAGTCGGAGCTTCTGGAGTGGACAGCTTGGCGAGGTGGAGGCGTCAGGCGAGGTGGTGGAGGCTTCGGGCGAGCTAGAGTGAGGAGCTTCTGCTTCGGGCAAGGTCGGGCGAGGAGCTTTTGGCGAGGTGGTGGTGGCTTCGGGCGAGGAGCTTCACCAGTCTACAAGATTGGGGAAGAAGATGAGATTGGAGAGTTAGGGTTACAAATGAAAGGGGTAGGATTGCGATTATTAAAAAAATTCACTAAAAACTTTAAATAGTGGTCCTATTTTTTGAAATTGATATAAACTGGTGATAGATATAAAAGCACCTCTTGGATGGTGCTAAAAAAATCTTCACCCCTTTTAAGTTTAAGATTATTTCAGTTTAGTTTAGGGCTAATTATAGCGTGATTTGAATTAATTATGATTTCTTGAATAGAATAATGGCCTGTGTATGTCTAATATTCTAAGATAGATTGATCGAAGCAACATCTCACTAAAGTGAGCTCTCTTATGTAGATTGATCTAATTTTGGGATACATAAGATGTTTGCGTTTATGGAATTTCATGCTGGTAGTGATCTGCCCAAAGGAAGGTCACTATTTGGTCGAATTTCATATATCCTGTGGTAATAAATACGTGACAATCCTTAGGTTTCCATGTGAACATGAGTCGGCTCAAAGGAAGGCTCATTATTTGGCCGAATTGATTGTCAGTATTTGATTATTGCACCAAGAGTACCACATACAAGTTGGCCTTTTCATCCGAAGATAAAACGTCAATGTTGTGCTTCGTATCTCATAATGGGATGTGATGTTATTTTATTCACTTAGTTACTTAAACATATGAGCTAATTAAATTCCCATTTTTTTTGTTGTTTGTTCTCTGATTCAGTTAATAGTGCTACTACAATTTTTGCTACAATTAGTTCTATCCCTGTGCTTACAGGCACAAATTTTAAAGTCTAGAAAGAGAACATTATGATTGTTCTTGGTTGCATGGATTTGGATTTGGCCCTCCAAATAGAACAACCACCCACTCTTATGGCTGATAGTTCCACTGAGGCAAAGAGGGACTTTGAGTGGTGGGAACGTTCTAATAGGATGAGCCTAATGATCATGAAGTATGCAATTCTAGAGACCTTCAAGGGCGCTATCTCTAAGGAGACAGATGCCAGGCTGTTCCTTGAAGCCATTGAGAAGCGTTTCGAAAGAAATGAAAAGGCTGAGACAAGCACACAGTTATCAAAGCTTGTCTCAATGAGGTATACAGGCAAAGGGAACATTCGGGAGTACATCATGGAGATGTCTAATCTTGCTTGAAAGCTTAAGGCACTTAAGTTAGAGCTGTCCAAGGACTTGCTTGTGCATTTGGTTCTGATCTCTCTTCCGGCACAATTCAATCAATTTACGATTAGTTACAATTGTCAAAAGGAGAAGTGGAGCCTTGATGAGCTCATTTCTCACTGTGTGCAAGAGGAGGAGAGACTGAAGCAGGACAAGACAGAAAGTGCTCCCCTGATATCGACATCCAAGAGTAAGGGTAAGGGAAAGAAAAGGCCCAAGAATAAGGAAGCTACGCTACTCCACAATAGAAAAAGCAGCAGAAGGAATAGGATAAGGCTTCAGCCTATTTCTTTTGCAAGAAAGGTGGACACATGAAGAAGGATTATACCAGGTATCATGTTTGTCGTGCAAAGAAAGGTACACCTCTCACTTTCGTTTGTTCTGATGTTAATTTGACCCCGTACCTAGACACACTTGGTGGATAGATTCTGGTGCCACTACTCACATAAGTGTGTCAATGTAGGGTTGCCTGAGCTGCCGAATGCCAAATGATGCTGAAAGATTCATCTACGTGGGTGGTGGCAAATCGGTTGAAGTTGAGGTTATAGGCAAGTTTAGGTTATTATTAAGGACTAGTAGTTATTTGGACTTGGAAGGCACTTTTGTAGTATCATCTTTTAGATGGAATTTGGTTTATGTTTCCCTATTGGACAAATCTAGATATTCTTGTTCTTTTGGGAATAATCAATTTCATCTTCTTTATGGTTCAAATGTCGTTGGTACTAGTTCTTTATCGTTTCATGATAACCTTTACTTACTTGATACGGTCGTCTTATATAATGAATCCTTGCATAGTTCACAGGATACAAAGCGACAATTGACCGATGAGAGTTCCAGTAAGTTATGGCACAAACACTTAGGCCACATTTCAAAACAGCAAATCGAGAGGCTTGTTTCCAATGGAATTCTCGATCCTCTTAATCTAAGAGACCTTGAGGTCTGTGTTGAGTGTATAAAAGGGAAGCAAACAAACATATGTAGATGAGGTGCCAGTCAGAAAATATATGTTTTGGAACTGATACATACGGATATTTGTGGACCATTCTTACGGCTTCTTGGAATGATCAACATTATTTTATCACGTTCATAGACAATTATTCTTGATATGGATACCTATATCTAAATAGTGAGAAGTCCGAGGCCTTGGATGTGTTCAAGATTTTTAAGGCCAAAGTTGAAAATCAACTTAGCAAAAGGATTAAAGTCGTTAGATCCGACCGTGGTGGTGAATATTACGGTAGATATGACGGATCGGGTGAACAACATCTAGGACCTTTTGCCAGATTCCTAGAGAAATGCAGTATCATACCTCAGTACACCATTCCGGGCAGCCCTAGCATGAATGGTGTTGCTAAGAGAAGAAACTGGACTCTTAAGGATATGGTAAGGAGTATGATCAGTCACTCTACCTTACCGGAATCCCTCTGGGGAGGGGCACGTTAAGGCCACAATTTATGCTCTCAACAAAGTACCATCTAAAGCCGTGACTAAGACCCCATATGAACTATGGACTAGCAAGTAGCCCAGTATAAGGCATTTATGGGTTGTCCAGCTGAAGCAAGGCCTTATAGGCCAAATGAAAAGAAACTGGACTTAAGAATGGTCAGTTGCTATTTTGTTGGTTATTGTGAAAGATCAGGGGACTACAAATTCTATGATCTTACTACCAGATCGATTTTTGAGATGCGAAATGCCTAGTTCTCTGAGGAAGTTGAGTTTGCAGGGGGAGAGAAAGTCAAGGATGTTGTCTTTGAAGAGGAATTTGTTTCTCTTCTTGTAATTGTTACTTCTAACAATGTCATAGAACTCCCCACGCAACCTCAAGAGGATTTACAACCTCGAGAGGATTTACAACCTCGAGAGGATGTTCTAGAAAAACAAACTCAACAACCTCAAGAGCATTTGCCATTAAGGAGATCCACTAGAGAGCGGAGAAGTGCAATTCCAAATGATTATACTGTATTTCTCCAAGAGCATGAGAATAGTATTGGAGTGATGGGAGATGATCCGATCAACTTCCGTCAAGTCTTGCGTAGCTCTAACTCTCAAAAGTGCATCGATGCCATGAATAAGGGGATGAAGTCCATGAAGGACAATGGCATTTGGGACCTTATCCCATTGCCAGAAGGTGCGAAACCCATTGGTTGTAAGTGGATATTTAAGACCAAGTGGGATTCTAGAGGCAATGTGGAGAGGTATAAGGCTCGTCTTGTCGCTAAGGGTTTCACACAAAAAGAAGGCATTGACTATAAAGAGACTTTTTCTCTAGTTTCCTCAAAAGACTCTTTTAGGATTGTAATGGCACTTGTAGCTTATTTTGATCTCAAGCTACATCAGATGGATGTTAAAACAACGTTTCTCAATGGTACATTGATGAGACAATTTATATGTTACAGCCAAAAAACTTTGAGGTTGGAGACCCGAAGAAAATTGTCTATAAATTGAAGAGATCCATTTACGGGCTTAAGTAGGCTTCTCGTCGATGGTATTACAAGTTTCACCAAATTATTATCTCCTTTGATTTTGAGATGAATCTAGTCGATGATTGTATATACCATAAGTTCAGTGGGGGTAAGTACAAGTTTTTTGGTTTTGTATGTCAATTACATATTACTGGCGTGCAATGATATAGGCTTATTGCACGAAACCAAGATATTTCTATCACAAAAATTCAAAATGAAAGATCTTGGTGACACCTATTTTGTATTAGGAATCCAGATTCATTAAGAACGATCTCGAGGTATCCTTAGATTATCACAAAAGAGCTATATCGATAAGGTGCTGGCTAGATTCAACATGAAGGATTGCAAGCCAGGTGATACCCCTGTTGCTAAGGTTGATAAGTTTAGTCTTAGGTAGTGGCCTAAGAGTGAATTTGAGAGAAAAGAAATGCAGAAGATTTCTATCATTAGGAGCTTGATGTGTGCTCATGTATGCATGCGTTCGGACATTGCTTACATTGTTGGAATGTTAAGCATATATTTAAGTGATCTTGGTGTGGATCACTGGAAGGCAGCCAAACGGGTCTTACGGTATTTATAGAGAATGAAACACTACATGCTCACATATAGGAAATTAGAACACTTGGAGATTGTCTGGTATTCAGACTCTGATTTCGTTGGATGTCAAAACAGTCGCAAATCTACATTAGGTTATGTTTATTTGGTGGCTAGTGGAGTTGTCTCCTGGAACAGTGCTAAGTAGACACTCGCAGCCACATCAACAATGGAGGCAGAGTTTGTAACTTGCTACAAAGCATCTAGTCATAGAGTACGACTGCAAAATTTTGTCACCGGGCTACAAATTGTTGGTGGAATAGAAAGACCACTGAAGTTGTTTTGTGACAATAAGTCAGCAGTAATATATTCCAATAACAATAGGAGCTCTTCGAGGTCTGAGCATATTGACATAAAGTTCCTAGTTGTTAAAGAAAGAATTCAGAGTGGTCAGTTAGCTATAGAGCATATTAATACAACTTCCATGTTAGCGGATCAGCTCACTAAGGCTTTACCACCCATGGTCTTTCATGGGCATGTTGCTCATATGGGTGTCATATCATGTGATGATATTATGGTTTAGTGGGAGTTTTGTACATTGATGCCATTTGCTTATAGTAATGTTTTATTTATTATTCTATAGAAATAAAGTATTTGAGTTCTTTTGCACTTTGAAATTATAGTATAAAGTTTAAGGTTTGATCTCCATAAGGTTTAAGAAGGACCAGTTGGAGTAGGCATGTTCAAATTGCATAACATGTAATTTCCACGCTGCGCACCTACACTTGATCTATGTCATTGAGTGTGTTGCTGTACATGATCATTGATGGTTTCAGTTACAATATGTGGGATGAAGAACGCTTTGGTCCTATTGTTGATACATTCAATGGACGGGATTGTTGACATTGTTGGACAAGATAACAATTTTGAGCTCGTAAGGTAATTTGGTGATGGACGATCGTTCAAGATACATTTGTTGGCCCAAGTGAGAGACCGTTACATTTTTAATCCAATTATTATGGTCCAACAATATATCATTGACCAAGTATCTATGTTATCCCAATAGCTGGCCCGATTAAGTGATCTAATTGAGTTTATTAATGGGTCTTAATGACATCTCGTAAAAGTGTGGGGACTAATATGTAAATTCCAAAAGTGAATTTCTGATTCTATGATGGGCAGGATTAGAAATTACAAAATTATTAGGCACTAATATGCAATTAAGGGGTTATGGTCCCTGGGTCACACATTATAAAACCATCTCCAATGATATCCCATTAGTCAGTGTGTGAGAACAGAGAGATCCTACATTCTCTGAGCGGTGCCGTGCATACCTAGAAGATCCAGACTCGAAATATCGTGCAGACCTAGAATCTGACTTCATGATTGCCGCTATGGATTCAGATACACTTCCTCTTTACGTTTATGCACAATCTCTTAACGATTTCAACATGTATGTTCTTGGGATTACTTGGGGTTTTATTCAGTTAGAAATCCTTCACGTCTTCCACTGTTAAGGCTTGGTACAAGATCTTGGAATCTATCATGAACACAACCTTCAGCCAACCTTCTCACCAACCTAGTCAACTCCCATATGAAGAGCCGGTGCTTCTGCTTCGAGCACGGACATACAGATAAGTCTCATACCTTAAAACCCTTTAAGCTGCCCTAAGTGATTTCTTGCTACACCACCCAAACCTGTAGTTTTTGTTGTCGGGTTGTATGCACCATTAGTGTTTATCTTGATGTGTTTTGATCATGGAGTAGTCCACCTCGTATATTGACTTGTCGGCTGTTTCCCTACTGAAGAAAGAGTTTTACCAAATCTATTTCAAGATAGTGTAATCTTCTCTATATTAACTCTTATTTTGGATATAGTTGCAACAACGTTTGGTTTTTCACCATAAATTCCTACCTGTTTCTTTCCTTCCAAATTTACCAGCTCGTAATTGCCATGTTAGCTAGTAAATCCTCACCAGAAGCCTTTGAAATTCCAGATAGTCTTTCAAACCAGTGATTTAGAGACGTGATGGTTTGCCTTTGTATTCTCATTCCAAACACTTCAAACCAAACAAGATTTGTCTAGTCACATCCCAATAAAAGATGCTCCATGTTTTCCTCAAAATTGCAAAAAGGGCATTTTGCTGACCACAGATACCCCTCCTAGCAAGATTGCTTCTAGTGGGAATAGCATTCTTTATGACTTTCCAAAGAAAAATTTTCATCTTACTAGGACACTCGATATTCCACAGGGAGGTCCATACTTTCCTATATATTTGATGAGAAGTAGAAGGTTTAGCGGCATGAACTTTGAATCTTCTCTAACAAGGGAAAAGTAGATCTGACAAACAATTCCCTATTTTTCTCATAAGGCCATATGAGAGAATCTTGATTAGGTCTTGAAGTTAAGGGAATAGCTTCTATCATGGCAGCTTCCTCCAAGGTAATATTTCCTCGTAATATATTCAAATCCTAGTGCAATGTCTTGTTATCAATTAAACTACACACTCTAAGGTTTGGATCTCTAGTTGCTTATTGCTCCCCATGCAACTTGAAGTTCTGTAAACCTGGTATCCCATTATCCTCTCAAACTCTCACATTTCCCCCATCTCCTATGATCCACATAGCACCTCTTCTCAACACTTCCTTACCTTCTAACAAACTCCCCCACAGCCAGGATTGTCTATATCCTTTCTTAGCTTCCAAAAAATCACTCTTACGGAAGCACATGCCTTTTAGTACCTTTGCCCACAAAGCACTAGGGTTCTTGAGTAGTCTCCATGCAGTTTTTCTTAAAAGGGCTAGGTTATGATCATGGAAGTCCTCAAAACCCATACCTCTTGCTTCCTTTAGCTTAGTCATATTCTGCCAATTAATCCAATGAATTTTCTTATCTTCTTCTTTTTGGCCCAGCAAAATCTAGCCATTAGATTGCTAATATCATTGCACCATCCTTTTGGAAATCTCAAGCAGTTCATCATATAAGTAGGCATTGATAAGATTACAGCTTTCAGCAAAACTTCTTTACCTCCTGTGGAAAGGAACCAAGTCTTCCATCCTTTCAATTTTTGTTTAATCCTCTCCTTCAAGGTCTATAGTGCCTGCTTTTTGCTTCTACCCCACTTAGTAGAAAAACCCAGATACCTATTGGGTCTTTTTCTTATATCCATTTCTAGAACACTACCCAACATTTCTTTAGTTTCCTCGGAACAATTAGCACTGAAGATAAGAGAAGATTTTTGAAAATTTGCCCCTTGTCCAAATGCCACACAATATAAATTCTGCAGTTTCTTCATTTCTTCTGCATATCGTTTCTCAACTTTCAAGAAATAGTAGAGAATCGTCAGCAAAAAACAAGTGAGACAAGATTGGACATAACCTATTCATTTTAATAGCCATGATATTCTTCCTGTGTATAGCTTCTATAATCAACTTGGAAAAAACCTTTGCTACAAAAATGAACACGTAGGGAGACAATGGATCCCCTTGTCTTATTCCTCTGGTAGGCAAGAAGGTTAGCTTTTCCATTCACCATTATCCTATAAGAAACTGTAATCACACATTCCATTATCCAGTTTATCAATTTTCCACTAAAGCCCATTCTGCAAAGTAGCTTTTTAGAAAGAACCAATCCAAACGATCATAAGCTTTTTGGATGTCCAAGTTCATAGCACCAAATCCTTTCTTTCCTTTTTTTCTTTCTCTTTAGAAAACAAAAAACCTAATGAGCCACTGTCACATTATCCCGGATCGCCTCCCTGCAATAAAAGCAATTTGTTACAAGAAATGATATCTGGAAGGATAGGTTTCCTATTTGCTAAAATTTTTGAAATTACTTTGTAGGAAAAATTACAGAGACTTTTGGGATGAAACTGGGAAGGGTCCTCAGGCCTTGAGAGCTTTGGAATAAGAACAATATTAGTAGCATTCAAGGATTTAGGCATAACACCTATTTTGAAAAAAGTCAAGACTGCAACAATAAGATCAGGTCCAATAATGTCCCAATGGTGTTAGTAAAACAAACCATTAAATCCATCTGGACCTCGAGCCTTAGTAGCCCCTAGTTGAAAAACTGCCATTTTGACCTCTTCCCCAATTATATCTTTGTCTAACTCCTTCTGCATATTCTGGTCAATGACACAATTGATGACTTCTATGGCTTCCTCAACTCTGCTGATGTCTTTTGCATGAAAAAGTTTCTCGTAGTAGTCAAGAAAACAACTCACCACCTCATTCTCTTGATCGATCCAATCCTCTTCATTACTTTTAATTCTCATGATTTTGTTTCTGACTTGTCTCTCGAGAGTTGCTTAATGGAAGAAATTGGTATTTTTATCTCCCGACTGAAGCCAATTAATTATGGATCTCTATTGCCAAAATAATTTCTCTTACCTCCATAAATCAATCATTTCTTTTTTAATATCTTCTCTGCTTCTATTCACATCTTGACCCTCCTTAGTAAGCAATGAATCCAATAGTTTCTGCAATTCTTCAATCCTCTTTTGACAATTCAGAAAAACCTTCCTACTCCACCCCATCAGTTCCTTACTACATAATTACAATTTATCTTGAAAATCCTCCAACTATACCACACTTCTATCCTTCCAGACCTTAGTAATAACCTTCTTGCAGCCCTCTTCAAAAATCCATTTGTTCTCAAATCTAAAAATTTTAAGACCCTCTTGTCTTTCCAACAAGTGTAACTAATCAAAGGTCTATGGTCAGATCCTAAAAATCTTTCATGAACAACTTGGGTCAAGGGAAATTTTAATTTCCATTCGTCAAATACCATAACTCTATCAAGCCTTTCCAATATCAGTTCCTCATCTTTGTTGTTTGCCCAAGTAAACTAAGGCACCTGAAAACCACAGTCAATTAATCTTGTATCAAAAAGCATCTTCCTGAACTCTCTTATATTTCTTTCCTCTTTCTTATTACCTCCATTCTTCTCAGAATGGTCCAGAATGTCATTGAAATCTCCTGCACAGAGGCAAGGTTCATGCATATTCTTTTCTAAATCTCTCATTTGTTGCCAAACATTTTGCCTCTTCCAAAACTCACAATTAGCATAACACGATGTGAATATGCATTTACTTCTGGTTTCTTCATATAAATCCTAATGTCAATCATATTCTAGTTAGCTTGTAATATCTCCACTATATCTCCTATCCACCACAAAGCCAAACCTCCACTTAAACCAGTTGGATCCACATAGAAACCCTTATCAAATTTGAATTTTCTTCGAAGAGCATCCACTTTTTCTTCATTGTTTTTTGTTTCCATTAGAAAAAGTACCATAAGTCTATATTTCTAGATAAGGGCTCTTAGGTTACGAACTGTCAAGGCGGCCCCCAAACCTTGACAGCTCCAACTTAAGCAAATGATGGCTCCTCAGTGGCTTTTCCAGGCAAGCCACCACAACGTAAAGTCAAATTAGCCTCTAATTTAATAGGAACCTCCACCAGCATCTCTGACTGAGCTGTCTTTCTATTCTTTGGAGTCTTGTTAGAGGTTTTCTTCACCACAGTTCTTCTCATCCTATTCATTGTACTCTTTGGTTGAGAAGCTTCCTTTATCTAAAACTCTTCTACCATTACCTTTCTCTTGACATTTCTTACTTCATGTGAATCTTTCTCGTCACTTTTCCTTTTTAGATTTAATCTCTACATAGATTCATTCAGGCAAAAAGGTATCGAGGCTTTACTATTTTCCTCGCCCTCCCCATCGGTAGGTAGTTCCACAAAGTAATCACCAAATTCTTTACTTGAGATTGGTTGTTCTTGCACATTGAACTGACCTAGGACTTCTTCCACCACCACCTTCGCATTCGGTTGCTCCTGATCACTTTTATTTGAAGTAAACTCCTGATCCACTTTCTAATGTCCAATATTACATTCCTGTGCAGAGCATTCTGTGTTCACTTCTTGTTTTTCCTCAAGAGATGTAATTGGTTTCTTATTCCTTCCGTCTCCCTGGCTATGCCAACTACCCTTCTTGCACTCATTGATAACATATTGAGGTATTTTGACTTGATTAGCTCTTAGCAAGGGGCTAAACTTTTCCTAATCCTCAATTTGTTCTTTTTTTGTAGCCTCTGATGGTATGGTTCAGCATTCCACGCCTAAAACAGAAAGCAGACAACCTCTCATATTTGAAGTCAATCCAGTACCTCTCATTCTTTTGGCTCTTCACCCCAAGTACCTCTGTATAGGGGTTCATCAACTTTGATTTCCACTTTAGTATGAAGGTAACTACCACAGGTACCCAAAACACCTACAGTTTCATCCACCTCTACTACCTTTCCAATCATTTGTGCAATTTTATAAGCATTCTCAGCTAACAATTGATCTCTTTAAAGTCCATGGATTTGAGTCCACAACTTAATGGAATCCAAATTTAGTTCATCCAATCTTTTCTCATGCGACCATTTAACAATGTTCAAACAATGACCATCAATAGACCAAGGACCATCCTCCACAGTTCTCTCAGCACCCCTTTTATCCTTGAATTCAAAGAGGAAAACATTTGTTTTCAGACTTGAAATCTTCACTTCTCCTAAGTCACTCCAAGAGCATTTTAAAACTCCTATAACTGTACCCCAACTGATCTTCCTATCAGCGATAACTCTTCTAAATAGGGCAGTATCCTTACTAGGGCTATCAAGGCTCGAGGTCAATTGAATTACCATAGTTTGATCTGCCATCGTTTTGGGATAGCTTTTCCTAACCTTACTGCACAGAAAGACACAATTAGTATATATTTAAATCCTTAAAACTACAAATACTACTAGATCTCCGATTTGATGATCTAGATCGATTAAGCAGAGAAGGGGAAATCTTTTGTCTAATTGTTATAATCTCCGCACTATCGAACGAACAGTTACAATCAAACACAAAGATGCGAAAAATCGTCGAGTATAATGCGGCAACTGGTAGCTGACGAGTACAAATTTTCCTGTAGGAAACACCAAATAGTAGGTGCAGAATCAAAGAATTAGGTGTTCATCCAGCTTATAAATCCTTGCATCGCCAAAACAAGCGATCAGTCATATACCAGAAGCGATCACAAGATCGCAGATTAAAATGTGAGAATCTGGCAACTGACAAAAGCATTAAGAACAGGAACAATATGAAGAAATTGAATCCACGGACACACATAGAAGGAGAAATTCTTAGGTGATCTTACCTCGTCACGTAGCATGAGGAGACACCAATCAAAATGTGACAAATGAGCAAATTAGTGTTAATTACCCGAGTAGCTACCATAATTAATACTAATCAAAATAATTTAATTGGTTCTTCCTCATCAAGTCACTACAAGGGAGGATCATTTAAGATTTTCACCAGAAGAAGAGAACATGAATTTCATTATTGAAAACTAGGTTTTAGTTGATCTAGTTAGGAAAAGAGAATTTAGTTCATATCAATAGAGTAAAACCATATTGGAAATAAAAATGACATTGAACAAATAAGAAGAAGAAAGGATGTACAAAACTAAGAAGACTTAGGGAAATTTTTAGGTGATCCTACTTCACCACGTAGCATGAGAAAGTACCAAGCAAAATGTGACAAATGAGAAAATTTGCATTAACTATCCGAACAATTGCCATAATTATTACTAAGTTAGGAAATTTAATTAGTTTTTCCTCATAGCTTCCACTACAAGAAAACTACTAAATTTAGATGAAACGATCCATCGATAATTTAATTTCCAAGTGGATATGAGCTATTGCGTTTTTCATTGTCAGGAAATTGCTGCCATCGGACCATTATCGATGGACTTTTCCACTAATAAATACAGATGGATTTGCAATGGATAATTCGATGCTTAATCAAGGTAAAATACTGACGAATTGTTGGCGGACTGTCTATCGCAAATCCATCGCTATTTACTACTCACGAATATTCTGTCGGTTTGTATATTTTTAATTGCATTTATTTTAAAATTATGGAATTGATTACATATTTAATATTTGATAATTAAATTGATTGTATATTTATTTAATTTATTTCATAATAATTTATATTTATTACTTGAAGAAAAAATAAATTGTCATTAACTCAAAATATTTATAAAATTTTACAAGAAATTATAAAATTCCAAAAGAAAATAAAAAAAAGTCTAATTGAAGACTTTGAATTACGTAGGAGTTCCCTATAAAACTCATCCCCCATTCAGTGTGGCCTCTTCTTCATCTTCCAGATGTCGCTCATCATGTTGCAGAAGTGAGCAACACCCTTAAAATTGAAGGCCCTCACATGTGATCCTCATTCGTAGGATCCCAATTCACAAGCATTTGCCAATTTACCAAATAAATGTTTTAGTTAGTAGGTGAAAAATATTAATAATAAAAATATAATTTGTAATTAACAATTTACTCTCCACTCATTAAACCAGTCCAACCGTACTCTCTATGGGATCCTGTTCCAAGTAGCGTACAATGTATACAACTGATTTCGGATGATTGATGTAATCAGTGAAATGACTGGAAGATTCGGCTTGAATCTATTTACAAAAACTTAATATAATTATTATTAGATAAAAACTTATTTAACATATAAATAATGTTAAATATTTATATGTTAGCTATCCTAGCTTTCTTCTTGCCCTTATGGGCCTTGCCTACAGTCTCTAGGTCATGTGGTGCATCGGACATTGCTAATCACATAACCTAAAATTATCATATACATATATACAAATTCAGCTCAAATTCAGCTCAAATAAATGGTAAATATACAAATCACCTAAATTAAATGGCAGATATAGAAATTCAGCTGAAATCAATGGTAGATATACAAATCACCTAATTCAATGTTAGATGCACAAAATCACATAAAATCAATGACAAATGTATAAATTCATCCCAAATCAATGGCAGATATATAAATTGACCTCAAATCAAAGGCAGATATACAAGTTCACCTAAAAATCAATGACAGATGTACAAGTTCACCTAAAAATCAATGACAGACATATAGTTGATCTCAAATCAATAGCAATTTTATATTTTTATCCAAAACTGTAAAAGAATAATTTTTACCAATGGGGAGGGCAATTGGAATGGGAATAGGAGGCACAGGATCGGGGACGGTGGGCACGGGATCGGGGATGGTTGGAGGAGCTCTGGCTAGAAGGGGACCGGCTCGATGATGGGGATGGGCACAGTTATGAGCTTGAGCTAGGAGCTGGGGCAGGCATAGGCTCAAGGCGAAGGCAGGCACGGGCACAAGCTAGAGCTTGGGGCTGGGGCGAGCACGAGCTTGGGGAGGGGCGAGCATGGGCTCATTCTTAGAACGGGGCTAGAATGCAGAGAAAATTCAGGAAGGAAATGGGAGAAAGATGACAACGTTGGTTAAATAGAGTTTCATTATCGATGGATTATCCGCCGTACATACGCAGGATTTTTCCCGGCCAAGTGTTTTTAAACGGTGACGGATACACTAATGGATAATCCATTGGGAATTTGGTCTGTAAAACTATGCGCGAAGACCTGCGAAAACTACGCGACAGATGCACCATCGGTAGGCACCATCGTACATTCTCAATGGATAATCTGTCGGGAATTCCGGCGATAAAAATATTCTCGAAGACCTGCCAAAACTATGCCACGGATACACCATCGGTAGGCTCCATAGTACATTCTCGATGGCTTCCCAATGGATTATCATCGAAAATTCCATCGGTAAAAATACAGGCGAAGACCCACCAAAACTACGCGATGGATACACCGTCAGTAGGCTCCATTGGACATTCTTGATGGATCCCTGATGGATTATCCGTCAGAAATTTCATCAGTAAATTTCCCACCACTATTTAGCAACGGATAAGTAGTCGGGAATATCTATCGGAAATTTTCGACGGATGTAGATTTGTCTGGGTTTGTGTTTGCCATTTCTGACAGATCATCATCGATGGATAATCCATCAATAATATTAAATTTCTACTTGGGCCTACAAGAGTATTGAGCCCGTTTCCACCCAAAGGCCTAAGCTGATAGGTGGCGGTACCCAATTCTCTTATAAACCCAAGTTTCTTTCTCAATCTGGTCGATGTGGGATTCTAATCTCAACACCCGCCCTCACGTGGCAATGTGTTTACACTTGACACGTGCCATTGAACACCCGCCCTCAACAACTGACCTCGAGCCGGTATTTTTCTTCCAGTCTCGGGTAAGGGGGGACAAACTACCACGAGGCGAGCATTCTCTTCCGTCCTCGGGTTAACATACGAGTCGGACTTTTTTCGAACTCGACAAACTGACCACGAGCCGGGCATTTTTCTTCCGGTCTCGGGCTTAATGAGCCACGAGTTCCACACTCGGGCCTGGCGTGGTGAAAGTCCAGGATCGACCTGCTCTGATACCATGTTAAAGTGAGGATAATTGGACAAAAAAGCTTATCTCATTATCAGAAATGTATCACAATATACACAGAATACATGACTACTACTAAGGGAAGTGAATCCCATATAATGAGCAACTAACAAAATGTGAAAAGATAAATTATCCTAACTGTCCAAAAATACAGTATTGCACTACACAATATATCGACCATGATATTGTATTCCTTAAGACGCCCCCTCAAGTTGGAAAGTGAGGATTCCGAACTCCCAACTTGTTGAGAAGGAGAGTGAAACGATCCCGGCCGAGTGCTTTGGTCAATATATCGGCGAGTTGCTGTCGGGTAGGGACATGTGCAGTGCAAATTTCACCGGACTTAAGATGTTCACGAACGAAATGACAATCTATCTCAATATGTTTTGTTCGTTCATGAAACACTGGATTGGCAGCAATATGTAACGCAGCTTGGTTGTCACAGTATAACTGCGCTGGATGTTCAGTTGAAACGCCAAGAGAAGAAAGTAAGTTGCGTAGCCATATCAATTCACTGACGGTTGCTGCCATTGCCCGATATTCAGCCTCTGCAGACGATCTTGAAACAGTAGTCTGCTTCTTAGTTCTCCATGATATTGGACTTCCTCCTAAGGTTATGTAATAACCTGTTATAGATCGACGAGTCATGGGACAAGATGCCCAATCCGAATCACAATAAGCGATCAACTTTAAAGAAGAAGGCTTCAGAAAAATTCCTTGTGTTGGCGATTGCTTGAGATACCGAAGCACTCTCATAGCTGCATCCCAATGACCTTGTCGTGGACCTTGCATGAACTGAGACAGAATATGTACCGAGTAGCATATATCTGGTCTAGTAATAGTGAGATAAATTAGGCGCCCCACAAGACGTCGATATTTATCAGGCTCAGATAAGGGGGCTCCTGAATCATCGGACAACCGATGATGTTGCTCCATCGGAAAGGAAGATGGATGTGATCCTAACATGCCGCATTCTGAAAGAATATCCAGTGTATATTTTCGTTGATTCAAGAATAAACCAGAGTTAATCCGGGCTACTTCAATGCCCAAGAAATATTTCAGAAGTCCCAAGTCCTTGATACGAAAACATCGACCAAGGTATTGCTTAAAGGCATCAAGATGAGCAGGAATATTTCCTACTATTATCAAATCATCCACATAGACTAAGACTCCCAAAAATAAACTTCCTCGGAAAAGTGTGAAGAGAGAATGATCTGCACTTGCCTGTTTGAAGCCATACTCTTGTAGAGCAACACTGAATTTCGAGAACCAGTTTCGAGATGCTTGTCGAAGACCATATATGGATTTGTTTAATTGACAAACATCTCCATCCTTCGAAGAGAAACCAGGTGGTAAAGACATGTATACCTCCTCCTGCAAGTCACCGTGTAAGAACGCATTTTGGACGTCCATTTGATGAATTGTCCATCCTCGAGCTAGTGCCACCGTCAGAAGGCAGCGAACAGTGACTAATTTTGCAACTGGTGCGAATGTTTCATGGAAATCAACTCCTTCAATTTGCGTAAAACCCTTGGCCACCAAACGTGCCTTGTAACGTTCTACAGTCCCATCGGCTCGTCGCTTGATTTTAAATACCCACTTGCATCCCACTGGATGTTTCCCGGGAGGCAATTTCTGAATTGTCCATGTGTTGTTTAGCTCAAGCGCTCGAATTTCCTCGGCCATTGCGGTGCGCCACCGTATATCTCGTACTGCCTGTTTATAAGTCTTGGGCTCGACATCCGAGTCAATTGAAGCTAGAAATGACATGTGCTTATTAGAGACATTATTATAGGAAATAAAGTTCTCTATAGGATGACGCGTACCTGAGGATTTTGATTGATCGAGTGAGCACGGAGGGGTGTTAACTGTGTGACATATGTAATCGGACAAATAAGAAGGCTTGTGCCTCTCTCTCGTTGAAGTCCTTGTATTATTTGTACTCTCAATCTGCACACCATCACTTACGATTATTCTGTTCTCCCCTTCAGAAGCATGTTCGGGGACTTGTATATTTTGCAGGGCCGAGCGTTGAGTAGCTTGTCCCTCGTGTCCATGTTGACTCATGGCTTGGGCTTCAAGACTCAGCCCGTTGTCTCCCGAGGTAATAACATTCAGCCCTTCTGCTCCTAATTGTGAAACTTCTTCAGCTGGGCTAGGAAAGGTTGGCCCATTTCCATTCTCAGCCCCATGATATCGTGGGTTCTCATTCCATGTGGCCCACTGAGTTGGCTCTTTGTCCACGTAAAGGCGCTGACTTGATTCACTCGAGCGTGTGATTTCCTCCGTGGTGGAATATGGAAAAATGTCTTCATAAAAGATAACATCACGAGAAACAAATATTTCCTTCGATTTTATATCATAAACACGCCATCCTTTCTTACCAAATGGATATCCCACGAAAACACACTTTCTTGATCTCTCATCAAATTTGTCCTTCACCCGGGGCCTATTGTGGGCATAACAAAGTGACCCAAACACACGTAAATGTGAATAATTTGGTGACTTGCCAAATAAGACTTCATGTGGACTTTTACCCGATAAAATTGGGGTTGGTGTGAGATTGATCAAATGGGCCGCTGCCGAGACACATTCACCCCAAAATTCAATTGGAAGTGAGGCTTGAAAAAGGAGTGCCCGAGCCACATTTAAAATGTGGCGGTGCTTTCTCTCCACTCGCCCATTTTGTTGAGGTGAATCAACACATGTTGTTTGGTGGATGATTCCATTTTCCATGAAGTAATCCTGCAATTCACTTGACAAAAACTCCATACCATTGTCACTTCGAATGGTTTTAACAGAACAATTGAATTGGTTCTTAACCAGATTACAAAAACCAATTAGATGCCTCCGGGCCTCAGATTTCTCACGTAATAGATATATCCAAACGCCTCTACTAAAATCATCAACCACTGTCAAAAAGTATCGTGCCCCAGAAATTGAGGTTTTCCTGTACGGTCCCCATAAATCACAGTGAACCAACTGAAACGAATGCTCTGCTTTATTCATACTAATCGGGAAATTAGAGCGAGTTTGTTTCACTCGGTGACAAATATCACAGCCCTTACTCAATTTCTCGCCTAAACATAAATCTGTACCGCATAACTTCATTTGGCGAGAGGGATGCCCCATCCTTCGGTGCCACAACTCACTGTCATCCGTTGCCTTGTATGCAAAAAATGAAGATGCCACACGTCGTAAATAATAGACCCCCCCTTTGAGCTCACCCAATCCAATCATCATCCTCGAGGTGTGGTCCTGTATTAAGCACAAATTCGAATGAAATGTCACTTGGCAGTCAAGATCATGTATCAATTTTGCAACGGAAATCAAGTTGCAATTAAAATCGGGCACTAATAAAACATCATTCAAAATGAAACCGTTCCCAAGGTTAACTTTTCCGATCTGAGTGGCTCGAGCCGATCCTCCATTCGGAATGTAAACCGGTGAAGGCCCTTTGACTTCCATGGAATCAATAATTTGTGACGCAGATCCAGTCATATGCATCGAGGCACCTGTGTCGACGATCCACTCAACTTCCGAGTTTATTGAGATTAAATTGTCACCGAAAAGTGGCCATGAATTTTCCTCGTCTTGGCCGATCAAATTTAGCAGCCTCTCGAATTGGAGATTTGTCAAATTTCTTCCCGCAGTTAGGCCATCATTCATTCTACCAGCTTGGGCCATGCACGCACATTGGGACGAATGATCAAAATTGGAGACGACTTTATTAGCCTTTGCCATTGAAATCAAAGACGAATAATCAAGGAGATCTGTTGGATGAGAAATAGTCAAGGAGACGGTGAGGGCAGAATTTTTTATTAGGATTGTTGCTCTGATACCATATTAAATTTCTACTTGGGCCTACAAGAGTATTGAGCCCGTTTCCACCCAAAGGCCTAAGCTGATAGGTGGCGGTACCCAATTCTCTTATAAACCCAAGTTTCTTTCTCAATCTGGTCGATGTGGGATTCTAATCTCAACAAATAATATCATAAGCTTTTGGCAGTTTTCTTATAGTGGTCATTAGAAGGTACAATCATCTAAAATTTTCACCTTAAGCTTAGATTGCCATCCTCTAGTCTTGCTCCCGAGAAAGTCTTGTTTGTAACGGGTATACCACGTGTTAGTGCTGACGTGGTATCATGAACCAATCAAATCAAGTCATTTTTAGAGTTTTATTCCTTTTTGATTTTATTAAAAAATCATAAAAATAATTTCATCATATTGGCTCATGATACTATGTCAGTACTGTCATGTGGTATACCTATTACACACAATACTCTCTCCTTGCCCCTGGCCTACTTGTCCAAACTCTTCAATGGCCGATTTCCTCTCCATGCTCTGCTTTTTGTGAGAATGTTGAACGTGGGCGTGTCCCTCAGCTCTTACTCAAGTTTAAACCTCGATTTCAACCGGAAAAGCTTCATATAGGCATGTTCTTAATAAATCTATTCGATTATTGGAATTGTTACGTCAATGCCAATCTGATCCCATACATCAATTTTCCCATCTACATATTATGTCTTAGACTCATAGATAAACTGAACCAAGGGTGGAAGACCTGTTAGAAGTATGTCCTAAAATAATGTAGTAATATGCTATTTATATCGTTGAAAATTTCTATTAATAGTATTTCAACTATTCATTGTACAACTTATATGCTTATTTGAATAAATTCATAAAATACTTATTAGAGACTTCATTCTCAATAATTGAGAATATGAGTGATGAAGCCGTTTTAATACAAGCTCTTTAAAACTATTAAAGATCATAGGAGTTTTGATCGGGCATTATTGCTTCAGTTGATTGTCACTTCTGTCTCTATCCATAGTTACTATGAGATACTAATGAATACGTAGCAATGAGCCTTATCATATATAATATCTAATATCGAACGTGCTCATAATTGATACTTACATTATAACTTGTTAAGTGATTGAATTAGACATTTTTAGTGTATATAATCCTTACACTTGAGATGATACAGTTACCTTGTGCATAAATGACTAGAGTTTGTCATAGCTCATACACTTGTGCTAAATATGGGTATTCAGCTTTTGAAGCCTCTAGTTAGTGATGTATGGAGATTGGTGATCATTCAACATGGGAATCATTACCTTAAGTAGACGAGGATGAGATTACATAGACACAAGCTTGTTCTCGATTATGAAATTCTTGACCAAGATACTTCGGCTCAAATTGGAATGAGTTTCAAGTTAAGTCTTATCAATCAGGAAATGGAATTGAGATACACGCGTATGATTTGGGCTGATAGGGTTTGACATCATCCATAGCCCCTGCTTGATTAGGATCTTGCAATAAAAGGATTCAAGTGCATGGTACTTATGATTAGGTTCATCTAACTGTTAGAATTATGTTGACACATTGGTCCCTAATTGGTTAACCATGACATGTTATGCTAGTATTAATCATGACCTTTCAGATTTAAGGGTATTTTGAAAATTTAATCTAGGTACGAGAAGATATTTCGGTAATGTCAAAGCGTTGATGTTACAATCTCAATGTCAATTTGTGGTGAACCAAGTTAGTCACTCACAATAGAATTGTTCTAGTTAGGAAAGGAATTGTCCTATTTAAAATGGTTTAAAGATGAATTAATTATTGGATACGACTTGCAATACGTTTTCGAGGTTGCTAGCACGCCTACTTTTAAATTGTCAGGGGCATGCTCATAATTTTGAACGATCATTTTCTTCCTCTTTATCTCCTCCCTCTGCTACTGTTGCTACTTTCCGTCTCTACTGTTAGGAATCGTAACGCAATGGAGACACAATTTTAAAATTTTTGAGATAATTTGGAACTCAAACAAAGAGGATATTTAGAAATTATACTTACAAGAGCTCTGATTAGTGCTCTTGTTGAATTCCCAAGTTAACAGTCTCATATGATATGTACACGAGCTGGATTCTCCAACCACGAACCTCCTAGAGTCGATCCTCTAACTAAACGCACACGTATACGCCCTCCATGGTTCTACACCAAGTATCTTGTAAGAATTGAGAAACACTTGTTCAATAGTCGGCCACACTCAGAATTTCGTAACTCTCACAATTTCTTCTTAGTTGACCCACTTTTATCTCAGCCAAAAGCAAAACATATTTCGTATATCTTGCAGAAAAAAGAAGCTGTTTTTTTCAAAAAGGCCGTCTACCTTTTTATAAAGCAAACCTACATGTGTGTGTACATAGAGTTGCTAGTAAAATACGGAGATATGGTTATGCAATTTTAGTCAAACCAATATCTTTGATTACAAAGAGAATCAATATCACATGTAAATCTTTCTATATCTAACCAAATCTAATTCAGTAATTTATGTGCATGTGTAACTGATAATAATAATCAAATTTCTATAAATCCAATCAAATATATAACTCTCTGATTTTCTTATCCAATAAGTTGTACGATTGTTATGGCTCATTTTGTACTAGACAAAATTTAACAGCCCAATCCAAAATTTAAACTATTAAAATTTTGGTTACAAGACAAATTTGTATCGTGTGTGACTCATTGGGATCTATATTAAATTGGCAGCGGACCCAATAAATACACTTTTATTCATTATTAATCCCATTAAAGTTTTTAATACAATTATCCAATTAACTCTTAATTAGATGAATCCACGAGTTAAAATTACCATCTAGCAGTGCGTCACACTACTCGAATAGTGAGGATTTCAATCCAATGATCGAACACCCTTCAGTGATTAGTTACTATGTAATTAAATCATTGTATTATACAATATCTCGAATAAGGTAGGGTATGGATAATATGTTAAACCCCAATACTTATTCATATGTTTTTCTTAAATATTTGATTCAATTATGAAATATCTAAAACTCCTTTCCATATTTCATGCTAATATGGCCAGATATTTTTCCCAGTCAATACTAAATAGAATATATATTGCATTCTCTTCTACTATTTGGAGTAATCGATCCCTATTGAATACTCACTACCTTCATAAGAGTCTCATTAGGTCCAAAACACCCAGATCAAACCCAAACCCACAATTTAACAATTATGACATGCTACGATAATCTTAGATCTAAGGAATATTTAACCTAATGTCGCTTGAGGAATAACCTGTTGACATTTGTTTCAGATTTCATGAGGCCTTCCTCCATCGTCAGTTCAATAAACTCATTGCATAATAAGCACCCATACTCTTAATTAATGACTTTGCACAAATAATTGTGAGAATAGTTACCCACTACTATAGTGCATGTAACGAGTGTACTCGTCTTATCGGGTCACTAATCCTCTATTCAATAATCATATGACTAGGTGCATTTTAAATTAAGGTTTACAAAATTTTAAGCTTTATTGGCATGATCTCATCATGACCCAAAAATTCATAGTGAATGATGAATAATAAATTCTTCAATTTTATTTCATGAATAAAGATTACTCCAATTACATCGCATGTGATTGGATTTAGGGCACTAATCCTAACAATCTCCCACTTGCACTAAAGCTAATCACCTCGGTATATTATACCCATACTATCCAAGTGATACTGAAACTGCTACTATGACAACGACTTAGTAAATGGATCTGTAATGTTGTTCTTGTCAACTCGTTCAACATTAATATCACCTCTTTCAGCGATCTCTCACACTAGATGGCATCGTCTCATGATGTGCTTTGACTTGTGGTGGGATCTTGGTTCCCTCACTTGTGCAATAGCCTCGGTGTTATCACAATACAAGGACACTAGATTAGTAAAATGAGGAATGACTCCTAACTCACTAATAAACTTCTTTATCCACATGCTTTCCTTCGTAGCTTTACTTGCAATGATGTATTCTACTTCAGTCAATGAATTAGCTATGGTGGCTCGTTTGGAATTCTTTCAGCTAACATTACCACCATTCAGAGTAAATACATATCCTGAAATTTGAGTCAACGTATCCTTCCAACTTCAAATCTAATCCTTGTATATTAAAAAATATCTTTAGTCCTCCTCAAGCACATATGAATGTTTTTCGCTACTTTCTAGTATTTCTTTCCTGGGTCAGCCTAATATCTACTAGTGACTCTTGGGGCATAAGCCACATCAGGTCTGGTATAAATCATAACATACATGATGGATCCACTATTGAAGCATATGGTATTCCATTCATCCTCTATCTCTCCTCAAGTGTTTGCGGTGACATCTTCTTGGAAAGATGAATGCCATGACTCATAGTTAAGTAACCAGCTTTACTGCCTTCCATGTTGAACATTTTTAACAAAGTATCTATGTACCAAAATTGGAAGAAACTGAGCATCCTATTAAATTGTTGTATGGATCTTTATCCCTAATATGTAGGACGCTTCTCTCAAATCGTTCTTGGAGAAATTCTTGAAGAGCCAAACTTTAATCAATTGCATCATGGGTATATCATTCCCAATAAGTAATATGTCATCTACATATAACACAAGAAAAACAATAACGTTCCCACTAGCCTTGTTGTAAACAAAAGGTTCGTCTTATTTTTTGATAAGTCAAACTTTTTTACTATCTCATCAAAATAGATATTTTAGCTCCTCGAGGCTTATTTTAATCCATTAATAGACGTTTCCATCTTATGTCTTCCTCAAGGTTTCCATTAAGAAAAGTGGGTTTGATGTCCATTTGCCACATCTCATAATCATAGTATGGAGCTATCCCAAGCAAAATTCTGATGGACTTGAGCATTGCCACTAATAGAAAGGTCTCCTCATAGTCAATACTATGCTTTTATTTGAACCCTTTTGTAACCTGTCAGGCTTTATATGTCTCTACATTTCTATCTACTCTCATGTTTCTCTTTGTTGAGAGTTAAAATTCCAGTGAACTAAATTGAATAAGAAACTTGGATTTATAAGAGAATTGAGTACTATCACCTAATAACTTAAGCTTTTAGGTGGATATGGGCTTGAGATTTTTTAGGCCTAGGTAGAAATTTAATATGGTATCAAAACAGGTCTATCTTGGACTCGCACAATGTCAGGCTTCAATGTGGAACTTGTGGCTCGTTAAGCTTGAGACCAAAAGAAAAATGTCCGACTCATAGTTAGTTTGTAGAGAACAGATAAAATCTATATTACCCTGAGGACAGAAGAGAAGACCCTCCTCATGGTAGATTGTCCCCCTACCTGAGACCGGAAGAAAAATGCTGGCTCGAGGTTAGTTGTTAAGGGAGGGTATTTAAGAGCACATGTGAAGTATGGACACATTGCCATGTAAGGGTAGGTGTTGAGAATTAAAATCCCACATCAACCAAATTGAATAAGAAACTTGGATTTGTAAGAGAATTGGTACCACCACCTAATAACTTAGGCTTTTGGGTGGATATGTGATTGAAACTCTTCTAGGCCAGATAGAAATTTAGTACTCTTAAAAACCCATTTGCACCCAATGGGAATTATTCCATCAGGTGGATCCACCAAACTATCAGGTCTAGAGTCCACACTATGTTGAAATATATTGAGTACATCTCAGACTTAATGGCTTACTTGCCATTGTCAACACTCTTGACTACCTTGTCATAGGAGCATGGATCATCCACATCTATGTCATCTGAATCTAAGTCATTCTCAATGGCTCTACACACTCTTATAGTTCTACAATGAGGTTCAGAAGGTCGTGGTAAATGAACTGGTTTTGGGTCAATCTACTGCTCATCTTTAGGCTAATACAAATTTAATTGTGGGCTCGGAACTTCAGCAAGTTCTACGATCCTCCCACTTCTACCATCCTAGATAAACTCCTTTTCCAAGAAAGTGGCATGTATCCTAACAAATACCTCTTGTTCAATAGGGGAGTAAAAATAATATCCTAAACTTTCTTTAGGATAACTCACAAATCTACACTTTCCCGATCTTACACCAAGTTGGTGTGAATCTAGTGCCCTTACATAAGAGGGCCAGCCCTATATCTTAAGGTGCTTAAAACTCGACTTCTTACCCTTCCATATCTTATATGGCATACTAGTCATAGACCTTGTGGAGCTTTATTTAAAAGGTAGATGGTGGTTTCTAAAGCATATCCCCAAATGAAATGGGGAAATTAGTGAAGCATAACATAGATTACATAATATCTAATAGAGTCTGATTTCTCCTCTCAACTACAACCATTATGTTGCTAAGTGTCGGGAGTAGTCCATTCGGAAACTATTCTGTTCTCTTTTATATAATCTAGAAACTATCTTGTGAAGTATTCACCACCTCAATTTGATCAAAGGGCCTTAACACATTTTCTAGTTTATTTCTCAACTTCAGCCCAATATTCCTTAAATAAATCAAAGGCCTCATATTTGTGTTTCATTAAATGCACATACCCAAACCAAGATAAATCATCTGCAAAGGTTATAAATTAGAAATATCCACCTTTGGCTTGAGTTGTCATAGGTGTCACGACCCGAAAATATGGCAGAGTCTCGCTTTATTTTTGTAACATCCCACATCAAATATTAACCTGCTAATACAATAATCAGAATGATCCCCATTCAGCACCACATCCACAAGCCATATCTCATCCTCTCATGTAATCTATAAAAATCTCTGCAAAAAATTCAGCTCGTAACGGTATATACAAACTTATACACTTATATCTTATAAAATCTTAATATCTACCTACAAACGACCTCAAGCTGATCCTCGAACGAAATAGTAACTCCAACCAGCTCGTTTGTCTATAACTTAGTTGAAAAGAAATCGCAGGAGGTGAGTTGCGGACTTAGTGAGTGCAAATCTGTAAAGTATAATAATATCATAATATACTTTCTTAAAAATTATTGTGTATATGTATATTCACAACACAATAAAAATGTCAAATCATTATACTCAATAATATCATATATGCAATGCAAACAATCAATCAATACAAATAATAGTCATGGGGTCGCACTCCCTCTGCAATAGAATTATAATGGTATCGATACTCCACTCTCCAATGATACCATAACCCCGTGAAATAATCAATATCAATTTTTCTCCCATCTCCCGGTGCCCTTTGTTTGCACACCTCACACCCGCAGGGACCGTCCATTTTTGGCGGCAAGAGCAGTTTTAGATTATCTTGTTTTTATATCTCGCCGGAAACCAGAGGCAAATTACCTTAATGGACATCAATGAGAAATTAAATCTCTCTCTTTCCACTTTATCTTTATCTTTTCTTTTCTCATCTTTTTTTTTTGGCCCATTTCTAACCCACCGGCTTAGGAGTCACTATGGCTATTTACAATTACAATTAAATCAATAATGTAAGATACATATAATAATGCACACATTCACATATAAATTCTATAGTAGTTAAAAGTAATCTCATTTCTCTATATATATATATATCAATTTTAATATAACTAATATAATTTACGACATTTACAATACATATACATATATATATATGGATATACAATAGCATGCAAATGCATGCAACGCATTATAATATATATATATATATATATATACGTACACATATCTTAACAAGGTTATTATATATATAGAACATATTATAAATTATTTTACAATGAAAAAGAGTACTCACAACCTCGTTCGAGCAATTTCATTGCTACACCGAGTCTCCAACATATCTGGTTTCAATCTCCTCAGTTTCTATAATATCATTCACAATAAATTAAAATATATAATACATATTTATATCGAAAATGATCCCAAAAATTATTCTAGGACATTATTCATTCTACTTTTATTGACCCCATACATATTTATATTGAAAAAAATTATTCTAGAACATTATTCATTCTACTTTTACTGATCCTATGATTTTTACCAATCATGTTAAAACTTGCGGGACTACGTCAATCTAACTAAATCCTACTAAACTATATATAACATTGAGTAATGTAATTTATTTAATTCGAACAGGACCTAATTACCTTCAATTTTTCCTCCCATTTCCTTTGCCTCCGCGGCTGTCTCTCGCCCCCTGTGTTTTCTTTTTTCTTTTTTCTTTTTTCTTTTCCTTTTTTTTGAGTCTGCTCGTCATCTCCTTGACTCCCAGCTACTATTTCTGTTCTGTTTCTATTCTACTATGATCAACCTTATTACCTTCATATATCCTATTATCCATATTTCTATACCCAAATCATATCAACTATAATATATTATCTAGTAATAAAATATACTAAACTTGAAATGAATCTCATTTATATTTTTTTTTCCTTACCGTGCCTCCCCGCTCACCGACTCCATTCTTCTTCTTCTTTCTCTCTAGTTCCTCTCTGTTTCGGTGGCTTTTGGGAAAAGTGGCAGAATGCCCAAAAATGAAAACGGTAGAAGATGTGTATATGGGGTTTTGGGTGGCGGTGGCAGGAAAAAATGATGATGATAATAATAATAATAATTGGTTTTGGGCTTATCTCATAAACTTTAGGTCTTGCGGGCTATGGGCTTAAGCACATGAAATTAGTGGGCTTACAATTCTCTCCTACTAATTAAAATTTCGTCCTCGAATTTCTTATTGATTTTTTTTGAAAAATAAAAAATATTTGCAATTCAGAGCATAATCAGTTTCTCATATACTCCTCCTTTGCTTGCATGCACCACAATGCTTCCGCTGTGCCACTTTGATAATCTGTCTGATTATATCATAAGTGTATCCAGTAGAACTTGCGAATATAGACTTGCATTTCATGGATTACCCATATAGAAAGATAAAATATAACTCGGATGCAAGAGTTCTCATATTCTTGGCAACATGTATACATAGTATAGAAAATCCCTAATCGGACTAATACACTGAAGGTGTGATATCATATGCACTTTTTAATGATTCTCGGAAGAACTCCAATAGTAACTTAAACCAAAGAATAATCCCAACCATATGTCCGAACATCTATGTTATCTCTTGTACTTCCAATCTGCATTTACTAAGTCATTGAACAATACGACAATATCAGCAGATATTATCCTTCCAATCTGTGCACTGAAATCACTTAATATTGAACATCCAAGTTGAATATTATATATGCCAAATATTTAATAAGATCCAGCAACTGCACCATACTCCTCAACAGCAATTGGAATGAAAACCGAACTTGTAAAATAGTTTGGAACCACATGCTAAGAATTTAATAGATAGAGAATCCCATAATGCTTTAGATTGCCCACGTCCACCAATTACTTGACATACATGCAGAAACTCTTCATGCTTCAAGCACTTGATAATTCTCTGATACACTATAGCTAATTTTGAGCAATTGCCAAATCATGAGATTAAATAACAACCACTCAATTAGCCCAAATGACTAGAGATCGATATAAATATATCTGGAGAATATAAAATCCCTGTCTTCATGCTGATAGATATATTCAGAGAAATCTCCGAATCAAACTATTTAACCGGAGACTAATATTAATACGAAACAAGCAAATTCATAATAAACCTCCATAATCATCAAGAAGTCTAAGAATAATCACATAAGAATATCGGAACCTTGCTTTTGTTGTCTTTTGTTCTTCAAATTGATAGATACGAAACCCAAAAATAACACTGATAATAATAGATAATCCACCATGAAGAAGAATATCCACATCGAATGTATTGAGAAATTTACTAACCAAATCAACTCAATCTATCAGAGAATAGCCCGAAACTGAGAGAATCTGCTTGAGGAACCATAGGAGGCAACCTGAGAATCTTGTTCTTATGGGAACCTGATATGTATGCTTCTGAATCCCTGAACTAACACTCATAAACAATATCCCATTAATATCCCTAATTACTTTAGATCTCATTCTCAAACTTTTATAATCGAAAATATTATTCGTTTTAATTAATACCATCGCAGTTTTTTTTCCCTTACTAGACTTCCTGAGCAAACAACTAAGCATCTACATTCCCCATTAGGCTTCAAAAATGATGATTGTCTTCGATAGAACTAATAGCTAAATTAGTTGTACTTCACAAAAATTAATTTCACTATCAAGTACATCATTGCAGAGTTTTAAAAACTCGATTATATGATATAGAAATGAGCGATAATATAGGGTCGACCATCTAACAATCATAAAATAATGTCTATATATATTAACACAAATGTTACGTATTATAAGCTATATTATAAATACACAGCTTAATCAACTCCTGACAAATCGATACTCATTATTTGATCCCATTTAAGAGTTCTAATGAAACTATCGCACTTGGCTCATTTAACCTACCATTCTAGTAGTTAGTTATGATGAAATATACCCAAGTAAAAGGAAAATTAGTAAATAAGAAAATGAATAAACTATAGAAAGATTCTAAAAATATCTTAACACTCCGATCAAATTAATCAACAATGTGCGATCCACCATAACTCAATATTAGAATGGAAGGCGTGCTATAAAAATAGTACTTCACATTGGTACTATTATGCTCTAATTAAGAAAATGACATCCCCAAATTATAATAACTCCATAGCAAGATAATCCTACCATTTGGAAATACCTTTTCTCTATAGTATACTAGAGTAAAATGGGAAGTGACAAAAAGTAATCTCAACCACCTGTATAAATAAAACAAATAAGCTAAACCATGTGAGGTTTACTCCAAATCAAATCACTAGAAACTAGTAATAGTGTAAAATTGTCAATTCATGCAGATCATAGCTAACTCTCAACGTCTAAATCTCAACATCTGCAAAGAGTAAGATAATCTTTAACAAATCATCCGAGAAAAGCAAATTAACCTAGAATTGCTTAAAATTACCAGCCAATTGAAACCAAATAAAGAGTTAATCACAATGTAATAAAAGTCAATTATTAGATTAATAATTTTATAACATAACCAAATTTCTAATACGTAATGCAAACTTCACTAACTCCAATCCAAGTCAACATAATTTGACTTAATCAATTTATATCATAACATAAGTGCACTCGTTCTACTTTTCACTTACATAATGCTCATAACCTAAGAAAGCTCATTATTCAATTTCATTCAAGAATTGTAATTAACTCTCATTACAACTTGTCTACTACCAAATCATAAATTTGAAAACTGACGACTCATTAATTTAATTGAATATTTATCAGCCGTTAACTTTAACATTTTAATTTGTTAATTTTTTTTATTATATGCACCACTAAATAGTAAATAATAGATCTCATTCAAATAATCATTATCAAATAATCACAACGATGGGATCATATATTGCAATTAATGATACTCATAATTGACCAAATTCACTAAGCATGACCCAATATTCCATTTTCATGATTGATGTATGTATTCAACTTATTAAATATCTTAAATAATTTACCCATTTATCCTATATGCTGATTATCAGTTACCTCGATGAACCATTTATTTATACGAAATAATTATTTACCTAGCATTAATTAAGAAATCTATCATTTCCATATCTGAACAAGATAATGAGAAATCTAAATTAAGCATATACTTTTCCCATGTTAATTGTATCATCATATTGAAATGTTCATTTATATCCTTTATTACAAAAAAAATCCCACAATCAAATTTACAAATGGTTGTCTTAATATTGCTCTATATAGGTATGACCAAATAAAATAATTTCATCCAATTATGTCACTTAATTGCGGTAACTGATTTAAGTTCACCAATGGTTCAAATAACATCCAAAGATTTTCCAAAATTAAACAATCATAGCAAGAAACACTCACCGCTAGAGGAAGTTGACATATAAATATTAGAAATATAATCATGTCATTTTTACTTCCACACTTAATCATGCAAAACTTTACTGGTAAAATTCAACTTACTCGGCACTAATTCAGAATCTATCTTGAGCTCATATAAAGACACGCATAGAGTCAGCTAGAAATATACTTTGTCATACATATATATATATATATATATATGAGAGTTACCCAACCAATACACATTTCGATTACTTGTAATTAATTTAGATCAACTGGCCAATGGATTACATTATCTCTTTTTGACATAACAACCTCTTATGGAGATTTATTGAACCCATCAAGAATGATATTATGCATTCACTGAGGCATCAATAAAAATGATTAGTATATTTTACCAACTTAAACATCGTAGTAACATCCATCCACACCAAAGATAAAACATGATTCTTAAGCAAGTATCAGTAACAGTATTAATGCTCCCACATTTTAAATGGAACTTCTAATTCACTACCAATAACTATAACTCAAATGACAACAAAATTTAAATCATAAAGTCTCTTAATAACAATATGATAATAACATGAATTACTGTGGTCACATCCTAATGGTAGCATATCATCGATATTTTAGCAAAAATTGATTCTCATGCCAAACAATAAAAATTATACAAACAATCACATAATAACTCATCACTCAATCACAACAATAGAAATCACATTCACATAATCATCATCGAACATCACAAGAACAATCAAGATTTTTTTTAATCTCAACTATACAATAAACTAATCAATCAATCCAAAGAGCAAATATTAGATCTCATATTTCAGCTAGATAATCAACCAATTAGCTACTTATAATATTACCATATTGAAAACTCAATCACCATATGAAATTATAATCAATCAACTACAAATTATTAGGAAATAGAAAACATAATATATATCACAAACACTCAATATAACATTGGCGTAACTAATAGCCATGACTATCAAACTCTCTTTCTAAAAAAATACTGGGGATCGACTAGAGTCTATAGAATCTATAACTTAGTCTCTGATTCCAAAATTGTCATGACCCGAAAATTTGATAGCCTCCCCTTGTTTTTGTAACATTTCACGTCAAACTTTAACCTGCTAATACAATAATCAGAATGATCCCCATTTAGCACCACATCTAGAAGCCATATCTCATCCTCCCATGTAATCCATAACAAATGGCCTCAAGCTAATCCCCGAAAGAAATAGTAACTCCAAGCAACTTGTCCATCTATAACTTAACTGAAAAGAAATCGCAAGGGGTGAGCTGTAGGCTCAGTGAGTACAAATATCTAAAATACAATAATATCATAATATACTTTCTTAAAAATTATTCTGTATATATATACTCACAACACAATAAGAATATGAAATCATTATACTCAATAATATCATATATGCAATGCAAACAATTAATCAATACAAACAAGGGCAATGGGGTCGCACTCCCACTACGATAGAGTTATGACGGTATCAATACTCTACTCTCCGATGATACCGTAACCTCGTGAAATATTCAATATCAATCTTCCTCCCATCTCCCGGTGCCCTTCGTCTGCACACCTCACACCCGCGGGGGCCGCCCATTTTCAGCGATGAGAGCAATTTTACATCATCTAGCTTTTATATCTTGCTGGCAACCAGAGGTAAATTACCTCAATGGACATTAACGGGAAATTAAATATCTCTCTTTCCACTTTATCTTTTTCTTTTTCTTTTCTCATATTTTTTTTCTCCATTTTTAACCCGCCGACTTAGCGGTCACCATGGTTATTTACAATCACAATCAAATCAATAATGCAAAATACATATAATAATGCACACATTCACATATAAATTTTATAGCAGTTAAAAGTAATTTCATTCCTATATATATCGATTGTAATATAACTAATATAATTTATGACATTTGCAATACATATACATATATATATGCATATACAATAGCATGCAAATGCATGCCACGCATTATAATATATACACACACACACATATTAACGAGGTTATTATATATATATAACATATTATAAATTATTCTACAATGAAAAAGAGTACTCACACCCCCTTCAAGTAATTCCATTGCTATGCTGAGTCTCCAACATATTTAGTTTCAATCTCCTCAGTTCCTATAATATCATTAACAACAAATTAAAAGCTATCATACATATTTATATCGAAAATGATCCCAAAAATTATTCTCGAACATTATTCATTCTATTTTTATTGACCCCATACATAATTATATTGAAAAGGATACCAAAAATTATTCTAGAATAATATTCATTCTACTTTTACTGACCCTATGACTTTTACCAATCATGTTAAAACTCGTGGAAATACGTCAATCTAACTAAATCCCACTAAACTATATATATATATATATAACATTGGGTAATATATTTATTTAATTCGTACTGGACCTCAATTACCTTCAATATTTCCTCCCATTTCCTTCGCCTCCGCGATTGTCTCTCGCCCTCTGTGTTTTCTTTTTTCTTTTTTTTTCCTTTTTTTTTTCACTCTGCTCGTCATCTCCTCGACTCCCAGCTGCTATTTTTGTTCTGTTTCTATTTTACTATGATCAACCTTATTACCTTCATATATCCTATTATCCGTATTTGTATATCCAAATCATACCAACTATAATATATTATCTAGTAATAAAATTTTCTAAACTTGAAATGAATCTCATTTATATTTTTTTTCCTTACCGTGCCTCCCGCTCACCGACTCCATTCTTCTTCTTCTTCTTTCTCTCTAGTTCCTCTTTGTTTCGGTGGCTTTTGAGAAAAGTGGCAGAATGCCCAAAAATGAAAAAGGTAGAAGATATGTATATGGGGTTTTGGGTGGCGGTGGCAGGAAAAGATGATAATAAATTAATTGGTTTTGGGCTTATCTCATAAGCTTTGAGTCTTGTAGGCTACGGGCTTAAGCCTGTGAAATTAGTGGGCTCACAATAAGCCACAAACGTTAGTGTGGATTAGCTCTATCAACTCTATCGCCCTTTCTTCATGTCCAGTAATTGGACACTTTGTCATTTTCCCCTTGAGACACGATTTGCAAGTTGGAAGTGATTCATAATCATATGGGCCAAAATACCCATCCTTATAAAACTTGCTAATTCTGTTTTTACTAATGTGACCGAGTCTTAAATGCTAGAGATAATGAAGTGAAGATCATTTCTTTCCCTTTTATTGACTTATTCAACTTGAAGTATATGATCATTAACATCCAAGACTATTAAGCCATTGGTGACTCTTCTAGTTCTAGAGAATTGATCAGAATGAAATTTGCTCTTAAAATTTATTTTAAAACGCTGTTCAAGTAACAAAAGAGCTAAAATAATATTTCTAATTAAACCTAGAAATAATAACAATTATTAAGCTCGAAGGTAAATTTAAGCAAAAGGTTCCTACTGCTAAAACTACAACTCTTGCACCATTTCCAACACATAGGTCGTACTCCTCTTTGCTCAGTCTTCTACTTCTTCTCAACCCCTACAACGATTTGCAGATATTAGAACTACATCCAACATCTAATACCCATGAATTACAATGCATTAATTACACATTAACTTCAATTACGAAGACACCTAAAGAATTGGCTTCAGAAGCCTTCTTCTGTTTCAACTCTACAAGATATAACTTGTAGTTCCTTTTCATGTTCCATCCCTTCCATAATGGAAGCAGGTGCCTTTCTTAGAAACTTTCCCTTTTCCCTTCTTCTGAATCTGTCATTTGGGTTTTACAAGTTTATTACTAGAAGATTTTCCCTTCTTAGGATTTCTCTCCACTTTCCTCTTAGAGGCACCTCCCACTAACCAAACTTTACCCTTATCCTTCACAAGGTGGGTTTCAACAGCCTTCAACATATTAAGGAATTGAGGCTGTGGAACATCCAACTTGTTCATGTGGAAGTTAATAATTAAATTGTGAAAATGAGGGTGGTAGAAATTGAAGAATTAAGTCCTCACTTAACTCTCCATCCAAATTCCCTAATTTCAAAATTAGATTGATTAGCTTAAGGACATGAGCCTCAATAGAAGTACCCTTAGCCATCCCTCCTTGGTAGATCTGCTTAGACGACTCATATCTAGCAGTTCTACTCCCTTCACCATACAACTCTTTGAGGTTAAGAAGAATCTTGTCATGTTGCTGTTGGAGCTCATTGCTCATGGATGCTAGCATGATGCACTGCACTTGAATGCTATCATCTTGCCACTTCTGATAAGCGATTTGCTCCTCCATAGTGGGAGCTTGGGCAAGTAGCTCAGGATTAGGAGAATTGAGAATGTAGGAGACTTTCCCTTTTTATTCAAGTTTCATCCTAGGAAGAAGAGCAGTTGATAATGTGATTATCCTCAAGGAAATCATCAGCTCCATTAAGAGGAAACAAGGAAGAATGGGTTTATGGTGGTGAAACTTGATTTAGAAAAAGCCTATGATAGGTTGGAACGGGATTTTATACAACAAAGCTTAATGTTTTTTAAATTCTCAAACTCACTGATTTCTCTTATTTTACATTGCATATCTTCAACAAAGATTAGTGTTTTATTAAATGAAGGTAGAGTGGAAAGCTTCCAACCATCAAGAGGAATCCATCAAGGAGATCCAATCTCCCCTTATCTCTTTATATTGTTTGGAATATCTTGCCATTACAATCACGAAGGAGGCTCGGGAGGGGCGTTGGAAAGGAATCCAATTGATAAGAGGCTCTGTAAGCTTCTTCATCTATTTTTTTTGCAAATGACATCATACTTCTAGGGAGAGCAGATATTCAAACATGTGAAGCAATACAAAGAATGTTGAACATGTTTTGCTCTTGGTCCGACTAGTGTATAAATGTTAGTAAGTCAAAAGTGGTGTTCACTGATAACACTACTAATGGGATCAAAACTGACATGAAAACCACACTGGGACTAGAAGAGGCGGAGGATATCAAAAAATACTTGGGTTTCCCTATGGATTTATTAGCCTCAAGAGCTTCATCCTTCAATTTATTATGGATAAAGTTAAGGATAAACTCTCAGGATAGAAAACGAAATTGATTTCACAGGCAGATAGAGTTGTATTGGCCAACTCAGTTTTAAATTCCGTTCCTAATCATATTATGCAATGCATTCATCTACCCCAAAGCACTTGCAAAGCCTTGGATAGAATTATTAGTTGTGACTTTCTATGGGGCTTGTTCAGTGTGTAAAAGATTGATTATTTGCATACTTTTCAGGCCTAGATTTGAACAAAATAATCGGGTTTGACTTGATTTATGTGCTTGATTTGAACAAAGTAATCGAGATGAGCCTATTTGTTTAGGTTGGGACCCGATCAAAGTGTTGAGAAGATGCATACTCAAAGGGGAACAAGAAGAGGTCATTAGGAGCTGTCATGATTCACCATCTGGAGGGCACTATGGAGGTAGCAAAACAGCATCAATGATTCTACAAGCTGGTTTTTATTGGCCTACGGTATTCAAAGACTCTTTTCTTTATGTCTCTAAGTGTGATAGATGTCAAAGGATTGGAAATATATCTAAGAGACATGAGATGCCTTTAAATAATATTCTTGAAGTGGAATTATTTGATGTGTGGGTCCTTGATTTCGTGGGCCCCTTTCCTTCATCATATAACAATCGATATATTCTTCTTGTCATCGACTATGTTTCTAAGTGGGTTGAAGCAATAGCTTCCCCCACTAATGATTCTAATGTTGTGTTGAGATTTTCGAAGAAACAGATTTTTACAAGGTTCGAGACACCACGAGCCATCATTAGTGATGAAGGAGCCACTTTTGTAGCAAGCAAGTTGAGGCATTATTGGGCAACTATGGAGTCAAGCATCAAATTGCACTAGCATATCATCCTCAAACCAACGGGCAAGCCGAGGTGTCCAAACAAGAAACAAAGAAGATATTGGAGAAAACGGTGGGCACAACTCGAAAGGATTGGGCCAGCAAGCTAGATGATGCTCTTTGGGCTTACCGAACGGCCTACAAGAATCTACTTGGGACGTCCCCTTATCAACTTGTGTATGGAAAAGCTTGTCACTTGCCGGTGGAACTTGAACATAAGGCTTATTTGGCACTCAAGGCACTAAATTTTGATCTACAAAAGGCCGGAGAGCAACGCTTTCTTCAATTGCATGAATTGGAGGAATTCTGGACGCAAGCATACGAGAACTCTCGAATATACAAGGAGAAGACCAAGCGATGGCATGACCGGAAAATCTTAGTGAGAGACTTCAAACCTGGTCAATTAGTTCTGTTATATAACTCTCGTCTCAAACTTTTTCCAGTAAAGCTTAGATCATGGTGGTTGGGTCCATTCCGAGTCATAGAGGTATGTCCACATGGTGCAATTGAGCTCCTCAATGAGACAAATAATCAATCCTCCAAGGTTAATGGACAAAGAGTGAAGCTCTACTTAGGGGATCCAAGAGAAGGGGAGGGATCCTCAATCAAACTTGAAGGCAATTAAGCTCCGTGAAGTCGGGCTGGGACTTAAAACACGGTGCTTCTTGGGAGGCAACCCAAGCCAAGAGTCCATTGCCTCAATTTTGAGTTTATTTTTATTTTTGCATGCATAATTTTAATTTTTCGTTTAATTCTTAGGAAGCTCTGCTCAGCAACTCTGGAAGGATCGCGGTATAGAACATTGGGACCGCGGTCTCTCTCGGACATAACACTTGGGACCGCGACACTAAGCGACAATCCCACATCACAAAATGTTGCTCACTTAGGACCACAGCATAGGACTGCTGTCCCATTTTAATTATAAAAAAAAATGACACTGAGTTGTTTAAAGCCAAATTAGCGCTTCGTATCCTAATCCCTTAGTCTCTTCTGCAGAATTCTTCCTCGACACCCCAGCACAGGCGATTGACACATGGCGAATGACTCCAACGACCTTGCTCCGGCGAAGAAGTCCATAGGCGATCGACTCTAATGACTCTGTTCAGCTGAGCTCCCAAGGCTCGCTCACCTCTGGTTGTTGCACCCAGTCACTCACGGCAACCACGCACCCGCGCCAATCGTTTCCTGACCTCTCCAATAGCCAATCAGCATTCTCGGTCAACATCAACACCGAACTTGTGACCCTCGATGGCCCTCTGCTTGCCCAATGCCTCTGCCCTTTGCTCTTCGAATTGTGATGCACCGACCGTGGCAGTCATGCTTTGACTTGGAGTGAAAAAAATTCGGGATTCCAACTTCCCGACTTGGTTTGATCTTCCTAAAACCAGACTGATCTTCAATTAGTACTGTGTTTCTGCCAATTCAATTACTTTTCAATTGCTGATTGTGTGAATTCGTGGCTGATACTTCTGAACCTTGCTGTTGCTCACTGTCTAATTGTACAAGTGTTGATTTCTAATTGACATATCATGGCACCTAAAAAAGCAAAGAAACAAACTAGTCGATCAGGACCGACACATATAGATTTTCATGTGAGACTAGTCAGGAGGCATTTGAGCAGACATTTAAGCATTTAGATGCCATTCCCGAGAGAGGGTTTAATCTGGATGATGCTGATGTGATGCATGAATTTCAGCAAGATATTGCTACCATGGGGTGGGAACAATTTTGTCAACACCCAAGACCAGGCATTAGGAATGTGGTTAGGGAGTTTTATGCAAACATGAACTAGATTAGAGAGGTAGGTGGACACATGAGAAATTTTCCTCTCTCGCTTTCAAGTTTTGAACTTAGAAGCTTGCTTGGAACTGAACGAGCCCCCTCCTTCAGTTCGGTGTGTGAGACTATTTTAAATGAAGAAATTCTTGCAGTTGTAGCAAAACTAGGGGCTCGATGGTTGAGAGAAACTACGACATCTCTAGCATTGCGATGACAAGATCTCACTTACAAATCTCGCGTTTGGCTCCTTTTTATTTCTGCTCGAATTTTTCCAACCCTAAGTTTGTCTAAGGTGTCGAGGGATAGGCTAGCAGTGTTGTATTGCACCTTGACACATCAGCGTTTTGATGTTGCCTCTTTGATCCATAATAACATCATGGATTGTTTTAACAAACCCATGGCCAGATTATGGTTTCCATCTATGATTACAGACTTGTGCCAAAGAGCTAATGCCCCCTTGGAGGATGAAGCAGACCTTTGCCCCACAATTGGGCCTATTGATGCAAAGATAGTCCGTCCAATAAGGACTAGGGATGGCGAGCCACCAAGGAGAGTGCCTCCAAGACATGCACCAGTCCAAGATGCTGCAGATTACACTTAGATCGTGGAGAAGTAATATCGGTGTGCTCAGCGCACCGAGCGGCGATTGAAGAAGTTCATTGACTATCAAGTATAGGTCAATGCCGCCTCGGAGGAGAACCAAGCCGGCTTGAGTCGACAAGCATGTGTTAGCACTGTCCCATACCCAGTGGCACCATCCTTTGAAGAAGAAGATCAAGAAGAAGATGAAGATGCCCGTGAACCACGCGAGGAGGAAGGCAAAGACTAGCATTTACGAAAACCAGGCAAGTTCTGTCCTTTATATACTCTTTCTTGCCATTGGGACAATGTCTAGTTTAGGTTTGGGGGGAGCATGTTTAGCTAGGTGGTAGTTGCTGAAGGCTGATGAAAATTAGTTGTTGACTGCTGAGTTGTTGAATTTGTGATGGCTGATTTCTAATAGTTGAATTGCTAACTGTTGAATTGCTGAATTTTTGTTGCTAAAAGTTGATGAGAATTAAGTGTTGACTTGCTGATTTCTAGCTAAGGGATGACTTGCTGATTTCTAGCTGAATTGCTGAATTGCTGAATTTTTGTTGCTGAACTGCTGATTTTTTATTGTTGATTTCTGATGGTTGAATTGCTTAATTGCTGAGAGGGTGATTGTTGAATATTTTTTTAGCTTAATTTCCTTGCATTTAGATCGATAGAAGCTGCATAGGTTTCATGTTTGGTAGGTGGAAAGTTTCCCTAGGTTTTAGATAGATTTGCATTTTGTTGGATGAATGACACCATGGAATGAATCCACTCATAAAGAATTGGTTAGTCCTTTTTCAGTGGCGATAATTAGTGGCTTGGAAATTGGAAACTCGATTGGATTGAAAATTGTAACCTGCTTTAAGATGGGTTTTAAGAAAAATATATCATGTTTGAATCTCATTCTTTTCACGACACTCTTATTTTAGGGATAGCTTAAAATTTCCCTTGATGTTGCTTGGTTGTAGGGCTCACATGAGAGTAGGCAAGGACGAGAACTTAGATATCCTACCAAAGGCAAATAAAGAAAAAAAATATAGCAAAAAAAGAAATATTATGCATGAGCTAGCAAAGAAAAATCTCATGGAAGTGCATATGTGAGCTTAAAGGAAAGATGTGCCAAGGCTCTGAGCACTACTATACGGGCTTGAGCGGCATTTAGTACGAAAGCATATGCAATAAGGCCCGACATGTGCTCGTAGTGGAAAAAATAGTCCATTAGTCAAAGCTCGAGGATAGATCTGTAGGGGTATCTATCTTAGAACCTAATGCCTTGGACCAATTGGGACGGGAGCCATTGGTCGATTCCTCGCTACACGGGCCTAGATTATGGACATGACACGCAGAGTCGTGCACCGAAAAAAAAGTGTGAGAAAGAAAAGAGCAAAATTGTCAAAGGCAATGTCTCGGTAATTGTTTAAGTCTCTTGACTGTGTGCTTGACCAACCAAGTTGCTTGAGCTTTAGTAAGAGTGTTTGCACTAACACAGCACGAGCTAAGACTGATTTTTGTGAAATTTTGACATCAAAAGTAGGAAGCAATTGAATTGAAGATCGAGTAGAAAATAAAGAGCCATTCCTGAGAACTCTAAGGGGCTATCTCTTTCCAATTGAGTGGAGAAATTCTTATGTCTTGCTTGCTTATGTGCATTGATTTGGAAGTGTCTTACTCAAGGACGAGTAAGAATCTAGGTTTGGGGGTGTGTTAAGTGTGTAAAAGATTGATTATTTGCATGCTTTTCAGGCCTAGATTTGAACAAAGTAATCGGGTTTGACTTGATTTATGTGCTTGATTATGCAATATTTTTTTGTTGAATATAACGGAGTTGGAATTGAACAAGTGTTAAAAGTTGGGTTTATTTTAAGAATGTTGATACTCTTGAGGCATTTTGTGATGCAGATACATATTGGAAGACCAACTGGGCCTCGAAGATGAATCTCAACTAAAGACATATAGCTGATTGAAGAGCAGAATAGTGGGACCGCGGCACTGGATCACGATCCTAGACAAATCAACAGCGAACTCTGGAGATTTATTGCCGAATCAACATCAGTCAACCCCAAATATTACATAGAATATTTCTAGATAGAATTAGAAATATTTGGGGGACAAAAAGATTTCGATTCAACTCAGTCGGGAGTATTGCAAGAAGGCTCTCAAATTGCAATGAGGGGAGTTAAATGGATTGTGGGATTTGGAGAAAATGCTAATTTTTTTGCATGACGTGTGGGTAGGGGAAGAACCTCTTAGGGAGATGGTGGAGGGACCCGTGGAACCGAATTAATGTGGACTCATGATTAGTGATGTGCTGGAGCCTAACGTAGTTTGGAATATGTGACGGATTAGTATTCCTTTACCTAGGGAGATTTGGAAAAGGGTCAGCTCAGTGCCTTGAGGGTTAGTGAAAATAAGAGCAAATAAAATTGCATGGAAGTATTCTAGGACAGGCCAATTCTCTACAAAATTTACTTGTGTACTAGCCTATGGGGGAGACCCGTTAGCGATTAATAAGGATTGAGAGTGGGTGTGGAAAGCACCCACACATCCACAGATTACCATGTTTACTTGGATGGCAGGTAATCAAAAGATCTCCACAAATTATCAATGGCACAAAAGATGGACATCAGTCCAGAATGTCCTCGCTGGAGGAATGAGATGGAGGACACAACACATGCTCTAAGGGTTTGTTCCGTGGCAATTTGGGTGTGGTGGAGGATTGGCATTCCATATACAAAATGGGCAACTTTCTCCTCACCTATATTTGAATGGTTGAAGGTTGACAGCTTTGCATAGCTTTGCATATTAGTTGGTTCATTTGAATTTTATCTTGCTGGTTGTCTTCTTGCAGGCCTTATGGTGATTTGAACATGCAAGAACGATTAAAATTTTCAATGCGGGAAGTCGAATTCCAAGTCTCGATTGCTCCTTGATCTGGGAGAAACATGATCCAAATAAATGTCAGATGGCGTCCTCCACCCTTGGGTTGATATGAACTGAATACCAATGGCTGGAAAGGAGGTATCATAAATAGTGCAAGAATAGGGTTTGCTCAATCAGTAGGCTCCACTAACAGCCTCACTACTGAATTATGGTTCGTGAGGGACTTCTTCTTGTTAGGAGGCTCAATATCCATCAGCTAGTTATAGAATTGGATGCTCAGTTAGTTGTAAATCTTTCTTTTGTGGTTGATTGTAGGAAAATCTTGCAAGATTTCATGGAGGTGCGGATGCAGCATAAGTTTAGGGAAGGCAACTCTGTAGCAAACATTTTGGCAAAAACAGGGCGGGAATCTACTATGGATGTTGTGTATTTTGAGACTCTACCTAGAGAGGTTAGATTTGCTCTATTTTATGATGCTTGGGGTTGTTGCACCCCAAGATCCATGGGACCTGAATTAGTTGATATGGCTGAAGGCTGGTCTTTGGATGTACATATTATATAGTTATTATGAATGAAAATCCTTTTTCTAATAAAAAATTGTAGCTGACAAGTTAGATGTACTCACATGATATTAGTGATGTGCAATACAACCTTTTTATATATTCATAAATACATAAATATAATTAATGAAAGAAAATTCATCTTTTTTTAGCCTCTGTTTGACAAAGGACGGTGATAGTACACTTGATAGTGTCAATACAACTTGCCCTTCTCTGATAGGGGAAAAGAAAACTCTTTCCTTCCTCAACATATAATTATACAATGGGCATGGAAAGGATATTCTCTACTAAATACCCTTACAAGTGTATGTCCTTTTATTTCTAACATAGGTGAAAAGCAATTGCTCTTTTACATATATTTTTTGTATAGTTACTGATTTCTTCTTGTTGAATAAAAGATAAATTTTTCAGTCATCTTGTTATGCAACATTATTGGAAAATATTTATTCTCTTTATTTTAAAATATGTCTACATAAATTCACACAAAAAACCACAACTTTTGCAATTGATTAAAATTGGAATTCGAAATCCATATCACAACATCAATTAGGACATCAAACCATTCAATATTGTAATTAAAATAACACCGAATTCTGAATTATGTTAAAAATGACTCTAATATTGTTTTGAGAATCTTATCACGGCGGAAACACAATTTTAAAATTTTTATTCATGATATAGGATCACTTCAAGATAATGTAGAACTCAAATAAAGAGGATATTTAGAAATTTAACCTATAAGAACTCTAAATTAGTTCTTATGATGAAGCCTTGAGTTGATAGTTTTTTACAATATGTGCATGAATCGGATTCTCCAACCACGAACCTCTTGTAGTCGATCCTATAATTAAATGCACACGTATACACCCTCCATGATATCCATACCAAATATCTCATAAAAATTGAGAAGTACTTTCTCTTTCTCAATAGCCGGTCACACTCAGAATTTTGTAGTTTTTCCGACTTCTTCTCGGTTGACCCACATTTATCACAGCCAAAAGGAAAAAAAATATTTTTTACATCTCGTAGAAAAAGGAAGCTGATTTTTTCAAAATGCTTACCTTTTTTAAAAAGCAAACCATATATGTTCTGAATACACACTTAACTTGCTACCAAAATACGAAGATATAGTTATGCGAGTTTCATCAAATCATATCTTTGATTACAAAGAGAATCAATATCACCCATAAATCTTTTTGCATTTAACCAAATCCAATTCAGTAAGTTATGTGCATGTGTAAGCAAGAATAATAATCAAATTTCTATAAAATCCAATCAAATATATAATTCCATGATTTTCTTATCGATAAGGTATATGACAGTTACAACTCATTTTGTGCTAGCAAAAATTTAATAGACTGATCCCAAAATTTAAACTATTCAATTTTGGTTATGAGAGAAAAACATGTATTATGTGCGACCCATTGGGCTCCATACTAAGCTGCAATGGACTTAGTAAATAAATTTTTATTCATTGTTAATCCCATTAAATACTTTAATAAAATTATCAAATTAACTATTAAATAGATGGACCAACGAGTCAAGATTGATGTCCAACAATGAGTCAAGATTGACGTCCAACAACGTCTCATGACTACTCGGATAGTGAGAATTTTAATCTAAGGATCGAACACCCTTCAGAAATTAGTTATTATGTAATGAAATCCTTTGATTAGATAATATCCCGAATAAGTTAGGGTATAGATAAAATGTCAAACCCCAATACTTATTCATACGTAGCATCTTAAACTCCTTTCCATACAACTTTGGCAAGAGATTTTTTCGAGTCAATACTAAGTAAGATACATAGGACTCTCTCGTTCCATTTGGAGTAATCTAACCCTTATTGAATACTCATTACCTCCATAAGAATCTCATTGGGTCCAGAATGAGAATACCCTACACACAAAATATGATGCATGATTATCAAGAACTTTTGACTAAATCAAATCTTCCACTAAATTTAGCGAAATACACTGCCCTCCTAATGAAAAGCTGGAGACCATATTGGAAGGTCTTCTTCTAGGAATAGCGAAATCCTATTTATCCTTCCAAGGTCTCACATGTAAAACGATAAACCTCAAATAAGTTCACAGGTAAGTAACTCTTACCAATTACGTCTCATGTAATTTCCATTTTATTTACCTCTAAGATTACTATAATCTTGTGTGTGCACAAGTTAAACCCATCGTTCACATACCGAAATGAAAACTGTAGCTCAATAAGGAGTGATGTTTAAGCATATAGTATAATATATCATATATATTTAATGAGGGAGCGTTGTGCCAACTCACATGATGGACCTTGTGTGTTCACAACAAACCTGACACACTTGCTAGCACACCCTGTATCTCATAATGATGGAAGGCATGAATGGTATTCTCAATACCTTAGCCATCTCAGCTTAATATTTTCAGAGGCTCCTTATGCTATCACTATATAATCGACATCACATGTTTAATATAATAAAAGCATATAAATAAAAAATAAGCATATAAATTAGGATGATTATGGATATTCATAAAGTGATTCACCCGACCTATTGGGTGTGCCACCAATAATCATCGTATTCTAAATAGCCCACCATCATGGATTCGATCCTGGAACTCCAGACATCTAAATCTTCTTGGTTGTGAAACCCTAATCAGCAGTTGCGGGAGATACATAGGAGGGAAAGTAGAAACACAACTAGAGAGTAAAAATTAGATGAGCGGGGTACATAGGCCCTATTTATCCAAAAAAAGTTCATTCATACATTCATTACATGAATCTAGTCCATAATGATTTTATCATGCATATCACACATATCTTTAGGAGAAATTAAAGACAATGCTGCTGTAAAAATTGTAATACAATACAAATAATGTTGTGATCGTAAAATAAAAAAATTAGAAAAACTATTTTTTTATATCTTATATATAATTGGGATTTCAAAGTAAGATCAATGATTGATCTTGATATAAATTAATTTAAAGGTAAAATCTAGAGTTTCAAAAGCCCTATACTTAATTCATGCACACTTTGTCCATTATTTGATTAAAATTAAATTAATTAACATTTAATTAATTTAAACATAAAATCCTCATCTCCAAAATCCTAATTTTACCTAACAAATTAGATGTACTCACATGATATTAGTGATGTACAATTTCAACATTTTCATACATTCATAATTTTAGTAATAGTACATTTGATGGTGACAAGACAATTTCCCTTGTCTGACAAGGGAAAAGAAAAGTCTTTCTTTTTCAACATATAATTATATAATGGGCATGAAAAGGATACTCTTTAGGGCAAAAACCTAGACTTTGATCGAAATTTTTACTTTTAGAATGAACTTTTCGGCATGACTTGAGAAGGCATGTACCATTAAATGCCCGTTCCTTTTAGTATGATGTTACTTTCTCTGTTAAAATTAACGTCGCTATCCTAAGTGGCACATTAATTGCAATTATGTTGTAAACAGGAGCTTACATGGCAAAGCCACATAGAATCTAGGAGCCCAAGTCATAGAAATGTCAAATTTACCCCTTAAACACCTCTTAATTTGATATTACACAAGGATAAAAATATAAATCACTTCTTGTTCTTCCTCCTCCTCCACAGTGGTTGCTTCTCCCCTTCCTTTGATGCTGCCGATCTCAATCTTGATAGAGATGCCATCAATTATGAAATCTTGTTAAAAAATGTCGAGAAATCTGTATCTAAAACCCTCAGCCCTGTCCCACTCTCTCTCGTAAGGAGGCCAAGCCCAACATCCGAGCCCTTCCAAGCTCGAGAAACCTCAGATTTCAAGGAAGAAGCACAGTGCATTGCCTAGACACTAATGGCTTTAACTTATGTTTCCACAGTGACAATGTCGTTGATTGCCTCCTCAACACAGAGGAAGCCAATTGAGTGCTTCTTCAAGCCGGTCCCCATAAGGATGTTGAAGAACCCGATAGTCAATGCATCAAAATTGCATGGAAAGTTTGAAGTTAGGGCTTCCCTCAATGAGAAGGCCATCACGGGCTCTGTTTCCTCAAATTCTTTTAACTTGTTATAGGGACATCAAAATATTACAAGAATCTAAAATTTACAACTTTGGATTATTTGACCGACAAAAAAAATCAAAACTTCTCCAACATTATGGGTTCACGATCAATCAAACCATCAAAACTCAACCTTCTTTCACAACTTTCCAACTTCCATCATCGACAATCATTACTGTGACCAAGGTCGGGATGAAACTTACGAGATCAAGAACATTCGGTGTGAGGCCATAGGAAGTCGTCAATAGAAAGAAGGAAGCGGCTGCCATTGCCACCATCGTCTCATGAGCTTGTCTGTTGTCATCTTCTCGTCAATAGTGGTTCCTCTCTGTCTCCGAAGCACAGTTTCCTTAGCAGACAGAGAAGGTGGAAGAAGATTGCTGAGATGAGCGCCCCCAAGCAGGACCCTATCGGCCATGATGCTTAGGAGGAGACATCAGAGACTACAACTTCAGCCACCCCCATGACCACCATCGAGGCCGTGAGCTTGAGATCGGCGGCAGCAGAGGGGGATGAGAAGCTACCGTGGTGAAGATGGAGGAAGAACAAGAAGATATTTACATTTTTGTCCTTGTGTAATATCAAATTATGGAAGTGTGCAAGGGGTAAATTTGACATTTCTATGATGTGGCTTTGCCAGTTATGTAAGGTACTGTTTGCCACATAGTCGTAGTTAACATGCCACCTAGGATAGCCCCATTAATTTTAATAGAGAAAAGAACGTTGTGCTACATTTGATAATTCATACATTCTTAGATCACACCGAAAAGTTCATACTAAAAGTAAAAATTCGATCAAAATTTAGACTCAATTAGATTATTTGCCCTATTCTTTAATCTATACTCTTACAAATCTGTCTTTTTCTTTCTAACCGAGGTGAAAAGCAACCACTCCTTTACAGATATTTCTGGTCCAGTTATTGATTTCTTCTTATAGGATAAAGGATAAACTTTTTTAGTTTTGTTACGCAATATTACCGGAATAACATTTATTCTCTTAATTTAAAATATATTTACAAAAAAAAACCGCAACTTTTGCAGTTGATTAAAATTGGAATTCGAAATCCAAATCACAACATCAATTAGGACGTCGAACCATTCAATATTGCAATTAAAATAACACCAACTTCTGAATTACACTCAAAGATGGCTATGATACTACTATTAGAAATCGTAATGTACGGAAAATATAATTTAATAATTTTATTCCCAATCTAGGATTATTTCGAGATAATTCAGAACTCACATAAAAAGGATGTTTAGAAATCATACCTACAAGAACTCTAAATTGGTTTTTATCCCCGATTTGATAGTCTCTTACAATATGTGCACAAACTGGATTCTCCAACCATGAACATCCTGAAGTCTTATTGGGTCACTTATAAGGGTAATTGAATCCAAGTACCTTATATTTTTATGATACCATGACCCTACTCTATTTAAGACCAGCTCCTGAAATTTGGAACCGAACTCTACCCTGTTGGTTTTAAAAACCGGACCCTACCTAAAACCTATATTATACCACTGGTTCCAGGTACCCGTTTCGAACCAGTCTTCCATTAACAAATGAATATAACAATTTAAAATCGATTAATGAATAATTATCTAACAATTTTCTTATGTGACATACCTGAAAAATGTTGAAAATATCTAATTGAATGCAATAGTATAGAGGTTTTGTGATCGGTAAAAATTATACGGTAAAAGACTAAAGATTATTAGATGAAAAAACTAAAGAAATGATGAGTTTTAAGAGACACTGAGAATTTGAATATGTAAATAAATGAATACAATAAAATATTAAGATAAAAGGTTGTAATTTCATGTTTTATATTTAGTAGAAATATAAATATATATTTGTCGGTTTCAAGTACCGGTTTCGGTACCGGGTATCATCTTTAATGGAATCGGAACCAAAACCGAAACAAGAACCTATTTTAATCGGTTCTTCATTTTTCTACCCAGAACCTATCCTATTCACATGAGAATTTACCCAGAACATACACTATTGGGTAGGATTTCAACCAGAGCTGGGTCTACCTGGTGCCTGTGCACATGATAATACCCTAAATGCTATATTTGAAGTACACTTTCAGACATTAAATTTGAGCTAAGAACATGCATCCCACTTATTATTGGTGTTGTTTTTGCTTAAATGTGGATATCTATGCTCCTTATCCATCCTCTAAGTTTGTCTAGGTGTTTGCAGGACTTCCTCAACATAAAACATGCCGAATAAGATATCAACGGAAAGATCATCGAGTCAAGAATCCAACGCATCAAGCCGTGCATGATTTAGAGTTAAAATGAGGAAGTTATGGCCAAATGAGGAAGTTATGGCCAAACGAAGCAAATTGCGCAGAATAGACTCAGTGCACCGTAGTGTGAATAATGCTACACCATGGTTTACAAAGAGCATCCAAGGCTGAATTTCATCTCAGTGCACCAAGGTGTGAGCAGTGCTGCATTGCGGTGAGCTGAGCCAAAATGGTGGGACCCGAAATTTCCTATCCCACACTGACCATGCCAAGTTTGAAGGAGGTAGAAATACCTTATAAATAAGAGTAGAGATAGATAGAGATATCATAACTTTTCATAACAAAGCAATCCCGAAAAAGATTCTTGGCAGATTAAGGTTACAAACCCGAGACATTAGAACATGGGTCGTGGTAGAAGAGCTAAGGAATCAAGCTCCTCATTAGTGTTTGAGACTTCTTCTACCTTATTTCCTTTCTCTTCATTTTGGTTTCGTAACTTTCAATTCCGATAAACATGTATTGTGACATAATCATGTCCGGCTAGTTTTTTTATTCTCTAGGATAGTAAGTGGATCTTAGTGTTTATTTCGTCCGTGCATTGAACTTCTATTATGTTTACTGTACTTCATGTGTTTATTGATATCTGGCCAACTCGATAAATTGATCTAAAGGACAGTAAGGAGACACGAGAGTGAGAATCCCGTTGCCTAAACAAACATAGCTTAGGAATAATCGTGCCGGGAGGTAGGCTAATCATTCTAAGAGTTAGAAGAGACGTGTGAGAAGTCCTGAGAGGTAGCCATCACCCCAGGCATCCCAACACGGTTACGAACATGAAACTTGGTCCCTTAATCCTAACTACCTAGAGATAGAGTGGGTTAGGATCATCCTAGGGATACATCCTAGTTACGATGAGAGTCGGATTTGGTGACTTTAGACCCCGTGGATAGTAGAAGAGGACACTTGACTTGATTTGGTTAATTAAGTTTAAAAGGATTGAAATAAACCTAAGTGAAGCTGAACCCCTAGCCCGCTCACCGGGTTTACTGGTTGCGATCCGTCCTCTTGCGGGCTAATAGCGAACAACACACCCCTAGTCACTTATCCCCTATTTAGTGATTCTATGATTAGGAACATTTTAAATTATGGTTTAGAAAATTTTAGGCTTCGCTAACATAATCTCATAATGATCCAAAAAATCAATACTTTAATATATGGTTTCGCCATAATAAGTAAAAAAATTCACAATGAATGATGAATAACAAATGCCTTAATTTTATTTTATGAATAAATATTACTCCAATTGCTGACTTGTTATTGGATTTGGGGCACTAATCATAACAACTGCCTCCCACCACCCCAGCTAGTCGCTCTCTCACCATCTCGAGCTCCTTCAAGTTGTCCTTATGAAGTCATTTGCTCTCTTCGTCACCAACAAGGCATTGTCGGAGCACCGAGCAAATTCCTCATCTGATGGGAGTAAAGGCATCGCCCCGGACAATAGCAACCCAATCACCTCAAAATCGATGACAATGCTTCTCCAACCTACAAATGACGGTACCACTAGCAGCCTCAGAGTAGACTTGAGTACCTCCCTTCTAAGGCCCACAACTCTATTGGAGCTCAGGGAGCTGGTTTGAAAGGGCATGCCATGAGTAGCAGCATATTGAGATGAGCCCCGCGGTGATATGAACCGGTGACATAGCAAATTAGCGAAGGAATGAGCAAAGAAGAGGAGAACGATAGTAATCTTGATCCCTCTCTACATTTGTAGTCATGTACAGAATCACAAATTCCAAAAGGAGAATCTCAACCTCTACTTTGATATATGAATCCCTTTAAAGCCTCTCAAAGATAAATCACAATAATGAACAGGTCGTTTAATGAGAGAATGTCGAGGGTAGTTGAGAGTGTACATTTGGATGGGGCAAGAATCTTCCGAAGATACATGGCCATATTATGTGATACGGCTGAAAAAAAAAAAGTCTTGAATTTTCGATGGAGCGAGCGGCTAGGGCAGCTATCGAGAAGGGTGGCGAGCGGCGGCAGTGGTAGCAGGGGAGGAGTTTAAGAGGAAGAAGTTTTTTTTTTTTTTTTTTGGTCGCCAGCCACGGTATCCAAGCAGGCCCCACCAGCGGTGAGATGGCATCTTTCAGCCAACCATACTTGACTAATCCGTTGGTCGCCCCGGGTCGCACGCCTGGCAATGGCGGGTGAGGCTCCCAAGAGGGGTGTCTGCGTACGTGAGGTCTCGAACCTGAGACCTCCTTAAGCGGCACCGAGCTGCTTACCACTCGGCCCAACCCCTCTTGGTTAAGAGGAAGAAGTTGATAGTGCCAAATTACGAACATGCGCTTGATATTTTAAATTGAAAGAGAAAAATGAGGAGTATAAATGACATTTCAACAATTCAAACACTAGTTTGTCCTTGTGGAGTTGCCACATCATCAATTGTTTTGCCACATATTCAATTAAAATATGCCATGTCAACCAAATCTGATAATATTGATAGAATCTGTCATCTGGTACTAAACAGGATAAACATCTCATAATTTGCATCTCCTTAGGTTGGGTTACGCAAAAAAGTTCAAACTAAAAGTGTGAATCTAGACTATAAAATATTCACTGGCCTACAAGAGTCTTAGACCCGTTTCCACTTAAAAGTATAAATTATTAGATGATGGTATCAATTTTTTATAAATCATGATCTTTTATATTAATTGTTCAATGTGGGATTCATTCCCAACATCTGCTCTCGCATGGCCCTCAACAACTAACCTCGAGTTTGTCATTTTCCTTTGTACTCAAGCGAGGACAACTGACCACAAGACGAGTTTCTCTTTTGTTCTCAGGTTAACAGCTAGCCTTGAGTTGGACATTTTTCTTTTCATCTCAAGTTTATAGCCCACAAGCTCCACACTCAAGCCTCGCATGGTATGAGTTCAGGATCCAACCTCTCTGATACTATGTAAAATATTCCACCTGGACGTACAAGAGTCTTGGGTCTGTTTCCATCTAAAAGTCTAAGCTACTGGGTGATGATACCTAACTCTCTTATAAACTCAAGTTTCTTTTTCAACCTGATCGATATGGGATTTAACTCTCAACACCCGTCATCACGTGACAAAGCATTCAAACTTGACATGCGCCCTTAAATACTTGCCCTCAGCAACTAATATCATGTCGGATATTTTTCTTCTTGTCTCGAGGAGAAGGGACAAATTACCGCAGGTCAGGCCTTCTCTTCTATCCTCGATCTAACATGCAAGTTAGACTTTTTCTGTACTCGATAAATTGACCACGTGTCGGGCAACTCGAACTGGATTGCTACCTTTATTATAGTAATAGAGGGGTTATTTGTGAAGGTTATGTCACCTCTTTATAACCCTCTCATTGAAATGAAGGGTTATGTCACCCCTTTACAATGTCTCCTTTCTTCCCCTATATTACCCTCCATAACAATAACCACCCCCTCTTTTATTGCTATCGAAAATCATTAATCCAAACAACATATGGAAAATGTGACAGTCTATGGTGGGCTTCATTGTCAAATGAACAATTCAATCTATCCTTTCGATTTAAGTGTATCAATATTTTTATCCAACACATTTGTTCCTGACAACACTTATTATGCATAACATGAGTCGTTTGCTTTAAAATTTTATTATTATTATTTTTAAATTTTAATATTTTTTCTTACTTTTTAAGTAATTTAAAGATTATATTTCTCTATTTTACAAAATTTTTATATTTTTATAATTTTAAATTTTATCTAAATTTTTAGAAATAAATTTTTAAAAAGATATTCCATTGATTTTTTTCAGATTCTATAAAATTTTTTGAATTATTTAGATATATTTTGCAAATTATGTCTCAAATATGTTGAATTTTTATTATTTCTCAATAAATTTGAATTATTTTAAAATATTTTTAAATTTCCAAAATGTTTCTAAATTTCCCAAAATTTTTAAAGTATTTATGAACATAACTTTTTTTTAAAAAATTTAAATATTTTGAATTTTTTAAGAAGTTTACTTTTTTATAAATTTTTTTAGGATTTTCGATAGTTTAAAATATACTTTCATATTTTTTAAAATTCTAAAAAATTTATAATTTTATCTAAAATTTTGAAGTATGTTTTTAAAATTTCCATTGCCATGTCAGCAAAACCGCCATTTGGCAGCTGTCTATATTGCCATCTATCCAATAGTGCCACGTAGGATGCGACTTATGCAATAATGATGATGCTATAATAGAAGAATTGATGGGTTACAAAATAGAAAAATAGAATAAACTTCATGATAGTCTTGGTTATTAATAAAGTAAGTGATAATATAGGAAATTTTGGTAAATCACGTTATTTTCTAGGAAATTTACTACTTATTGTAATAAAAGAATAAAATTGGTTTGGTTCAATCTGAACTAATTAACCGAATTGATTATAATTTGAAATTAAGTAAATTAATTTTCATCTAAAAAACTGAACTAAAATAGATCTTGTTTGGGGAGAACCAGTTTTTTCTATTCGGTTCTTGTCGAATTAGTTTTCATCAACACCTCTACTTGGATTGCCACGTGAAAACTCCATTATAATCTCCTTTACGCCATTGACATCAAGATTATTTTAACTAACATGATCGCAAATGTTGGATTGAGTTAGTGGCAAAAATTGGACTAAATTAATGATCACCTCTAAATTTAAGTACCGTTTTGATAGTTTACTAAAATTATATCATTCTACTTTGCCCAATCTCGAAAGATCTTTTAGTTATAATTCCAAACTTTTGTGTGCTCTTGTTGCCTGAGAATCTGGGAAATCGAAGTCAAACGAATCTTAGCAGATGTCAAATGATTGCTATGACATTATGTCATGGCACTCCATGTTAGAATGTGTTTTATTTACCAAGAGGGGTTGGGCCGAGTGGTAAGCAGCTCGGTGCCGCTTAAGGAGGTCTCAGGTTCGAGACCTCACGTACGCAGACACCCCTCTTGGGAGCCTCACCCGCTATTGCCAGGCGTGCGACCCGGGGCGACCAACGGATTAGTCAAGTATGGTTGGCTGAAAGATGCCATCTCACCGCTGGTGGGGCCTGCTTGGATACTGTGGCTGGCGACCCAAAAAAAAAATTGTGTTTTATTTTGGATTGTCAGGATGCAATATAATGAGACTCATATCCGGCTTGCTATCTCAAATTTCCTCCTTATCTTTGGGGATCCCTATCAAGATTAAACTAAATATCCAATATGTTTACATGTACACTAATCTCAACTCATGAGCAACACATAAAGGTCTCAAAATTTCATTTAAGTTACCTCATATTCTCGTCAACAAGAGTCAATGACCATCTGAACTAGAAACAATTCTAAATCAATCCAAACTTAAGAATTTAGCAATTATTTAGTGTTCAAATGTTACAATAACAAGAAAAAGAGACTGAAAATCCTATATATTTATCGATTCTTGAAAATAAATACTAAATATTTCAAAATGATAAATCAAGTCCTATATGTTGTTCGTGTTACAACATTGAGTCATTTTCGTTACCAATTGTTACTTTAAGCTGATGTGTGTCAATGTCATGTCGATGCCACATCAGTTTAAAGTAACGGTAGGTAACGGAAATGACTCGATATTGTAACACGGACAATATATATGTTAATTTTGATGACTCAAATTCTGTTAGGTCCAGCCCACTATCTGGTTTAAGCCGACTTTATAATTAGGGTTTCTCTTACGTTATATACTTGGAGATTTTAGGGTTCTCTATGTGTGAGAGAAAATAGAGAGCCGCTGAAAAAGAGTGAGAACAGATAGTCAGCTGTCTCCGCCCGTCTTGTACCAATCTTTTCACTATAGTGGATTCGTTTTTTCTTTACTCGTGGCTTTTCCCGTCAAGGGTTTTCCACGTATATATGTGTGTTCTTCTTAATTCTTCTCTGTTACCTATTTGTCTTTTTGCCCTGTTTTTGTAACAAGTGGTATCAGAGCATTCCAGTTTCATAGTGGCAACATTGAAGAATGATATTCTGATGTTGGATTGTAACACCAGATTTTTGCTTTGGCAGATCAAGATGCGAGTTGTGCTTGCTAAGATGGATTTGCGTGATGCCATACTAGTGTTTGAAAAGATGCCCTCATCTTGGACATTGGAAGAAAAACAACGCAAGGATTGGAAGGCACTATCTCAAATTCCACATCTATCGAACTCGATTCTGCAGGATGTTTCGAAGGAGAAAACTGCTTCTGCTCTATGGTTGAAATTAGAGCAACCAGTAAGTTGCATCTAAAACAACGACTATATTCCTTGCGTATGTTTGAAGGTACATCTTTGGAAGATCATTTAATTGCCTTTAAAGAAATTGTCTCTGACCTAGAGGTTTTGGAGGTTAAGTATGAGGAAGAGGATTTAGGGCTAATTTTGCTGCATTCCCTACCCTCTTCATATTCAACCTTTGGAGATATAATTTTATATAACCCTGATACTTTGATCCTTGATGAGGTTTATGATGTTTTATTCTCTAAGGAGAAGACGAATTAGTTGGTTGTAGGATCTAAGGCCCAGACAAAGGATCTTATTATTCGTGGGAATTCTCAGGAAATAAATTATGGAGTTGAGCCTAGGGACATATCAAAATCTAGTAATAGAGATAAGGTCTGCAGGTACTGCAAAAGGAAGGGGCACATCAAATCTGAATGTTATAAGTTTTAGAATAAAAATAAAAGGACTGCTGACAACCCAAAGGAAAAAAAACCTAAGAGTTCTGGTCAAGCCAGTATTGCTAAAGATAATTATAGTGGTGGAGAGCTCCTTATAGTTTCTGATGGCGACTCTAAATCTTCTGATGATTGGATTCTTGATTCTGGTTGTTCGTTTCATATGTGTCCTAACAGGGACTGGTTTTCAACATATGAAACTGTATCTAAGGGTGCTATTTTGATGGGTAATGATGCACCCTGTAGAGTTGTTGGCATTGGGACAGTCAAGATTAAAATGTTTGATGGAGTCATTAGGATACTTGGGGGATGTGAGACGTATCCCAAATTTGAAGAGGAATCTTATATCTTTAAGTACCTTTGACTCTAAAGGGTACAAGTACACTGGTTAAAGTGGAGTTCTGAAGGTTAGCAGAGGTGCCCTAGTGGTAATGAGAGGGCAGAGAAAGGCTGCCAATTTGTATGTCTTGCAAGGTAGTATAGTTACAGGTGATGCTACAGTTTCTACATGTTCCCTATCAGACATTGACATTACTAGACTTTGACATCTGTGTCTTGGGCATATGAGTGAAAACGGGCATGACTGAGTTGAGCATGAGAGATCTTCTTGATGGGCAGAGTATTAGTAAATTGTAGTTGAGAACTACATTTTTGGGAAGCAAAAGAAAGTGAGATTCCCAACAGGTATTCATTACGAAGGCGGTACTTGAATATATTCATTCTGATCTTTGGGGACCATCAAGAGTACCTTCTAACGGATGTGCTAGTTATATGCTTATTATCATTGATAATTTTTCAAGAAAACTCTGGACTTTGTTCTTGAAGCAGAAAAGTGATGTGTTAGCCATATTTAAAGAATGGAAGATTATGATAGAGAAGTAGACGGGCAAGCAGGTGAAATGTCTCCGCACTGATAATGGTTTGAAGTTCTGTTCTACTAAGTTTAATGCCTTATTTAAGGCAGAGGGCATCATGCGACATCACGCAATTTGTCATACACCTCAGTAGAATTGTGTAGCAGAGCGAATGAATAAGACTTTGATGGAGAAAGTTTGTTGTATGCTCTCCAATTCTAGTTTATCTAGGTCTTTTTGGGCCGAGGCTGCTACCTTACCAACTTTTCTTGTTAATCAATCTCCATCAATTGTCATTGACAAGAAAACTCCATAAGAGGTATGGTCTAGTACTCTTGCTGATTATTCTGATTTGAAGGTATTTGGTTGTCCTGCATATGCTCATGTTAATAATGGAAAACTGGAGCATAGATCTATGAAGTGTGTGTTTCTTGGCTATAATCCCAATGTTAAGGGCTATAAGCTATGGTGTCCAGAGGTTAAGAAAATTATAATTAGCAGAGATGTTATCTTTTATTAAATTGCTATGCTGCATAACATATCATCTAAAGAAATGGCATAGTTCAATTCGAGCTTTACTTGGCATAATACCAATGCATGATTTCGAACTTGAGCAGTTGGATGTGAAGACAACTTTTTTACTTGAACTTAAAGAGGATATTTACATGCAGCAACTAGAGGGATTTGTAGTCTCTGGAAAGGAGGACTATGTTTGCTCATTCAAAAAATCCCTTTATGGTTTGAAACAATCTCCCAGGCAATGATACAAGAGATTTGACTCATTTATGATTTCTCAAGGCTTCAAGAGATGCAGTTATGATAGTGGTGTCTATTTTCGAAAGTCTCAAGATGGGTCGTTCGTTTATTTGCTCTTATATATGGACGGCATGTTGACTACAACCAGGTATAAGCGGGAGATAATAAAAGTTAAATCTCAGTTGAGTAGAGAATTTGAGATGAAAGATTTGAGAGCAGCGAAGAAGATTCTTGGTATGGAGATTCTCAGAGATAGACAGGTTGGTAAAATGTACCTGAGTTAAAAAGGGTAAATTGAGAAAGTTCTTCACAAATTCAATATGCAAAATGCCAAACCTATTAGTACTCCATTAGCAGGCTTTCATCTACTTTATCTCCACAGTCAGATGATGAGTTTGATTACATGTCCTGAGTTCCATATTCTAATGCAGTGGGATCTCTCATGTATGTGATGGTTTGTTCGCACCCAGATTTATTGTATGTTATTAGCGCAGTCAGTAGATACTTGGAAAATCCTCGTAAAGAACATTGGAAGGCAGTTCAGTGGATTCTCAAATACTTGCGTGATTCTTCTAATGTTTGTTTGCAGTTTGGAAGAACTAGAGGTGGAGTAATTGGGAATGTTGATTCTGATTTTGCTGGAGATCTTGACAAGAGGAGATCACATACAGGGTATGTTTTTACTATTGGTGGTTTTGCTACTAGTTGGAAGGCTATTTTACAAGTTATTGTTGCATTGTCTACCACAGAAGCTGAGTATATGGCCATTATAGAGGCTTGTAAGGAAGCTATTTGGTTGAAGGGACTGTTCAGCGAGCTCAATGAAGACTTGCAAGTTACCACAGTCTTCTGTAATAGTCAAAGTGTCATCTTTCTCACGAAAGATCAAATGTTCCAGGAGAGAACAAAGCATATAGATATTCGATATCATTTTTTTCGTGATGTTATTGCTCGCAGTGACATTGTTATGATCAAGATCAATACTCATGATAATCCATCTGATGTGATAACCAAGACACTACCAGTAGCCAAATTTTAGCATTGCTTGGACTTGGTTGGTCTTCGTTGTTGAGACGTGAGCCCTTAGGGGTTCTTTGGAAGAGAAGAGAGAATTTGTCAAATATTGGAGGCTTGCACTCCGTTCCTTCACTGGAATTTGTGTCAAGGTGAAGATTATTAATTTTGGTGACCCAAATTCTGTTGGGTCTGGCCCACTATCTGGTTTAAGCCTACTTTGTAATTAGGGTTTCTCTTACGTTATATACTTGGAGATTTTTGGGTTCTCCGTGTGTGAGAAAAATTAGAGAGCTGCTGAAAAAGAGTGAGAACAGATAGTCAACTGTCTCCGCCCCTCTTGTACCGATCTTTTCACTATAACGGATTCACTTCTCCTCTGCCCGTGTTTTTCCTGTAAAGGGTTTTCCACGTATATCGGTGTGTTGTTCTTATTTCTTCTTTGTTGCCTATTTGTCTTTTTGCCCCATTTTCGTAATGATATAGGACTTAATTTATCACTTTGAAATATTTGGGACTCACTCGTAAGAATCGACAAATATGTAAAACTCCCGATATATTTGTCTCTTACAATAACTGTCTTTCCTTATAGAAACCACACTCCAAAACTTAAATTTTACTAGATACTGAGCAAAGAAAACTAACAATACACATAAAAGAGATGCAATCAGTGCCTTGGGTAAGTCTTGCATTACTCTCCCCTCCAGGTTTTCTGGAACAATTTCAAGCTCGCTTCTCACCTATCAAAAAAAAGTTTGTCACTCATTGTTTCATGACTATCACGAAGCTAATGTGTGTGCGCCTTTGAAACTACCAAATTCTCAAGTCTCTAGAACACCCCATCTTCTACCAAATTGTCGTGCAATGTGTGTGCTCTTGAAGCTAAGTGGAGGAAGAAACATCAGCTCGTTCATGTTAATGTAAACTAAACACTACAAATAGCGTCAAATAGTCATCCTTCCACAAGTACTCAACTCTTCATTTTGTTTTCTCTCTCTCTTCACACGTAATTTTATTAGTTCGTGTTAGATCACTTATTAACCATATATAAGAATAATCCAGGGTCCATAAGATAGCGGGTACTACCACTTGATAACTTAGATTTTTGGATAGAAACGGGTACAGAACTCTTGTAAACTCATTATTAATAATATGCAACATAAGAGTGTCTAACTACATGACAATTTCTAACGTAAAACCTGGACCCGTTTTCGATAGTCTCTGTACTAACATTAGCTTGGAAATCCGGCAGTCCCTCTAGGCACAATCACCTACTTCATCATTGGTCTGCTCATACAACAACATACAATTCAACAGTTTGATTGCGATTCTTCTCAGACATTACTATTAAGAGTCTTGACAATATGAACTATGAGTGTGACAACTGTTAGTTTTTGCAATTAAGCAGGGGAAGATAAAAAATTTAAAAAAAAGGAAAAAAACTCGACCTGATCAATAAAAACCAGTGAAATCCTACTAAACCTAAGCTAGTTAATAAAAAACTAACCAAATTGATATAAAACTAAATATGCTGAAATGTAGCAAACAGATAGAGCACCAGCAGGAACAAATCCTTATACCACAACAGCACCCTCAAAACTATCCTTAATATTTTTCGCAATGTTGAAACAAAATTATAACAGAAGGAACATTAAAGAGATTGTGCAGATGAAAATGCCTGTAAGAGATACTAAATATCTATTAAATCTACTGACCCCTGTAGGAAACAATCAGTTGATTTTTAATATGTCATTGATATGCTCAAGTTCAAGTTACACTCATAGAGAATGAAGTACTGTCATGGGCAAGAAGGGCGACTCAAATGAATTGTAATTACTAACTTGCCTATTCACGGTATGTTGGTATTTTCCCTTCCAAAAACTATAACTGGTAGAATAGATAAAAAATTCCAAAAACATTTTGGAGTAAAGGGCATACTATGTACATGTAGCCTAAGATAAACTGAGTAAACCAAAATATATGGGTGGATTGGGTTTCAAGCGTGTAGCTTGTTTAAATAAACAGTACTAACAAAACAGGAATAATCAGAAAACGATATCTTCAAGTCTAGTATATAACGGTATCACCACGTGACAGTGATTACATTATTACACTAGCTAATAAAATCAAGCTATTTTTAGTGTTATTTTTTTTTCCTTTCAAGCTTTTTAAAAATTTTCTAGAATTTGGGTTGATTTTATTGGTTGGTGCCACCACATAAGTACTATCACGTGGCATAACCATTACAGACAAGACCTCTCCTACATTAGAATTGGGAATGGAAGGGATACAAGAGTGTGAAGAGCCGTAGGGGTCCCAGGCAACACGCTTATTTTCCTACACCAATTGTGAATGTTATACATGACATTGATCTTAAGGCAAGTGATCTCATAATAGAACAGTACCGAAGGTGGAACCAAAATCTATTGCAAGTACTCTTCACCATTTATACAATAAACAATATTCTCAAAATCTCGCTTTCTGAGGTGAGTACTATTGATGAGTTGATCTAAAATGCTAACCCATCAAGTAACCACTCCATTAAATCATTTTATGTATTTGATCAAAAGGAAAAATGGGTGCAAAACATGGCTAATGGTTTGAGTAACAGCCTTCGGAAGTCCTTATGTAAGTTGAAAATCTATGATAGATACAAACACTATCTAATATCCTGTGTAAAACCAGTTCTCATAGATTCGGGTGTACCTATGAAGATTGCTTGGGGCCCAAATGGAAGACACCGTGTACAAGTATTTTGATAACGCGAATATGGATTCAATGTCGTCTTCTCTCTGGAATCTCCATCTTTAGGTCGGCTTTTACATTGGGCAGAGTCAGCAGTGGCAAAAGAGTTGGTGGTGGATCTCTCTCTCTCTCTCTCAGGCTGCAGCCCCGAATGGGTAATTCAATTCAGGTTTACATATGAAAAGTTCAGTCCATTATTTGGTTGCAAAACTTGGTCTGCACTTGACATTCGAAATTGGGCACTGATAAGAAAATAAATTACCAATGATAAAACTGTCTTTTTACCCTCCGATTTACTGTTACAGCTCACTAACTATTGCCATAATCTTAACTGATTTTTCACGATTATCGCTCATGAATATCTTTATGATCTTAACTAATTTTGTATGTTCGACTCCTATTCTCTCTATGAATAATCATTCACACCAGTAGAGTATGCATTCTGCAGCTTAAACTCACCTCCATACTTATATCTATTAGTGACTGACTTGAGCGTCGGAAGGTCAAATCAGATCATCACCCTCGATTTGACTTCCTTTCATGTTTTCAGGTACACTATCGATAAGGTTACCGGGAAGCACTCAATTTAATACATCGGAGGATCCACAACAAAGTAAATTCCCGTGGCCCTAAGAAGAGTGATCTTATCAGGCACAATTACAACCCAACTAGAAAAGGCTTTTATAGATCTTCTTGTATGGATTTATCATCCTGGGCCGGTCCTCCATGACCTGTAATGGTAAAGATATACAAAATATCAAAACTACCCCTACGAATTCGACAAATTACGCTGGCCTCCTCTATTGCCGAAATACAGTGACGAAACACAATAATAATGATATGAGCGATATACATTTATCCGGATTATAACGGACTAAAACCAGTTCATCCCAATAAATTCTAATAAATTGGAATTTCAAAATCCCTCACTTCGTTAAATTTTATTATAATGATATATATTACTTCTTACTTTTTAGTTTATTTATATTATACATGTTAAATTAAAAGCAAGTTTCAACATCTGACTCATTTTCCCTGAAGGATATTTATATAATTTAAGTTATATTACTTGGGACTTGTATGTGCAATTTTTAAATACCAAACTATGAAAACTTGATTAAAAAGAAAAGAAAAGAAAAGAAAAGAACAAGTTATTTCCTCCTCTCCTACATTACCTATAAATTAGTTTCTTATGAATCACGATTTATGACAAACTCTATTCACGGATATCAAAAGCGCCACGAATGGAGGAGGGGGATGCTTTGATTCATCAATCGTGGCGATAGATGGGACGAGATCTTATACGTAGATATACGTATACTGTATGTATATGTAGGTGCAGATTGTATATAGACGGAGTATAATTTTTAAATTATTTTTATCTTTTTATTTTTATTTTTAATTATTATTTTCTATAATTTTAAAAATTATTTTCGTACGCCACATCAACAAAATTTCCATGTGATACTCTTGTCATGCCAGATTACAGTGCCAAATCAATAAAAATTGACTATTCGTACCAGTTTATTACATTTTGAAAATATTTTATAGTGTATAGTGATAACTAAAATGATAATATTTACCAAAGATCTTGTATCATTGGGATAATTTTTCGGACAAGCTCGAGCCCTCTTTAGGCAGAAACCCTAGGACTCCTTCTACCGATATCAGTTGCTCTGGATCAAGGCTAGGAAAAAGCTTGCTTTTTAACTGACTCTTCGTTGTCAGTTAATGCTGTGAAGGCTGTCAAGCCATTAGGAGGAATTCAAGAGTCAACTTAACAGGATTAACGTTCTTTGGCAGTTTTTTGATGAATAAAATTGGATGGATAAGTAGAAATAAAAATGTACAAACATGTAGACTCGGAGTAGGGGTGATTGGGTTCAGGTATTTTTTACTTTTTATGATACATAGGCCCTAATTTAGGGTAAAAAACACTTTTGGTTCTCAACCTTTCACGTTTTTACCATTTTAGTCCTAAATGTTTATTTTTTTGTCATCTACGTCCTCAACATTTTGAGTTTTTGCTACTTTGATCCTACCGTTACTTTTTCCATCCAAAAAACGTATATTCCATTCAAAAAATAATATTTCTGTAAAAAATTATTTTTTAACAAAAACTATTTTTTAAAAAAATAAAGAAAAAAGAAAAAAAGTAAAGGAAAGTGAAAAATATTTGTAGAATTTTACATGTGAGCAAATCTCCTTCAAAATTGAGACATATTTTTGATTAAAAATTGATTGATGACTATTATTATTATAAAATCGTGACTTATTATGAGAAAAATGAGTTCTAATTTTGGAAGAAACACATGTTGTTAATCAATATTTTCTTAATTAGAGATTGAATATGCTTTTTAAAAAAATATTTTTATTGAAAAATAATTTTTAGATAAAATGTTCTTTTTTTGATGGAATATGTTTTTGGATGAAAAAAGCAACGGATCAAAGTGACAAAAACTCAAAATGTTAACGACGTGAATGATAAAAAATAAAGGTTCATGATTGAAATGGCAAAAACGCAAAAGGTTACGGATTAAAAGTTTCTTTCTCCCCTAGTCTATATAGAAACAATTCCTAAATTTTGGAGTCAGGCCATATCATGTGAAATTAGAAACAGGACCTCACCCGAATTTCAAATACCAAGTTAGGACCTGTCTATTTTTTTCACTTCTTACTATGGAAAATTTTGCAAACATTTAGCGATAATGCATAGGTATTATGATTAAACGATCGTATTTATGTATAATTTCTATAATTTTAATTATTTGTTACTTATCTGTGAATTCTATTGATATTTTAAATATAATAAATGAATAATTATTATGCATGATAAAAATGTATCAAATTATAAATTTAATTGTATAAACAACAAGAGAATTACACTAGAAACAAGGAAATTATTGCCTACAGAAATATATATTCGGTTCCGGTTCCGATTCCGTTGCGAGTATCGCATGATTATAATTGGAATCAAAGCATATTCTAACTAGTTCATCAATTGGCCACTATTACACTACTCAAGTGTCATTAGTATTCACCCGAACCTTCCAACTTGTTTCGGTTCTACTGGTGTCCTTGCACACCTCTAATAACTTGGACAGATTGATAGGATAAGTGGTTTACGATGATAGATTGTATGTTAATATTATTGTGAATTCAAGAAATGAAGTTTACTCGGCAAAAAAAAAAAAGGGGGTCTATGTATGCCTGTTACCATTTTAGGGGTCATTTGAAATAAATAAAAAGTATAAGGTGCATTTTGAGACTTTTCTCAGACTAAGGGCCAGAATGTAATCAGCACGGGGATCGGAACGAAGATGGGTTCGCTTGTTACATTTTCCCGGGAAAATTGGGAGGAAAGGTCATCTTCTGATAATAAGAAAAAGCCCCATCGGAAGCTGAAATTGGGTTATCCTCTCTTTAGTTTCTCTTCTACCTTCTTCTGTTTCTAGAAATGGTTGAATTCGATTGGAGGAGCCTTGAATCTCTCCAACTGGATCGCGCGGGGACGCTCACTAACTGTTTCTTAACAATGGAAGGGGGGGCTTTTGGTTTTGCGGTTCAGTTTTGTGTCCTTTAATGGGCACATCTCGGGAAAAGCTCTGCTCCAGAGGATCCCCCATTTTAATGCCGCCTTCTCCCTCTCTTCCTCTCCAAACCCTTCTGCTTTTCAAGGGGTGAGAGTCCAAAAGGTTTTGAATCATCAAGCCTCTGTCCCCTATTTGTTGATCTTTAATTTGACACGTTCTTTGTGTTTCATTCAATGTGTAGCTGTTTCATCTACTATTAGGGAGATGATGATATCTTTGATATATATATATATATATATATACATACACATATGTATGTATAATTGAGTTTATTGGGTAAAGAGGGGGTATTATTGAGGGAGAAAAGGAAAAAAAAGAACTTTTCATTGTCGGGTAGTGATTGCTGATACGTTTCTTGTCCCAGATGCAGCATAATCAGGATTTAGTTCAGATGATTTTGCTTTGGTTGGTTCGATTACTTTTGCAAATGTGTTTTCATGATATATATGTGAATTTGAACCTGGTTTATTGATTAACATTTTTTTCTTTTGTAATGTGCTTCGCGATTTTATGATTTTGTTGTTCATTGTGTGACATATGCAGACATTTGGCAAGGGCTACTGGCTCTAGCAAAATAAATTAAAAATTGATATGGCAGCAAAAAGGGACACCATGTCAGGACCCCTTTCTCCCAGACCCGGTAATCCTTTGTTTCTCTCGGCTTCTCCCAGCTTTTTACTGGTTTATGACGTTATGTTCCTATATTTTTTATGGAAAAATGCTGTTACTAATAGGAGTTATGAATATTATGCTATTTGTGGGAGAAATTACATATATGAAGATTGGTTCAAATTCATTTGCTTCATTGACATTAGAAAGATTGTGCAAAAACTTATTTGAAATCTCAATTAGCAATTTCACTTGTAACATGAAAAACTCTCTCTTCATGCTAGGTCCAGTCTTCCCATCATCCTTTTCTTGAAATATGGAAAATAATATATATTTGACCATGAAAGCAGGGTAGGTTCTTTTTGTTTTCTCTTAAAAACAAAAGAAAGAGATTAATGCATTTTTAATGCCTGAAACAAACATGGAGTAGAAAATGCAATTATGCATATTATACTGAATGCTACCAAGCTACAAATCATAAGTGCACACCATTTAACGATTGCTTGTGTTATTTACTATTTTTATGCAGGCCATGAAAGATGTGAGGTTGATTTGTCCGAGGACAAGAGGAAGAACAAGATTGTATCATTCAAAAAGAAAGCAATCGGCGCTTCCAACAAGTTTAGAGATTCTCTAACAAGGAAGGGCCGGAGAAGCAGCAAAGTCATGGCCATGGATATCGAGGATGTGCATGATACTGAGGAGTTAAAGGCAATTGATGCTTTTAGACAGGCACTCATTCTAGAGGAACTGTTGCCTTCGAAGCATGATGATTATCATATGATGCTAAGGTATTTTAACCTGTGTTCTTTGAGATAATCTCTTTAATACAAAGCTGGTCGATATTTCTTGTCTGTTTCTCACCTTATGATGGAAGAAGCTGTTTAAAAATCCTTCCGAAGACTTCTGACTTACTCAGTGGAAATTGATGCTTCCAAAGGTGTTTGAAAATGTTACAGTTTCTAACACAAATGAGATATCATTTTAGGTAAGTTAAATAAAAAATGGTTTATTTCACTATTGATGATATAGGTTTCTGAAGGCTAGGAAGTTTGACATTGAAAAGACAAAGCAAATGTGGGCAGACATGCTCCAGTGGAGGAAGGAGTTTGGTGCTGACACCATTATGGAGGTATTGAACTCATGATTCCACTTAGTCTCTATTTCTGAATTGCTGTAAGAAGTTCTCCAAGTCTATTGCATTCTTTTTTTTTTTTTTAATGAGTAAACTGAATTTTTTCCTTGCAAATGAGTGAGATGAAGAAAGAACATCTAAAATATCAGTTGAAACAACATGCTTTTACTGAGAGTAACTTAGAAAACATTTTCTTTCTTATATTGTCTTATGAAATGAGAGCAATTGGAGGGAATGTGACATAACCTTAAGCATGTCATGGAGTCTTACTTCTTACTTGTCACATTTCTTCAATTCAAGGATTTTGAGTTTGGAGAGCTCAAGGAAGTGCAGAAGTATTACCCTCAAGGAAATCATGGAGTGGACAAGGAAGGGCGACCTGTATACATCGAGAGGCTTGGGCAGGTGGATGCAAACAAGCTCATGCAAGTGACAAACATGGATCGCTATCTGAAGTACCATGTTCAGGAATTTGAGAGAACCTTACGTGTTAAGTTCCCAGCTTGTTCACTTGCAGCAAAACGACATATTGATCAGAGCACCACGATCCTTGATGTGGATGGAGTGGTATGTTTGATTCCAATTGTCACTCTTGACTACATATACAACAAAAATTTTTAGATTTGCACCAAAAAGAGTTAGTGTGTTTGCTAGCCTTTTTCAACGTATTGTTGCTTATTACCCTTTCAATTGACATTAGTTTTAGAGTTCTTCTAATAAAAAAATCAGGTTAATTGTCAAACTCCTTTGAATATGAATTTCAAGAAGTATTTTTAGAAACCCTTAAAACCATGCTGGTGATTTAAGTATTTCTTTTCACAAATGGGCCTAAATGCTATATACTACCCAACTTTCCCTTTGTATAAGCACAATTTTACTTCTAAACTTCAATGAGACATGTAGTATATATTGGTTTTGCAGGGATTTAAGCAATTCAGCAAAGCTGCTAGGGACCTTCTTATGCGTATTCAGAAGATCGACGGTGACAATTATCCTGAGGTACAAATTTTTTTACCTTTGCAAAGGTCCATCATGTTTTCTTTTCTCCCGATCAACATAAGATAGAGGTTCATTTTAGAGGTTATCAAAATCTGACTACTCTGTCTTGTGCTATTACGAACTATTGAAGTCTCTTATTTGCTTTTATATAAAAATTAGTGCACAAGAACTTGAAACAATCAGATTGACCTGATGGTTCATGTGGTAGGGACCACATTGTCAATGCAATTGATTGTTTTTCGTGACAAGCACCATTTAAGTAGGCAACCCTAAGCACGAGAGTCAATAAACCCATGGATCGAGGTAAATATATGCCTCTATGTCATTGTTGGACATGGAAATGTCCCCGTCCCTCAGTCCACCCTTACGCCACTCTATAATCCTCAAAGTATTTATCTATCTGTGCTCTTCTTCTACCAAACAAGCAAATGTAACATGAGTTATATCTTTAAATATGCCTTGATGCTTTAGTAATATGGTTATATTAGCCAAAGACTCACTAACTTGTGGACTATATCTTGCCTCCTTCAGCAGCTGGTTGTACCCTTATAGTTCTCCAATATTTGTATGTTGTAATTACATATTGACTCATTGCTTTTGTTGTAGTCCTTGAATCGCATGTTTATCATCAATGCTGGATCTGGATTCAGAATGTTGTGGAACACTGTTAAGTCATTCCTTGACGCAAAGACTGCAGCCAAGATTAATGTAAGCATTATATTTTTTATTTTTTAACTTCTTAAAATTGAATTGATTGGTTGCAAATAATATATTCTCTTGTTTACCAGGTCCTTGGTAGCAAATACCAAAGCAAACTACTTGAGATTATTGATGCAAGGTAATTTTTGTTCACTTGTTTACCTTTTCTTTTCCTGTCACCATTGATGAGGCTTTGATTAATTATTCATCCTTTTTGGATCTTGCACCAGTGAGTTGCCTGAATTCCTTGGAGGCACCTGCAATTGTGAAGGTGGTTGCATGGGTTCTGACAAAGGGCCCTGGAAAGACCTGGAGATTCTAAAGGTGATTAAATCTCCCACTCCCCCTTAGTTCTTGTAATTGGAATTTCACCAATGATTTTAATATTACTGTTGAAGAATATAATGCCCCAAAATTCACTGGTCATATTAATTTATAGGCAATAAATATATTCCAAATTAATAGTGATAACTGAAAAAGAGACACTGCTGTGATAATTTCTTCAATGGCTCTTACTGTATTCTTTTCCCTCTTTATGTGATTTGATAGTGTTTTTAATTGTTATGAAATGAGGATCAAGCAGTTGTCAGCTTCCTGATTTTCATGAAAGATGGATAGTATAAGGAACAATTAAACAAAAGGATATTACATGAATGGCAGCATTATATTGGAACAAATTTGGGGAAAAGGTTATGGGCATTTTCAGATATTTGAAGGATCAGACTTATAGTAACAATAAGTTTCTATTAGTACAGATGACACCTTTTTTTGGTAGAATAGGTATTAGTTGTTAAAATAACTTTTAGTCAAAATGCTATGCTTATTCATTTTAACAGTACTTCCTCATTTTAACAATATGTAGATGGTCCAAAATGGAGATCACCAATGCAGGAAATCTGCATCCAAGGTCCATGATGAGAAGACAACCTTAAAGAACGAGGTGGAGCAGCCTAATGTTTATCTTTGATCCTGAGGCTCAGTCCGAGCCTCCCTTCATTTTTGTTATTAAGGCAAATCCCTTCTATTTTTTCTGGTCAAGCTAATTATCCGTCCATTAATTTGCTAGGTAATTGGCTCTTCTGAGTCGAACACATGTGTGAATGTGAATGTTCTACAGTCAGAGACTCCTCAAATACTAAAAAGTAATCCAAAGCCACAAGTTCCTCACTTCCCGAAAAAGGTAAAAAAGAATGAACTTCCTTCAACTCAAGTTTAATGGTAGTGGCACAAAACCTCTTTGTAAAATGTGCTCTTACCTGGAAAAAGATTCCCACTTTTCTTTTATTTCATTAATTTCTAAATCTAATGCTACCCACCTGATGATGATCTTTTTCATATTGCAAAATTGCAGGTTTCATTTAGTAATAACTGCAAGAAATCTTTGAAGTATGAGGATCTTGCCTTAATGGTTGGGACAACTCTTGACCCAACAATTGAGAAGTTTCTACAAAATGCAACATTCACCCAATCGAAAGGTATAGTGAATAGCTAAAATCTATTTTAGATTCACATAAAACTAGTTATAGCTGCATTTTACTGGATGATAAAAGTAAGGGCATTCTTTCCTTTGATTACCCCATGTCAAGGGTCTTTTCATTGATTAGATAGATTTTTTGGGATTCAATAAAGTTTTGATTACTCTAGCACTGGTCACAACTATTTTCTCTTATTTTCTTTTCACTGAATTTGAGCGTCTATGATTTGGGGTTTCGCGTACCGATCTTAGGTATATGGAAAATTGGACTGGACTGATCTATTCAACTAATAGCAATGTGTATGGTCTGGTTCCATGAAATGGGATATGAATAGCAGTAAGAATTAGAGGTGAAGTACTTATAAAAGGTGGGGGAGACAATTAGAGGTGAAGTGCAATGAATTCCAAACCGGTCAGTTTTCCACCTACCAAACCCGAACCAGCAGTTGAAGAATTATCCTTACTTTCAACATCCTTATGAGTATTATTCACTTAACCACAACAATCTATTGAAGCTAACTTGACCCATGAGCCGTGCTTCAACAAATTAGACATAGTCCCATTTTGATACTTTTGATCCTAAATGCCAATCTCAACAACTTAGCTTCGCAAGAAGTTAATATTTATGACCTGATCATCACTTGAAGCTATCTCAATATATTTAATATCATTCTTTAGCTCAAGGATCTTGGTCTTCTTTATAACTTTGACAGGTGCGATGCAATCATCTTCCAAAACAACAGGAGTAGATTGTTACACAGCGCAAAACATGTGCAAGGCGACAGATGATAGTTTTGGATCCCAGATTATGAGGTCAATCATGGCATTCATCTTGGGTGTTGTGACTATTATCAAGGTTTCCCGAGCAGTGCCCAGAAGGCTTATGGATGCATCTCTCTACTCCTCAGATGTCCACCAAACTGATTCAATGTTCAAAGGCCACCAGTTTGGCTCGAGTCCTCTCTCTGCCCCAGAGTGCTTTGCAATAATCAAGCACATGGCAAAGTTGGAGGATAAGGTGAACATGTTGAGCTCAAAGCAGGCGGCCATGTCTGCGGAGAAGGAGGAGATGTTGAATGCTGCTGTTAGTCGGGTCAGCGCCTTGGAAGAGGAGCTTGCTGCAACTAAAAAGGTATGCATAACTCCTTAATTTTTTTCCTTTGTCCTTTCCTAATGAGTAGCTCTTTTCGGAGCTAATCTTTACATATAAAGGAGATTGCAAAAATATGGATTCAAGTAGCTCTGGCCTCTTTATAAATATGTTTTCTATTGTGTGCTACGGCACTCTCCTTTGGCCACTTGCCCCACGAACTGATGAATCATTTACCTTTTTTTATTTTCTAGAGACAAAGATATCTTTTATTAAAAGGGGAAATTCTTAGCATGTCTCAGACTTATGAACAATATGATGCAAAATTGAGAAATGGCAGTTCAGTGTCAGACCTTCATAGTTGAAATAGTCAAAGCTTCAAGATTTCGATAGCTTCACATTTGTTAATTTTACAATTCTAAGTGAAACCTTCAGTTGCTTCAACAAAACTTGGGTTCTTTGATTGTGCAGGCCTTGGAGGATGCGATGGTTCGGCAAAACGAGCTCCAAGCCTACATTGACAAGAAAAAGAAGAAAAAGTTGGTAAGTTCAAAACACTCTTATATGATCATCACTAATGCCTGACTGTGTAAGTGGATCCGATTCGCTTATTCTTGTTCTATCCTGGGTGCAGTTTCGTTGGTAAGATGGAAAAGCTGATTGTAAGAAGCTGTTGATAACAAAAGAAGCTGGTCTGAGTAATTACTAGCCTCTTCTTAAAGGACACTGTCACAGAAGTAGCTAGTTATTTTCAACGGCGACTTCATTGTATAAGCATTATGTAATTTGTGTTTCCTAGATAATTAAACAGGGATGCATTTGGCCCTTGTGTATATAAATAAAAACAAATGAAATGTAACAAATCCATTGTAATAGCTGCCGACCAGTCATATGGCAGCTTCAAATATGAAGTAATTGGATTGTATTCCTTTTTCTAAATGGAAAGGCATGAAACTCACTGCTCTCATGACGAGTGAGCGGATGGAATTTCCTTATCCATTCATCAGTTTGTTGTCTCGTCGCTCGACCATATTGGCTTTGTTGAAGTTCGATTCTATACAGCCGCCTTTCATCCCCCTTTGACTGACAATGAATGCATTTTGTACAGTAAACTCGCGCCTAAGTTCAGTTTCTCTGACATTAGGTTAAAATGGCATTGCCTTGTCTTAAGTTGTAACTAGGAATAGCAATGGTGCAAGGTGAGTTGGGGCAAGTATTTGAAGAGTCGGATTGACAATCATGCCCTGAACCGTACGGGCTGGTTGGGGCGTATGTCAACCCGAATTATAAAAATAGTAATGTTATACCAAAATATAGCATAAAATACAATATAATTTTTGACATTTACAGTACTATAATTAAATAAATTTAAACAGATAAAATTTATATAATTTCAATAAAAAGAAATAATTATTATTCAAAGTTTTAAGATAAAAGTACCGTTAAATCAAATAAAGTTATAAAATATATAATGAGTTATATTATATTATATTATATTATAGTATGGGCTGGCCGTGAAGGTGGGGTTGGAACTACCCAAACCAGGTTAGGGCAATTTCAGGCGAAATTGCCACCTCTATTGTAACTAAACTTAGCATCTTATCAATCATTCTACACTCTAATGTCTACCCTCCTTTGCACATGACAGGGGAATGGAATGGCTCTTCAACCAGAGGAGAAAATGGCGAAGGGAAATAAAAAAGGAAGATAAGCCTGTACGGTGAAATTTCCTGCAAAATTAATAAGTAGATTAAGTAATGCAGCTTTATTGTTGAGAATTTGGTTCAGTGTAGACGTGGGCCACAAAATATGGTTAGAGGCAGCTTCGTGTTAGCAAGCCTGATAATCAGCAATGTTGTTTGGGCTGAAAGAGTCAAAAGCAGCGGGAGATTAGTTGCGGCCATTTATCCACACTTGCATAGTTTAGCAAGTGGACCAAAAACTTTCACAGTGAAGGGATAGTTTGGAAAAGGAACCGGATAGTCCCTTTCGAAAAAAAGAAACGGGATAGACAGGTGACATCCAAAGAGTAGCTTTTGTGATTGGTTGACCGTAATAGATTGGTTGTCAATAAAATCCACGCTATTGAGGCGGGGATGCAAGTGAATACTGCCAGCCAGCAACAGAAAAAAGAGAACACCCCTTCAGCCTTCTCCCTGTCTCGTTACTAAAGAGACTCGGGGAACAAGCCAACCAACTCCAAGGAAAATCGAAGCGAATGGTGATCGGGATGAAGAGTTGAGTTTTGCAATAGACACTCGGAAGGGCAAGACTCGTGTGTACTTAGAACCAAACATCGAAGAAGAAGAAGAAGAAGAGATTATTCATATTGTTAATTTTGCACCTTGTTAGGGGCAGGATTGGCACACTCCCATGTGTGAATGTAGACTTCACCCAAATATGTTTTGCAAATAATAATGTGAATTTTAATTCTGAAAAATGTCACCATGGACCATTGGAATCTGATCACACTTGGGTTTGAAATTTTAGATGAGTGAATAGCGGCTTGTTGAGGAAAACGTCAGGTTGTACTAAGAAAATCCATCTTCTAACATTTTGTATACCCAAGAACACCCGAGAGCCACTCTATGGGCTTAATAGAAGAAGCACTAGAGTCGTCACCTTAGGAGTCACCTGAGGACAATTGTCCAGCTTACTGCAGAAATTTTCCATTATCTGGACCCTCAGTATCCAAAGGATCACAAATTTAGGGTAAGAGACATGTGTATTCGACAAAGAAAGTATGTAAACCGCACCTAATCAGGTCCAACTTGGGTCCATCTCACTAGTCCTGTCTCTTCTAAACCTTATTTCAGTGTATTATACGATAAATAAATCATGTACAATAAAATTAAAAGCAAAGGTTTGCTCAAATATGTATTCTCATGCTATGCACTCAATTATTCCGACCAGTTAAGTCGGGTTGATTACACAACCCGCCAATTAAAAACACGACTTGCAAATAATTGAGTAGGACCATACAAGTCAGACCAGCTAAGTCTGCTAGTTAAGAAGTTTAACAATAAAAAGAACTTCATATCGTAGGTAAAAAGATCGTCGGCATTCATCTTTAAGGCATTTACAGTAGCCCACTCCGATGTCAGAATGGTAATAAAAATCCATTGCAGAAGTCGATGGTTATTAGGCTTCTATTTCACAAGTATGAGATTAATTGACGAAAATAAATTGAAAGAATGAAATGCTTAACCGACGCTTCCTCTTTACTATAAATTCATCAATTTTTTCCTTCTCCAGGTGATAGAGGGAAGGAGAGGGGGAGATTATGTAATGTTCAATTTGCGGAGCACTTCCATTAGCTGATCTCCCCTGAGAGGCTTCTGGAGGAAGGAGTCCATCCCGGCATCGAAAGTCATCTTCACCTCAGGGCCGGCAGAGTGAGCAGTCAGCGCGATTATCGGGATATGAACGTTATAGCGCTTCTCCTCCTCCCTTATCCTTCGAGTTGCTTCATAACCATTCATCACCGGCATCTGCTAAGAGATTAGTAATGCTTCCAGTCAGATCAGTTCATCTTTGATTTTGTTATGGAGAACATCAGCAGTAAAGCACCGGCTAGCTATCAAACAAGTGAAAAAAGTCGTAAAAAATGTTACCTGACAGTCCATAAGGATGAAATCATATGATGGCATAGACGAGGAAGTTCCATCTGCCGGCATCCTCCATCCGGCTAGCCCACTTGAGACGATGGACACTGCATCTGCGCCATTCCCACACACTTGTCCGCTCGCCCCAAGGTTCGTAACTACTGCTTTTGCGGCCTTCTGTAGCACAACATTGTCCTCCACGACCAATACCCTCTTCCCACTCAGTGGCTTCACTGCTCTGGTACTGCTGCCAACTTCCCTAGTCATTGTACCAGGGCTCTTACTCTTATCCTTAATCTGAAGACTTTGACTCGTTGTCACTAATGGTCCCCCAAACTCTGGAAGGAGCTTGATGGCCTCGACCAAGCGGGTTCCGTGGAACGGCCTCGAGACAATAATGTCATTTTGGAGGTCAAGCTTGCCTTCCTCCTGGAGGATTCTCCTGTTACGAGCCCACGGGCTATCGAGCCAAACAACCTTGCAGCATGTGGAACTGTTTTGGATCCTTTTTTGGAATTCCCTGATGAGCCTTACCAACTCCAAGATTGGCCCGGCACTCATGTCAATTACAAGGAGCAGAAATCCACCGTGATTATGAGCTCGAGGACTCGGGCTCGATGCTATGCTTGAGTTATTCGAGACTGTCCTGCTTAGGCTCCCATCAGATTTTGCTGATGAGCTGTGGTGAGGAGGATGGTTTAGCCTTCTCCGGGCTGTCGTCAAGATCGAAGGAAGATCAGTCCATTCCTTAGTGACCCAGACCCTTACCCCGAGCCTCTCAAAGAATATCTGTGATACCCTCCTCCGCTCGTCATCTTCTATCAACAAGACGACCACAGATGACCCGGCTGGTCGCAAGCTGCTGGTCCACCTCGGGCTGAAGCCCTGGAAGCCCAAACCTTTGCTCGGACCAGAAGTTCGGACTGCCAGGCACGGCCATGTATTGATTTCTCTTGGGGAACCTTGTTCAATGTCCTCTTTTTTCATTGACTTTTCTGGTGGACCTTCAAGGCTACCTAACACGGTTAGGACGACATTGAAGCGGAAGCAAGTCCCCCTCTTGCCCATTTCTTTGTCAACGATCTTGATATCGCCACCCATCAGACGCAACTGCAATAGTAGAACCGTTAATTCAATAGTAGAAAAGAAAACGAGAAGAATTCGTCTTGGAAGAACCCACCCGTCTCGAATTAGATTAGTAAGTCCGTTAAATTTATGAATGCTAGTGGTATAAACCAAAAAGGAAAACAAAGGATTTTATTTGTATCACAAAGTACTGTTTGGTGGGGTTTAAATTGGTGTGAAATGATATTATAGTGTTTGATTAATAAAATTTACTATAATTTGAGTTAAGATTTTAGAGTTTGACTATATATTAAAAATAAATAGTATTCTCAAATTACAACTATTTTACCTATATTTACTAAATTTTACAAGCAATCCAATGCACATAATATAAACAATTATATGTTGAATTTCAACCTCGAATAACTTTTATTATATTTTAATACTCTTCGTAATTTGACGAAACTCGAATGAGAAGGCACTTAGTGAAATGTGATGAGATTTTACCTTTTTTTTTCCACCTGAACAAATTCCATTTCATCGTCTTTCTATTAAAAGGGTCACACTTCAAAATTCAAGGATGGTGATTCTATGGTACAGTCCATGTATGGTTAAGAACTTGGATTATGTTTGGTACTTAAAAAAAATGTAGTTTAGCTTTACATGTCATATTTTTTACTTAATTGCACTTCTAAAACTTATTGGGTGCATTCCATTAGTATAAACTTTTTCTTCAAATTAATAAAATAACGTTTCTTTGAAAAATGATAGGTAATACACGTTATCCTACTTCTTATTGTTACATTCCGTCATATTATCAAAATGAATGCAAAGATTACTATTTTTCCATGTACTGTTGTCATTTATTTTATCAACTCATTTCATTTGGTTCCATTCCCTTTAATTCCTTTCAATCTTGCCTAAAATATTATATAGACCGGAGCATTACGGCATGTTCATTCAGTCTCTCATGCAGCATATCAAATGGAGCAAGTTTTCATGTGGATCAGCTTACCAAAGACTGGACACTTCCGAGACCCAGACCGGTGCCTCCTTGCTCCGTAGATGCATCCTTGATCTGATTATAATCCTCGAACACGGATTTCCATTTCTCTTTCGGTATCCCTTTCCCTGTATCGTCCACCTCGAACAGAAAGTTCATGGAATTCGGCTTTCCTTGGACTGTCTCCATCCCCTGGACATTTTCACATGCTTCCTCCTTGCCAAAGAACCATCGTCCCAAATTCCTCTGCCACCCCTTCTGGTCATCGGCAATGATCGCATTCTCCAAACATATTTTTTGAGCCGACGCCCGAACTGTTATGTGCCCATCCGGCGTGAATTTCACAGCATTGTGCAGCAGGTTACTGAGGATCTGCTTGAGCTTTCCTTTGTCGCCCCTTACGAACGAGTGCTTAAGAACCGAGCCATCCAAGAAATCTAACACCAAGTCCACATTCTTCTTCATGGCTGAAGGATGGAACAGATCGACGGAGTCCTCAAGAAGTCGGGCCAGGTCGAACTCATCCTCCTCCAGGAGCATCTCTCCCGCCTCAATCTTGCTCGTGTCCAAGATGGCATTCAGGATCCCTGAACACAATATTTCGTTTACCAAGATCGAGAATGGTGAAAAGCAAATCAAGCACATAGCCGGTGCTATTAAAAGTTCGATCCGCTTCCAAAGAATGGCGAAAAGCCAATATAGACGAAGAAAATGTTACGTTTATCCACATTAGTTTGTTTAAGGCTAATTGACAACTTTTACCCTCAAGTAATGTCTAACATTCGAATCTTATAAATGGAAAAAATTCATATTGGAAAGTCTCACACCCTTAATAGTCTGATTTAACTTGAATCTGAATAAATCAGAACCTATTTAATTTTTAGATAAATGACTATGCACCAAAAAAAGTGTGAACTTTGAGAAACTTTCTGACAGAGAATACCTAAGAGCTCGTTCGCGCATTTATCCATTTGATGCAGATTCAACTGCAGCTCCGGCATCGAGGCGGCCTCGGAATAAGAGTTCTCGATGAGAGTGGTTAAGCAAGCAAGGGATGTACGGATATTATGGCTTGCTTCGACGAAGGCTTTGCTCTTTCTCATGCTCTTCCTCTCAGCCTGCTGGGTCGCCTCCATCTGCTCGATCAGCCTCGAGCGAAGTCGCATATCTCGAACCCCGGCTCTAGCTATAATGCAGATGAAGCTCAAGATGGCTGCAACCAGAGTGGCAATACTTGCTACCAGGAACATGAGCACGACCTTGCTCTCCATCAGGTCGTCCCGAGTGGCCAGTACATAGACCTAAAATGCTTGTAAACCAGAAATCGCATCATCGGACTAGTTTGATTGATGCACATCCATTTCCAGGAACGGAATCGGATGAATCGAAAAACATAGGTTTAGGATGAAAGCAACATAAATGTAAACTTGTTTAAAATAAACTCCTCACGTGTCATTTATCAAGAAAATCATACAAAAGTGTTGATTGACACAACATTTGGAAAAGGAACATTAATACATAAACACTTCATATTTGATTACATCCATAAAAATCGACGTTCTTTCCTATGAGTTGCAAATACGATAGTTGGAGAACCAGTGGGCATGACCGATACCTTATGGAAGCTTCGGTAAACCTCGCATGAATTGCTCAGCGGTGGATCCTGAACCGAAACCAGTATTTAGCTGCAGCAACAAAGACCAGGCAGACCCCAGCGGTGATTCCTTAATACGGAATCGGAGAAAGTTGAATCTTCGACGGAATTTTGACTGATCGAGCACATAAAAATTCGCCTCGATCTCTCCGGGCCATGTACGCCTCAGACATCATATTCTCTAAATGTATTGATGGATTGATGCGAGCCTTTAATGGCAGTGGACAATGATTCTCCTTGCCTTAATGGGTGACAATTCATTGGCAAAAAATTCTGTACTTTTTCTTTCCAACTTCTCATGCTGCAGCTTCCATGTATATTCAATGGTTATCTTCGTGTAATTTTTATTTTATTTGGGTATAACTCTTCTTGAACAATATTAAGGATGATAAAGATCTAAATTTGACCCTTTTTCCTTGAGAATAATTAATAAATCAATTTGCAATCGTTATTATGGAAATTGAATCACAAAGTGTCAAATCCTTTAAACTATTTTTCATAACTGTACTGATCATTATTTTTTAAATCTCATTAGGCAATTTGAAAAAGTGTACATATTCTCAAATCGTTTCCTCAAAATTGAGTAAAAAAGAAAGGGAAAGATTATGCTTAAAGTAAGAAGAGAAAAAAAATGTTTTAATGATATTTTATTTTCATTATATTAATCCAGTTTATTCATTTTTATTCCTTATATATTTTCATTTTCATTATATAAATGAAAACAACGAAAGAATAAACATTATAATAAAAATATTAATAATTTCATATGCATAAAATATTATTTAAAAAATAAAGCAACTTTCCAGTGATAAAAAGTGTGAAGAACTAAAAAAATATATTTAAGAGGAAAAGATATGAGGGGTCTTATATATTTGTTGATTTTTTTTCAGTGAGCATAAAATATTTCAAAACGATAAATCAAGTACTATATATGCAGGCGTTTCAATATCAAGTTCTTTCCATCGCCTACTATTATTTTAAGTTGGATGACATCGACGTGACATTAACACGAGTGAGCTTAAAGTACCAGTACGTAATGGAAAAGATTCGATATTATAATGCGAGCAATATATAGGACTTGATTTATCAATTTGAAACATTTAGAACTCACTTATAAGAATCAACAAACATATATGACTTTTGGTGTCCTGTCTCATACATCTACATATATACTGAAATATTTTTTCTAAGAAAATTTCGCTTCTCCAGTTTTGAGATTTACATATAGATGGGAGTTTTTTTTTCGGTTTCTCAACTTTTTCATTTAGTTTCCTTTTTAAAATATTTGAATCGATGAATATACTTTTTACCATATATAAATTATTTTATTACTTAAGTTATTTCATTTTTATATATAGTAATTATTTTGCGCACCGTTCGGACAATTAAAAAAGAATAAAAGAGTTACTGGAATGATTTGACATGTTGTATTTATCACATTTGTATGGAGAGAAACATGAATGGATTTAAGGAGTGTGTTGGGTGATCACCTCTAAACCTAGACAAATATTTAAAAGGTCTTTATAAGTTTTATCAATTTTATAAATATTTTGACTAAATTATCTTATCTTGTGCTCTTAAAATTCATTATTTTACTCTTTATCTAATTTAGGCCTCTTATAGTAGTTTTCTAGATTCGTCCCAAAAGTAGGGGAGAGTCTTGTGTGTGACGGATACACTACATGGCATATTGACATGGTGTCATGAGTCAATATGATTCAGTTATTTTTAGAATTTTTAAATAAAACCTAAAAGAAAAAACAGTCCTAAAAATAAATGATTTAAATGGCTCGTGACACTATGTCAGTGCTGTCACGTGGCATACTTATTACATACAGAACTTTCTCAAAAGGTAGAACACTCTCAATCATCTACGCTTAACTTTGTTGAGGAACTTTCGTACATCTGGCATCACTAAAAAAAATTCACAAATAAAAAAAGATATTGCAGAAAAATGTTGAAACTCATTTTTTATAAACTTAAAGTAGGTAACAGTAATGGCAATCCAATAACTCAAAAAGTGATTTTGGATTTTCTTGTTTAACCACGAACATGTTAGATGAACTAAACAACCTAGCCTCATTAATGTAGCATCGTCAAAAATATAAGTCAATCCTCACTATGATTCCATCATTTAAATGCAATCCGCCTGAGTATCAAAGGGGATTCTGGATGAAGTAGAGAGATTGTGTAGAAACTTTTCTCTGGGGGCATCCTGATGAGCGAAGTAGAGTCCATTTTGTGAATTGGAACGTAGTGTCACAACCCTTACAGTGTGGTATTCGGAACTTAAGGGACTTCAATGATGCTTTTCTAGCAAAATTATGTTGGGGATTGATCAAAGAAAGGGACAAACTCTGGTTCATGTGCTTCGGCAAAAATATAATGACCCTCTAAATCCCATCCCCCACTTTAAAGCCAAGTAGGTATGGTTGTACTTGGTTCCTAATGGATTGCAAGTAGAGTTTTTTTGGTGATAACCATGGGCAATGGCTAATCCGAAATCTTTCATGACCACGTCGATATCCTTTGCTCACAAGACCAGTGGATGGTGCATGGGCAAATTCTCCTAGTGCAAAGAGCTTAAATTAAGTAGATTCCTCCACACAACAAAATGTTGCATTTTGTAGTGATTTCTCCTCCAAAATCCCCTCCAGTCTGAGTCTTCCTTGATCGATTCTTGCATTTTGGTTGCTATATCTTCCACATTGCTGTGATGTTAAGTCACCATCTTCTCCATTAACGCATGTATATGTTCATTTGAGTATCCATCTATTTTTTCTTCTTTTTTAGTTTATCATCATTTTGAGGTTTTTTAAAAATTGTTGTGGATTAGGGTCAATTTATAGTAAATGAGTGAAATATTTGCTGATAATTAGTAGGATGTGCATTATTGGGACACATTTGTGGTAAGTTTATTTGTTTGATTATTTAGAATTTGTGTATTGAAATTTTGGGATTTGAAGTGGTTGCAAAATAGTGAAATGAAATTGCACTTGTGGTATATAGTAATTTTGATAGTATGATATATTTAGTAGGTTGAAAATGGTGAATCATATTAAACTTGTAGTATATGCACATGGAAATATTTGTGGGATGAAAATGGGTTTATGATAAGCCATCGCTGAAGAAAATCAAAGTAAAAAAGATACAATATATGAGGAATTATTTGAGAAACTATGCACCTTTTTAAGAGTTGATCGTACCATGTCTCAAGTTAAGGCGTTTCACCGATAGGTCACAGTTTTTCAGTCAACTTGTATGCATTATAGTTTTATTGATATAATTGATGTAAAGAATCTTATGGATGCTGTTGAAGTTGATAGTGAATTGCAAATTTCGGAAATGTTTGTTCAAGTACAATGTAGTACTAACATGAGAGTTGAGCAAAATGTGAGGAATGTTACCTCTATAAAGCCTTCAACTTCTGAAGCACAACAATATAAAAATGCCACCAACCTGATTAAAGAAATAATTGAGGATAATGATAATGACGATGAAAAACAGGTTGATGAAACGTTACAAGAGATGTCTTTTGATATTAGTGAAGTATTATTAGATGAAGAGATTGAGATTGATAGCATCTCTACTCATTTTGAGTTTAATACAACAGTAGATCCCTAACCTCCAGAATCTCTAGAGGCAAGCATGGCTAGCAATGTACTAGCTTACAACTCTGTACCTGACTATATTGACACTTCAATTAAGGATCCAATTCTTTTCTTTAACAAGAGGGATGGTGGTGATAGATTTATTATCACAATAGTTGAAGAATCTCACACATGTGTGGATCATCTTCTTAACCAGCATTTGTTGTCACACCATCCATTGTTGGACCTCATACAAGGAGCTAGCCTGTGCAAAGTGTATCCAAAGATGCTGAAGACCCCATAAAATATTTCAAGTTTCAATACTCTTTAGACCCAAACCGCTATAAGATTTTGGAGAGAAAATTGTGTGCATCTAACCCTTGCCCCTCCAATATCTCTACTTCTCCTTTTCCATAATAAGGTTTTGCATATCTGCTCAACAGCCTTCAAGGTTTTCTTGGGCATTATAAAAGCATTTATACCAAAAATTTACCAAAGTGTGTATAATGGCCTGAACCAACTGAAGCCTCCTAGCATAAGACAATTTCTTAATAGCCCAACCATCAATTCGAGAGGTAATTTTCTCAATAATAGGCCTAAAATCTCGATCAATCAAGTACAGTGTAATCAATGAAACTCCCAAGTACCTAACTAGAATGGATCCCATCTTTAATCCACTAATGGAGAGAAAGAAATGAATCATAGACTTCTCCATAGCAGTACAAAAGATCTCTCTTTTCAATTGGGTTCAACTTTAATCTAAACAAACTTCAGACGAGTCAAAGACTTCCATAACAGCATGTAGTGAACTCAAGTTAGCTTATATGAAAATCATGAAACTATTTGCAAACCACAAATCGGTAACAACCAACTTACGACATCTAGGATGGTGAGAGATCCTACTAGCAGCTATAGTTTTATCAAGGAGTCAAGAAATAAGCCATTACGAAAAGTAGGGAGATAAAGAATCTTCTTGCCTTAGACCCTTATTTCCTTCAAAACAACCCTCGAACCACCACTAAGATTGAGGTTCCGTAATGCAATCAAACACTTAATTAGTAAACTGAGCACGCATTATTAATCGAAAAGATTGATAATATTTTTTATGTTGTCACAATATTTTGTATAATCTCATAATTGAATATTAATATTTTATAAGATTATTAAATTTTTATAGAATGCATTATGAATAAATGAAAATATATAATTAGAAAAAATTAGTTAAAAATCTATGTGGTAGTTACAATCTTAACAATGATTTTCCAGTTTTGCCCATATTGTCTTATTTATCGGTTAAAAATTTATTTATCAAGGACATTTTTAAAAGATCAAAAGTGTGACTATATACTCCCGCTCCTTTCATAGAATAATCTAGATAGATGATTTTTATCTTCATGACTTCATCACCTCTACCATAAAAAAAACTCCATAAAAGTTTCAAAAAAAAATTGCTCTATAAAAGGTTGACTTTGACATGCTCATCAATGACATTGATTAACTTGGAAGCGAAAAAGCCTTTTGGATTTTACCAATATCAGTTATTTAAAAAGGCGCAACATTGAAAAGAGGGATTTAGTATAATTAGTATTACTCTTACCCTGTGACCTTTCGGTATTAGGTTTGATCTCGTCCGTAAGACTTGCTGTACTCTTTTTATCCCCTCTTCCTTCTATCCTTTATACGCTTATATATATCCTCTGCACACCAAAAAAATGTTCAATACCCATTATTTTTATTAAATATGTATTCGATTATTACCGAAAAATGTGATATTGGATTCTAATATTGTGAATTAAGAAAATTGATAATTTGAAAATTTTTACTCCTAACAAGTCTAATGCTGTTCAATTTTGATTAGTTAAAAGGCTATTGAACTTTCAAATATTAATAGTACCTCTGGAAAATGGGTCGGCCTTGAATTTTGTAAATAAATAAATAAAGAAAGTCCATAATTTCGTGAGTTTTACTCTATAGTGAATCGATTTTAACTCAAAATTGGATCAATAAGGATTGATTAAATTTTTGAGTGTCCGTCGATAGAAAGGGAAAAATATTATTGAATGGAACCAAGGGACAATGTACCCAATGGCTGCAACATATAGAGCAATGCGAATTATGCATAAATGATTAAAAAAAACTTTTTTTGTGGTAAGTGAATGGAAAAAAACTTGCAAGAACTATTAAAAGGGTATAGCAAAACTAGAAATGACCTTGTCATAAGAAGGCTTTATATGTTTTTGATGTGTTGAGATATAAATCACATATTAATAAATTAATAAATTGAAACTTAATTTATACGAGAGTAGGTACCACTAATCTATCAGCTTAAATTTTTAGATTTGATATGGACCTAACCTCTTGTAGGTCTAGGGGGAATTTTTATGGTATCAATGCAAGTCGATTCCAAACTCACATTATATCAAGCCCAAATGTGGAACTTGTGAATTGTTAAGCCTGAAACTAGGACAAAAAAATATTTATAATAGAGTAGGCACCGCCAGCTATCAATTTAAGCATTTTCTTTGGATACGGGTCCAATTTGTCGTAGGCCTCATGAAGATTTTACTTGATGGAAAACCATGTATGTGTAGCTTAAAACTAGCTGTTGGGACTATACAATAAATCTCAGATTTGATAATTAATAAAAATAATTATACAAAAAGATAATTTAATATCATCACTTTTAGTTAAACTTTTAAGTGGGTGTGAAGCGAATATTTTATAGATCCTTTAACAAATCTTATAGACTGCCAAAGCTGATTATCTGTAGTCTCATACCTCACCAGACCCATTGAAGAAAAACTGTCCAGCTCCAACAAGTTGTCACGTAACACTGTTGCGATGATTAATAAAATGAATTGTAAAATATAAGAAATTGGTAACATCTGCGTACTTCAACCTGGCCAAGTGAATGGCTTTTTATCTGATCAAGAGGCAGCCGGTTACCGTCTCTCCGACGGCAAAGGTTCGGATTCCAATCTAAATCAATCGACTCATTAATCCGCTGCGGCTGCCAGTTCTAATAAGTACCTAATGTACCAACTCCAATCCCTTTATTCCGAATCTTTGTCTGTTAATAGCAAAAGAAGTAGTTGGGTACCAACTCCAATCTCTTTCTCAAATCCACCATTCCTTTACAAATGTCAAATTCAAATACCTACACGTATTGGTCGAGATAATAACACATCCCTTCCCATTAAGTAATGTATCGGATTCGAGCATTATGAATGAAAAAATTAATGTTGGGAAAGTTACCAGCTCTGTTCGTATCTAAATTAATGAGGTTTTATTGACAAAAAAATTTTGAATACTTTCAAGTCATTTCCCTATAAATGCCTCCCCACCCATGTCTACATTCTCACCACAGCAAACTCCTCTCTTATCCGCATAGCTTTAATTAGCTTTCAATCTCTCTTGCACTGTTCAGTATAACTGAGAAATGGCTCGTTCCATCGAGAAATTTGTTGGACTCCTCCTCTCCTTCCTCGCTCTTGCTCCCCTGTGTTTATGTAGCAGGACCACCGGCAGCTACCTCTACCCTCAGTTCTACGACCACTCGTGCCCGCGGGCTCAGGAGATCGTCAGATCGGTCGTGACAAAAGCTGTCGCCAAAGAAGCTCGAATGGCCGCTTCGCTGCTCAGGCTGCATTTCCACGACTGTTTCGTCAAGGTTTGGACTTTGTAAAATTTCTGCTGTATTCGTATCCAGCTAAAAGCCTAAACTTATATGTGCTGATACTAATCACTCTTATATATACATGATTCTTTTTCCATTAGTATTTGATATCGAAGTTAATTGTCAGTATTTGTCCTCGCGTAGTAACATGGCTCACACTATCACAAAGCAAGTCTTTTGCTTCAGCCCTCGTGTTCAACAGCTAACTGCGAGCCGAGTATTTTTTTTCTTTCAATCTCGACCTTACTAGTTCCACCCTCAACCTAGTGAAATATGAGCACACACGGGATCCCGAGTCTGTAGAATTTCTGCAGAGCCTACAGCAAGTTGGGTCTATATCCACCTAAAAGTTTAATCTTATGGTAGCACCTTATTCTTGAAATACATCAAAATTCATTTTCATTACTGTCTCAAGTAGGAATTAGTTCTCAACAGAATCATGTCATACCCCAGCTTATATTTAACCATGCAGCATGCAGCATCTTAGAACTGAAACTATTAGCACATATAAATGCCCATATAAGCGTTTGCTTAGTTATCTTTGTGCAAGAGATCAATGTTTTCCTGGTTAGTCTGACGAGCTTTGAGATGGAATTCGTGACAGGGATGTGACGCATCGATATTGCTGGACAGCACCGGGAGCATCGCGAGTGAGAAGAGGTCGAACCCCAACAGGAACTCAGCCCGTGGGTTCGAGGTGATCGACGAGATAAAATCTGCGCTCGAAAAGGAGTGTCCTCACACGGTCTCGTGTGCTGATATTCTTGCCCTTGCTGCTAGAGACTCCACTACCCTTGTAAGTCGTAAATTTCACTCAAGCCTCCCTCATAAAACAAAAATAAAATATTTTTATTATTTTGTTGATGAAAATAATTATGAAATTATGCAAAGTAAAAAATAAGGAACAAAACTAAAAAAACTTTAAAACACCTAAAAAAATCCCTGATAGGAAAAAAAAAGGGGCAGAAGTGAAGCAAGTTCAACATAATTAAAAATCAGAATGAGATGTGAGTAAATCGTTAATATAGTATTAAAATCCAAAAAAATTTATATAATACAGTACAAGAAACCCTAATTATAAAGTGGATCGAAACTATGCATGTGGGTCAAATAGGTCCCATACACTGCGTAAATATTTAGTATATAATACATAATGAGCTCGTTATATAAGATACCATTCATATCTTGACGCGTGTAAAGTTAACCCTTGATATTTATGAAAACTTTACGCTTGTCAGGATCTGAAAGAGTTTCATGCAATGAATCTATTGTGTATTAGAAATTGAATATTTACTCACACAAGCTCTGCTACCACCTCATACCTCAAAGTTATTCAAAAAATTATTCTTTAAACCTCATAAGTGGCATCGCATCCTTTTCGAACCGGATAAGATAGAATTCGGATCATCAAAACAAATAAAAATTGTTGTTAATTGGTGATTAATTAATAAAAGTCGTGGATATATATATATATATATAACAGACTGGTGGACCAAGCTGGGATGTGCCTTTGGGAAGGAGGGATTCTAGAGGAGCAAGCTTGAGTGGGTCCAACAGCAACATCCCTGCCCCAAACAATACCTTCCAAGCCATCCTTACCAAGTTCAAGTTACAAGGGCTCGATATCGTTGATCTTGTCACTTTGTCGGGTAAGAGCACCGTCTTTCTCCCCCAATGAATCTCGATATTGTGTACATCAGCTCCTAGGATCTTTCGAATTTGAAATTTTTATGAAACATAGGGAGCCATACAATCGGAAACACAAGGTGCACGAGCTTTAGGCAGAGGCTGTACAACCAGACCGGAAACGGGAAGCCCGACTTCACTCTGGACCAGTCCTATGCAGCTCAGCTCCGGACCGGCTGCCCAAGGTCAGGGGGAGACCAGAACCTCTTCTTCCTCGACCCAGTCAGCCCGGTCCATTTCGACAACAGCTACTTCAAGAACCTGCTGGCCTACAAGGGCCTGCTGAGCTCTGACCAGGTCCTGGTGACCCAGAATCAGGCCTCAATGGAGCTCGTGAGGAAGTATGCTGAGAACAGCGCCGTGTTCTTTGAGCAGTTCGCTAAGTCGATGGTGAAGATGGGGAACATTTCCCCACTCACAGGGTCGAGGGGCGAGATCCGGAAGCACTGCAGGAAGATCAATACCTATTAGGATCTATTTATCGGAATGGTCTCAAGGTTGTGGAATATTATGAGAGATTCAATATCACCTTGTATTATGGTTTTTTCCCTTTCCAAGATGATGAAAAGCTACTCAAAACAAGTGTTCACTGTAACATGTTGTTTTGGAGACTCTTATAGTTGAATGAAGATTTTCCTTAATTATTGAAACCTGATTGATTCATTACAGAGGTTTATGAGTCGACTTATATCTGAAATTAACATCCGTTTTGACATAAGACCATGGGATTTTAAGTTTAAATTTCGGTAGTGAAATTGCCATCACCCTCTATTCTCCCTTCTTTCTAACTCTTTTACGACATTAAGCCGGTAGTTTCTAACCCAGAAAAATTCATATCTTCTAGGTTCAGAAGCTCATTGCCCAGTCTTCATTAACCAATGATTAAGTAGCAAATTTATCTATATGCTGACTACCAAAAAAGGAGAGAGTCTCATATGTCATGAGAGATCACGTCAGCATCGTCTAGTGGTGTCACAAACTAATAAGAATTAGTCAGATCAACAAATTCAGAAAGAGAATTCAGGCAACAAAAAATAAAGTCAAATCCTAAAAAATATTTGGAAAATTCTTAAAAATCATAAGAAACCCTTAAAAATATTAAGAGAACTTGTACAATGCTTAACATCATTTTACCCTTATCCTTCTTGTTAATTGACATCGGGTTAGAAGAATAAATTGACAGTGCCAAAAGGAAAAGCGAACTCTATGATTCCAGCTTCCTCCTTTAAGTTCTTTCTTCTTATCTCCACAAGTTAGATGCATCCAACTGTGCAAGAAAGGCCAGCTAGCATACATGACAGTGAAAACAGTTGCAGTGGCACATCATATGTATATAATCCCTTCAAATCAGCCATGAAATTGCCCCTAAAACCATGATATCAATGAATCCTTAATAACCCAACTTATTGTATTAAATCAATACATTCTTTAGATAATGGGTACTTTTTTGCCGCTTGTCAGGACTGCTGCAAGAGTTACTGAATACTATTCTTCCAGACCAACCGGAAACAAGAAGACAACATATCTGATCATCTTCTCTAGTAAAAGGAGAAACTAAGAAGTGGAGTCAAAGTGAAACTAAAAGCTCGGAGAATTGCCTTATCTTGTCTTGAGAGAGATTCGATATCCAAGATGGACAGGCCTTCCCTGTGACAGCACCCAACAAGCACATTACGACATGATCAAGCTGGCATGCTAGAATTACTCCCATACCGACATGATCAAGCCAGCAACCTAGATTTCTTTCCCAAGCTTCACAAAAGATGCAATTCAAATCTATGCAGAAATATCGGCATCATATTGCCCGAGAAGGATCACACTACAATGTTAATAAAAAACGAAATTTCAATCTTCTTCTTGATTCAGATTAAAGGCAAATTTGGAGACTGCAAGGCTATAGAGAAACTGGCACCACCCATCTTCATCCTATTCCAGCGGTAAATTATATTAGTGAGATAAAACACATATTGCTATGCTGTATGGTTATTATTGCAGACAGATACTGGTAAGTCAGATACTGAACGGGGAGAAAGACAATCCTCGGTCAGCTCTAGCCTCCAGCAATAGGCCAAATAACTCAAAAAAATAAATCATGAACTCAAAGTGATGAATGTTTAATGATCTATTAGAATATCTTAATTTGCATAATGTCGGGTATGAAAGTGTATCTGCATGTCGACCAGAAACTCCAACACTGAGAGCAGATATTTACGAAAATGTTCAGTTTAGAATCACAGCCATGACAATGAGAGAGAGCGCACTTCGTGTCATAGCTTACCATAATAGAAAGTGTCAATTCAATTATTAGATTCGATATAATGTTTTCCAACTGAGCAATTGCCTTCATCCTCTGTTTAGTTTCTTGTCTCTCAGCCCCTGATTTTGTAGCCAGTCAGGGTCTAACCTAACCATGAAGACTTAATCTAGAAATGTCGGGTAGGGCCGCCTCTATTTCCATGGGGCGGAGGTGGGTCAATAAAATCAAAGGTCAAAGGGGAAGCTATTCCGATCTGCTTCATTAGCCTGAGGGCAGCAGAGAGTTCTTCGACATCACAGGTAAGAATCTCAGGTAAGTTGGTTGGAGGCATCTCATTCTTATACACGCTCTCAGTATAAAGGCGGAAACACTGGTTTCTCCCCACGAGGGAGCAGCAAAAGCTAGATGAGCAGCACGGTCATTGGCAGACTGCTGAGAAATCCGGGCTCCATGCTTTCCAATCCCAAGATCTACTACATGTCTTTCTGCGAAGATATCAAGGCAGGTATCAGCGACCTCGGGAGACAAAATGAAGAGGCTCCTTCGGTCTGGGAACCTTATAGCCTCGCCATATGTAAAACTGAGCTCCAAGTCAGACCCAAGGTACAGGGAATGGACGAGCAATGTCTTATCCTGCGGATTGGAGGAGTTTCCAATCCTATCCTTCCTTGACCGGCAGGCCTTCTCCAGGACTTCGACAGAGTCACCAGCCAGGAAGAGGAGTATGCTGCCATGAGCGGGCTCATGGCGATGGACCTGAAGGACAACAGTGTTAAAAATCTAATTTGCAATTTAAACAATTACTTCACATGGAAGTAATTCTAGAACCCCCAAGAGAAGCAAAGTTCAATTTGAATACAATTTAGATAATTACTTCATAGAGAAGTAATTCTAGAAGATTATAGAGAATTCAAATTCAATTTGAATTCTAATATATCAAGATAATGTTAAAGATTATCTTAGGGATAATGTTAGAGATAATTATAATTAAAAAAAAGGGAAGGCGGCCAACAATGTAAGGCGGTTGAAATCTATCACCGCCAATGAATGTCTATAAATATGTAAGTGACATGAGCCAAACCGAAAGCATGGCCAATAAGTTGAATCCACATAGTCACGTGAAAATAATTAATAATAATAATAATAAAAGAATCGTGGATCAAGCAACAATTTCAAGGCGCCGATAGACTTGTTTTTTTTTTTTTTTAAATAAATCCAAATCTTACATACGGCAATTGACTTGGCAAAGTTAAAGCCTTCCAAGAAATGATGAACTTCGAAATCTGAATTATTTTACCGCAGAATGTAAGATCGAAACTTAATTCAATTTCACGACAAAATAAAATTAAATTCTAAGTCCAATCCTCAACGATCCAATACGTACGGCTCTAATACCAATTGATGGATTTAAAACCAAATAAATCCAAGAATATACGTATTGAAATTCATCAAGAGATCATGCTTAAAACGTCAAGCGGAAGCATACCTGAATCCATAGCGACAGTAGTAGAACTTGATTATGGGTTTGGATCTTCTAGGTCTATACGGTACTGCTTAAGAGGATATGGGATCTCTCTGTTCTCACACTAACTAGTGGGATATCAGGGGAAACGATTTATAACGTGTGACCCAAGGACTTTAACCCCATAATTGCCCATTATTGCATGATGATTTAGTAATTTCTAATTCTATCCATTATAAAATAAAAAATTCACTTATGGTATCTATACAGTAGTCTCCACACTTTACGAGATGTTGTTGTGGCCCATTAATAAACTTAGTTAAATCACTTAATGGGGCTAATTATTAGGATAGTGTAGATACTTGATCAATGATATATTGTTAGAACACATACGTCAGATAAAACATTCAACATGTGCCACACTATACCAGTTGTTCTTAATTGTTTTTTGGAGAAAAAAACTTAGATGATTCTATCTCATAATGACGTGTTGAGGAAAAACTAGTAAAATTATTTTAATTAGTATTAATTATGGTAAAATCTCGGGTGATTAATAGTAATTTGCATGTTTGTGACATTTTTGCTCCTTTGTCAGATGTTGATTGATACTTCTTCATATCATGTGAAAAGGTAGGATCACGTAAACATTGGAATATTAGGTTTTCAACAAAAGAAAACTAATCGTTTTAGCCAATCTTTCTAAATTCTATGTTGTCAAGATAGGAACTCCAAACTGGACACTTAGGATTCAATAAATGCAGATAGTAGTGTGGAGATTTGACAATATTGAGAGAAATTTTTAGGTGATTCTATATCGCCACGTGACATGAGAAAATTTTACTCTGATTGTACAAACATACAAGTTTGTATTAATTACCATAGTAGTTGTCATGATTATTACAAATCAAACCAATTTAATTGGTTCTTCATCACCATATCACCATGAGGTAGAATCACCTAAGATTTTTTCCAATTGACAGAATGATGAATGGTACTTGTAGACACTCGATTTTTACCCGAACACCGTCCTTCCCTTCTCATCCACATCCCTCCCAGCCTTCCCGGGCTCGATCAGCCGTTTCTCTATTTTCTGTCTTTTCCCGTGTCTGTCTTCCCTATCTTCTATCGTCTTCAGTTTCTATCTTCTTCGTTGACTTTCACTTCTATAGTCTTCTCCTGTGTATGTCTCCTAGCCGTCAGCCTTCTGTCTGTCTTCTTCCATGTTTGTCATCTGTTTTCTGTCTGTCTTCTGTCTTTTACAGTCTGTTTTCTGTCTGTTTTCTACGTTTGTGTTGGTTTTCTGTCTGTTTTCAGTCTTCTGTAGTCTGTCTATTTTCTGTTTTCTATTTTCTGTATGTCATCTGTTTTCTGTCTGTTATCTGTCTTCTGCAGTCTATTTTCTGTCTGTTTTCCACGTCTATGTTGGTTTTCTGTCTGTTTTCAGTCTTCTGTAGTCTGTCTGTTTTCTGTTTTCGGCTTCTGTCTATCTTCAGTCTTCTGTTCTGCGCCATCTGTGCTTCTGTTCTGTTTTGTCTGTGCTTCTGTTCTGTCTTGTCTGTGCTTCTGTTCTGTCCTGTCCTGTCCTGTCCTGTCCTGTCTGTGCTTCTGTTCTGTCTGTCTTTGGTAGTCTTGTTCTATGTCTGTCTGTGTCCATCTTCTTCCGTGTCTATTTTCGTGTCTGCCTTCTGCCTTCTGCCTGTCTTTCGTCTGTCTTCTGTTTTTCTGCTTCTATTTATTTTGTTTTATTTTTCTGACCACTCAACTTTTGTTTCTTTGCAAATAAACCCGGCTGAGTCTTTCTCTATAAATAGAGCCATAAACATTACACTCTTGAATGAGACTCATGTGCTGAGCAAGAATTCAAGAACACACATTCCACTCCAAGTTAATTGTTTTTTTTTTTAATCTGCCATAGGTCCGAGTCGGAGCCGGAGCCCATCTTCAAGTGTGCTCATCATTGATTCAAGCCGGAGCCCGAGTTCAAGCCCTCCATTGATCCGATCCCGAGCCGGCGCCAAGTTCGAGTCCATCGCCAATACGAGTCCGAGCCCGTAACCGATTTCGAAGCCGTCTCCGATCCGAGTCCGCCACCGAACTTCCGCACTCCTCTCATTATCACTATCATCTTGGTCGTAGGTATAGATTCCTCATTCGGGATTTAGAAAATATTCTCGGAGGTTAAAGTTTTTGTTTTTTTACTATTAGTTTTTTCGTAAAAATGAAAAAAAGCAAAAAATGAAAACAAGGAAAAAAAAAAGGAAAAACATTTTCATGTAGAGATATTCGAACTAGCTTTGGAAAAAGGCCCGAAAACCTTGTTATTCGATTCCTAAGAGTATGCATATATAGTATAATTTATCTTTTAAGAAAATATAAAAATCACAAAAAAAAGTAAAAATTTCGAATAAATCAAAAACAAGAAAAAAAGAAGAACTTTTTGATTAGTAAGATGGGGAATGACTAGAAATTGAGGTGTGAAAAACCGCAATGATGAAACGGGTTACAAAAATTTTGATTTTGTGAACTTTTGCATCGTCCCAGATCAGTCCAGCCCCATTTTTGCGAAATTACAGACTGGCCCCTGTGGATTATGTCTGATTCAGAGTGTTCCTAAGTTTTTGTAGGGTCTAGAGAATGGTCCTTGAACTTTTCAGAGCATTATTGATCAGCCCAGAAGACTTTTACCACATTTTTCAGTTCAGTCCTGGACTTTCTTCAAATTTACTGATCAATTCCTGCATTTTAAATCAGTCCAGAAAATTTTTACAAGGGCTAGAACTTTCTGAAACATTTCAAAACAGTCCCTGAGGTATTTTCAAGTCCCCCAAAGCTGGACCAAAATTTTTCTGAAATTTTTACTTGAGTCCCTGAGCGGGTTAACTCAACTTCTACGTTATTCCCTAATTTTTTAAATCAACTTAGCAGTTTTAAGTTTTTTTCAGAATTATTCCGAGGTGAAATAAATTAATAGTGGTTGATTTATTTGATGGTATTGAGTGGTATGATCAATGTATATTATTCATTTGTATGTGGGATGAGGGAGATAAATGTATTTGAGTGCACCAATGTAAGATAGTGAGAGAGAGAGAGAGAGAGAGAGAGAGATGATGATGGTGAATGTATGTAATCTCGATAGTGGAATCCTTTATTTTCTGCACTTAGATTAGAACGATAGTGGCATGCTAGGAACGTCGCGCGGATCGCCAATTTACATTTTGGACCATCGATTCGAACTTCGATTAGGGCAATAATTGGACAAAGTAAAATGTGCAAGCAAACAAGTGACCTAGACTTAGGGACGGGTACCAATTTTGGGCGTATCTCGGCTCACGAGCTTCAAGATACGTAATAGAATCCCCGGACTCAAATCTCGGTTTTAAGACCGATAAACACCTAGGTGGTTAGTATCATGATCAATTAGGAAAATAATAGGTTTCTGATCGACCTTAGGAATAGTTCCTTAAATGATTAGTGGCGACTCCAATCAAACCTCGATTAAAGTCCCAAGCAAGGCCTCGTGTGTGCCCGAATCATTTTTCTCAAGTCGGAATTTTCGACGTCCGATAGTACTAAATGAAAAATGATTTATTTATGGTATAGATATTATAGTTCGATTTCCACCTAGCGAGTTGTGTCCATTTATTCTCTTTATTTCCTTTTTTATATCATGAGTCTCATTTAGCACCAGAAAAAAAAAAAGTCATCTTGCCTGATTTATGCCCCTTGCATGGAGAAAGTCTTGTATGTAACAGGCACGACACGTGAGAGTACTAACGTGGTGTTACGAGCCAATCAAATTAAGTCATATTTAGGGGTGTTTTTTACTTTTAGGGTTTATTTTTTCCTTTTAAGTTTTATTAAAGTATCCTAAAAATAACTGAATTCTATTGGCTCGTAACACTACGTTGATATCGCCACGTGATATACCCGTTACACACAAAACTTTCTTCCTTGCATGTGTAGAACAAGCAAGCACGGTAGGCATTTCAAATGCGAAAGATCACAAAATAAAATGTGGGAAATTAATAACCAACGAGAGCTACATAGACATATGCAAGCTTTATCTAATTGTGTTAGGGTTTCAAAGGAACGGTGGATCACTCGATTTAGATTCTTCATATTGCCGAAGCTAAAGATCCCATCAATTACAACAAGCGCGCCTTGAGCAAATGTATTTCGACACAACTACACCACCATAGTAGATGGGAGGTTCTCGGTGATGGAGTTCTACCCTACAGGAAGATTGTAAAGGAATGGGTCGTGGATCGCTATGTTGTGGCTGATGATGAAGTGTGGCTAGGAATTCAATGGTTGTTGTGATGGTTCAAAGTTGTTTTGTTGTATCTTTTTTATATATAAAAGTATAATGACAGTAGTGGCGACTCGCCCTTACTACATAATATTCAGAATTTTATATTCAACTATGAACATATTTGACGAAATGAGCAATCAGTAATAATACTTTTGGAAAAATGGAATTGAATTGAATGAGAAATTATTCTCATGAATTGAAAAAAAAAAATTACTCATGGGCTTAAGTCCAATTGAATGAGAAATTGAAGGAATTTGGATTGGGTTTAAGTCCATAGACCCAATATTTGTAATGTGGGTTGGGTTACGAAGAGCCTAAACCCACAAGGGCTCATAGGGCCACAGTGGGGATAAAGAAAACTCAATCCCACATCGATGAGGGATGGCAATTTAAAAGGGTTTATAAGTTAAGAATGGTCTTACCATCCGGTTGAGCCTTTTTAATGGCCGGTTCATTGCATTTACAACCAGTTCAGGCATTTAATTATTCGGTTTTCTGCCATTAAGTCAGTAGCCTTCCTTACACTATAAATAGGACATCAGACACACCACAGCTCTCGAGCTCTCACGTCTCTCTGCATAGCATCGTTTTCCAGTGGTTTCCAACTTCTGTTCTGGTTCGCCTCCAGTTTTGAGTTTCGTGCGGCCTGAAGCTCCGCCAGTCATTGTATCTTAGGAAATTGAAGTCCACACTTTCTCAGCACAACCAAAGGGGACAAATCAGTATTAAGGAAATTATGACTGCCGCAGGCCTTGACGATAAGTAAAGAATTTCCTTTTATTCGATTATTATTGTACTTCTGAACTATATTCGATTCTTCTTCTTGTTGTTCATTTCTGGTAAGATCTTTCTAGCACGCTTTCATGCCTATAGAAAGAAATCGAAAAAATCATTTTAATTATAATATTCTTTTTTATTGTGACTATCGAGATTATTGTTATTTTATTATATCTTGGGATTACAAACTTAAGACTGATTTGTTTGTTTCCGATCTTAGATGGCTACTAAAAACAACCCGACTACTCTTCCTGCTGTTGATGCTGCCACTGTGGCTAGGGGCTCTGGTGCCCGAGTCATACCAGGCTCGGTATTTGTCCCAGCCATGCCTCTGTAAGGCATAGGCTCCATGCCTATAGGCTCTGTGCCTATTGGCTCGGTGCCTACTATGGTCCTCGTAAACCACAATGAAAAACCTAAGAAATTCAATGGGTTGAACTTGAAAAGGTGGCAGCAGAAGATGCCCTTCCACTTGACCACCCTGAACCTTGCTTGGTTCTTGACTAAGGAGACTCCCAAGCTTCCTGAGGGACAATCGGACGTCCAAGCTGCTCAGGCTATTGATGCCTGGAATCACTCTGATTTTCTGTGTAGAAATTATGTTCTGAACGGGCTGCACGGTTCATTGTACATTGTGTATTGTACACTGAAGATAGTGAAGACACTGTGGAATTCCTTGAACCGCAAATATAGGACATAGGATGCCGGCACAAAGAAGTTTATCGTTGGACGATTCCTCAACTATAAAATGGTAATCAGTCAAGTGCAAGAGATTCAAATAATCTTACATGAGATTCATGCTGAAGGGATGGTTTTAAGTGAAACCTTTTAGGTGGCTGCAATAGTTGAGAAGTTGCCACTGGCATGGAAGGAATTCAAGAACTATCTGAAGCACAAGCGAAAGGAAATGTCACTTGAAGACCTCATCGTTAGACTTCGAATTGAAGAAGACAATAGGGGGTCCGAGAAGAATATTCCTATTGTAGGTGTTGCAAAGGCCAACGTGGTCGAGTATGGGCAAAAGCCCAAGAAGAACAAGGCCAAGACTAGGCCTAAAGTGGCTAGGCACTACAAGAATTTTTGTGATTTTCGTGAGATAAATCTGATGGCAATCAGGGTTAAATCTGACAGAAATTTCAATTTTCCATTAGATTTCCGTTGAACGCGGTCTCATGGATATTTGCTTATCAAAAAAAATATTGATCTAACGAAAATCTCATGTAACATACCATAAGTTGGAGTGCAACGGAAATTTCACAAACCTTTCCATTGGATTTCCGAAACAATATTCTAACCAAACTTTTCCGTTAGTTGTTTCTGACGCAATGCTCACTGAAATTTGCATAAGATTTCCGTCAATATAATCGGTTAGTAATCTAACGGAAAACATTTTCTTTCAGTTTTCCGTGTGATATTTCGACGAAAATCTCAAGGAGAGCACCGTTGGATTTCCATGAACATATTCTAACGGAAAGTTTCCGTCAGATGCTTCTGACGCAACGCTAATGGAAATTTTTGTGAGAATTCCATCAAAATAATCAATCGGTAATCTAAATTCCATTGGATTATTTCTCGCATAAACTTTTCGTGAGCTTTTTATTGAAAAACTCTGTCAGTGTTCTCATGGAATGTAATTTTTTTTGTAAATTTTTTCACTAATTTTTCTGACAAAATCTCTCGGAGAATGAGTTGTTGCATCCCACGATATTTCTCTACCATTTCAACAAAATTTTCTTTCAAATATTCTCACGATAGATATCATGTTCTATTAATATTCGATTCATTAAAAAATAAACAAGAAGAATGTAACTATTAAATTAAATTGGAAATACTTTCATATGAGAGCACTAAACCATAAATATTAGAAAGAGTATTGCTATCTACGAATCCTGAAATCAAAAGTGCAAATGAGAACACTAAGGTTGAGTTTCATCATCAGATCCAACATGAGAGTTATTATCTTGATTCATGAAGGGGACTCCATCTGATGGTTGCAAATTATCAACAAGTTCCACGTGAGGTTGCCGAGCTTGTAATTGTGGCGACAGCTGCATATGTGGTCTAGCCCATGGCTGCGGCAGCTGCATTTGCTGCATCTGTTGCATGAATCCCCACGATTGAGATGGAACCAACATCTGGTGCATCATATTCCTCTGTTGCTGCACATCTTGTGCTAGATTAATTTGCATCCAACTAATTACTGTCATCTGTGTCTGTAGCTCGTCTTGTCCCTTCTTAGTTTGTCGTTATTCCTCAGACAACTGGGTGATGTTGTTTTGCATTCTCTCCATTTGCTCTTCCGATACACGGGATGATCCAATATTTTCGGGCAAGTCTTTAATTGCTTCGGACACTGCACCTAACTCATACATTCGACCCTTCTTTTTCCCTCCTACCGTCTTTTCCCACCCTTGCATTACTGTCGGTTGGCTCACGGGATCATTGAGTTCACTCTCGAGTGAACCATCCAAACTCGAATCTCGAAATGCCTGAGTGAACTCCTCCTACATCATTGAAAGGTAAATAAGAAAAAATATACCCTAAAAACAAGCAATAAAATAGTCTAACCCACTTCAAATAACAGATCAAGTCTCAAAAATAAGCACCACTATATAGTCATAATAAAGATTCTATTACACAATAAAATAATAAATAAATAGCAAGATATATCTAAATGAGTAGTATAGTTTACCCTCAAAATGAGAGGTAATAATGCCGATCCAATATTTGGATGTAGGTATGAGGAAGACTTACATTGAATTGCTTAGGTCGATGATCCACAAAACTCCTTGTTTTCTTACTCCATCGCATCCTAGGAAAAAGCCGGTACAGTGGAGTCTTTCCTATTTCTTTGGCCTAGAAAATATAAAGAAAAATAAATATTGCATTTAAACATCATTAGTAGAGTGGAATAATAATTATAGTAAATTAACCATTCGATATCGATGAGTTCCAATAGATACACATCCGGCCGCATGCACTGCTCCGCCGACAGAAGACTTTCGATTGTTCTTGTTTGAAGTTGAATATCTTTGATATTCCTCTATTTCCTAGCGTTCTTCCAATGCACGCTAAAAAGATTCTCCCATCCAATCTGCCAACTTCATCTTCTTTTTACAGTCCACATACATGTCACTCAACCGTATGATGCCTTATTATTAAAAGCATTCCACATGAATTCCTCATCACTAGGCGCCCATTGTACACATCTTTACAATTGAAAAATATTAAAATATTATTTGTGTTACTATATAAATAAACATATACAAATGTTAAAAAAAAAATTAATTAACTTGAAGTCACGGGACCTTCCACTGCTTGAAGAAATCTCGCCGAATTGACTTGGGAATCTTCCAAAATGTAGGGTAGAAACCAGGCATCCTATTTTTGATTACTTGTGTAATGTAGTGTGTTGCCAGTAGATTTGGAAAGTACCTTAAAAAAAAGGGATATAGATTACTTCAATGATATTTTAATTAAATAAAATACTATATCTTTAAAATAATTTCAGACATTACCCTTTAGTGCCCTCTCGTTGCAGGAAGGTTTTATCTGTTGTATCTACCTTAGTAGCCAATTCTATATTTGATTGCTCTCCTCCAAGGTCTTCATCCTCATGTCGACTGAGCTCATTCCTTCGAGGAACAGATACAGGACTAAGCAATTCAAACTGTGGTTCTCTTCCATCATTGTTCGATGGATGCGATAAGCCAACATCCATCAAAGAATGCTCATTATTATGACGTTGAGGGACATCTGTACTCATAGACTATGCAGCCGACCCAGAATTATTGAGGTTACTCCTTGATTGAACTTTTGCCTTGCCCTTTTAGGAGCATGAGTTGTTACCTTGTCTTTTAGACATGATCCATACATAAAAATTAAATGTGTTTTAGTAAAATAAAGACATTATTAATAAAGATATTATTTAAGACATTATTTAATCGTAGTAATCTGCAACAAGAATCCATGAAGATAAAAATAGCAAATACCTTAAGAATAGTCGAGAGGAAACCTTGCCTTCAGGCGAGAATCAGACCACAATATAAATTTCGAACCATAAAATAAATTGTGAAGTCAATGAAATTTATCAAAGTTGATGTTCCACAAGTTGCTAAAAATAAACTTGAGCAATCAAAGATAATAGATATCAATATAAATCAAGCATTGAAGGATGCGGCATATATATGCATGAAATCATTCAATGTTTGCGATAATTGGAACTGTAAAACTTAGTTTGTGTCAAACATGACTCAGACTTGAGTAAAATGCTGCGAATAAAATCCCATCTAGATCCATAATCTTTAATGTTGTTGGACACATCACAGTATGATCACAATTCAGAAATAAATAAAAAATAAATAAAATTTCTTTTTAACTTAACCCATCAATCACATGCATTCATAGTTCGCTCCTCCAATTCCATCAGGAGAGTTGCAGATGTAGCATTAGCAATACTATTAAGAGATCAAGGGTTCTTATCTGATGAGCTTTCTAGAATGAAGAGCTTTTTTTACCAAGAGCCTTGAATAAACCCTAAAGTAAAATCATTCAATCCCTAATCCGAAAACAAACTATTCTGCACTGGTAGAAAATCTTTCTAATTAAATCCAACATAAGGAAAGCTCCTTATACCTCAACACGAGCAGCAAAATTCGAGGAGTAGAACTGCCACGGACGCGAGGAGTGGTCTTCTAATCCTTTTTGAGCGACTGGCTTGGAATTAGAAAACTTTGACATGAGGAGCTGTTTTTTATCTCATCCTGGGCTGCGGTCTTTAAATTTTCTATGTTTTCTAAATGAATATGAGGCAACTTTTTTTTCAAAATGAATTATTATTATTTTATGATTTTATTTTTTCTAGTAGAGAAGAACTTGGATTTGTAATCGGATCTTTCGTAATCTTGTAGATATTATAAATATCATTATGGATCAAGCGAAAAATATTAAATGTGAATGTCATTAAAAAATATGGAATTTTTTTATAACTTTTAATACTTACTTGACACAAGGAGTAATAAGAATCTTGTGAATTAGAAAGATATATATGAAAAAGAGGAAGGTATTTTTAATTATCAAGATATAGGTAGATATAATTTTATTATCATAATCTAATATATATGTTTAATATTCTATATATTAAATAAACATATAGTAATTTAATCTAATGATATTCTTAAATATGATAAATAACACACTAACACGTTGATCAATTAAAGAAAGATTCATAGCTAAATGAGAGATCGATTCATTGGAATCCTTCATTTCTTCAATCACAGGTCTTTTAATTGTCGACTTCCAAAAAAGAAGAAGCCTGAGGCCAATGTGGTTGATACCATAGCCCAGGATGTCTCTGACATCAACCTTTCTGCTATGATCTCAAAAGTGAATCTAGTAGGGTCAAATCCAAATGAATGGTGGATTGACACTGGAGCCACCTGACACATCTGCTCTAAGAGAGATCTCTTCACAACCTTTGAGTCGGTCAGTGGAGAGAAACTATATATGGGGAATTCTGCCTCATCTGAAGTTGAAGGTAAAGGCAAAGTGGTGCTGAAAATAACCTCTAGGAAGATACTGACTCTCAACAACATGCTGTACATCCCAGAGATCTGAAAGAATTTGGTTTCCGGTTCCTTGCCAAACAAACATAGATTTCGTATGGTATTTGAGTCAGATAAAGTTATAATAATGAAATCTCGTATGTATGTTGAAAAGGGTTATGATGTGGTAATGGGCTTTTTAAGCTGAATGTATTGACCATGATCAATAAAGATAATGCATCTTCCTCTTATTTGATTGAGTCTTCCAATTTATGACATGGTAGACTAGGACATGTTAATTATGATTCCATTCGAAAACTAATTAACATGGAACACATACCAATATTCCATATTGATTCTAAATACAAATACAAGATTTGTGTAGAACCAAAAGTAATGAGGTCATCCTTTCAAACCGTTAAAAGAAATACCGAACCACTTGACCTAATTCATAGTGATGTTTGTGAATTAAAGTCTGTACAAATAAGAGATAGTAATAAGTATTTTATTATTTTTATCAACGATAGCACAAAGTATTAGTATGCGTATTTGCTCAAAAGCAAAGATGAAGCCTTAGCAAAATTTATTCTCTATAAAAACGAAATTGAGAATCAACTCAATAAAAGAATAAAAAGACTAAGAAGTGATAGAGGCGATGAATACGAAGTACCATTTGGTGACTTTTGTGCACAACATGGAATAGTCCATGAAGTAACTGCACCCTACTCAACTCAATCAAACGGTATTACTGAACGAAAAAATCGCACACTAAAAGAAATGATGAATGCGATACTTCTGAGTTCAGGGTTACCCCTGAACATGTGGCGGAAGCTATTTTAACAACAAATTACCTTTTAAATAAGATAACTCGAAAGAAAGAGGAAAAGATGCCATATGAACTATGGCATGTTAGGAGACCATCCTACAAACACTTACGAGTGTGGGGGTGTCCTGCAAAAGTAGTAATGCTAACACCAAAAAAGGTAAAAATTGGTCCTAAAACATTAGATTGTGTTTTTATAGGCTATGCATATAACAGTAATGCATATCGATTCCTTGAGTATGAATTAAAGATTCATGATATACACCAGAATATAATAATGGAATCGAGAAATGTATCATTTTTTGAGGATGTATTTCCTTGTAGATCCAACGAATGATCTAGTTCGTCAAAATGAACTGCCGAAACTATGAATGGTAAAAGTTATATCATGGTTCTGATCATGAATTTAAGCCTATACGTAGCAAAAGGGTGAGAGTGAAGAAATCATTTGGAGATGATTTTACTACATATCTGTTGGAAAAAGAATCACAGATCTATAAAGAATCACAAATGTATAAAGGAGCCATGATTTCTTCAGAGAGACCTCTTTGGAAGGAGGCGATCAACAGTGAATTGATTCTATTTTACAAAATCATACGTGGGAGTTAGTAGATCTTCCTCCCGGTTGTAAACCTTTAGGATTTGAGTGGATCTGTAAAAGGAAAATGAGAGCAAATAGCTCCATAGATTAATTCAAGGCTATACTTGTTATCACGGGATACAAACAAAATGAAGGCCTTGATTATTTTGATACTTATTATCATGTGACGAGAATAAATTAGGAAGATACTTGCAATTGCGGCATTACGTAATTTAGAGGTACATCAAATGGATGTGAAAACGGCATTCCTAAATGGAGATTTAGATGGAAAAATCTACATGGAACAACCCGAGGGGTTTGCGTCTCCAGGAAAGGAAAAGAAAGTCTACAAATTGGTAAAATCATTGTACAACTTAAAGCAAGGGCCAAAACAATGTCATGAAAAATTTGATAGTACAATGATTACCAACGGCTACAAAATTAATGAGTGTGATAAATGTATTTACATAAAAGAGACAGAAAATAGTTATGTCATTTTATGTTTATATGTAGATGACATACTCATTGTCAATAATGATGATAAAATTGTCAAATCTACCACGAGCATGTTGAATGCAAGATTCGACATGAAAGATATGGGTCTTACTGATGTGATTGTAGGAATTAAGATCATGAGAACATCATAAGGACTTATCTTAAACTAGTCGCACTATGTGGACAAAATTCTTGAAAAATTTAATAAGAATAATTCTGGTGTCACTAGAACACTGTTAGATACAAGTCACCATCTATTGAAGAACAGAGGAGAGAGTATTTCACAGATGAAATACTCAAGAGTTGTTGGTAGTTTGATATATAGACCAAATATAGCCTACACAGTTGTCGACCATTGGAAGGCAATTGTGAGGGTATTACAGTACTTAAGATATGCTCGGGATTATGGGCTGCATTATACCAGATATCCAGCCGTATTCCAAGTGTACAATGATGTAAACTGGATATCTTATATAAAAGACTCAAAATCTACACGTGGATATGTATTCACATTAGCGGGAATAGTCATGTCATGGAAGTCCTCAAAGCAAACAGTGATAACCCGATTCACAATGAAATCTGAGTTTATAACCTTAGATAAATGTGGAGAAGAGGCTAAATGGCTACGCCATTTTCTTGAGGATATCCCAAAATGGGAAAAACTGGCGCCACCAATTTGTATTCATTGTGATAGTCAGCCTGCTATTGGATTGGCACAAAGCCAAATGTATAATGGAAAGTCTAGACATATACATAATAGACACAATACCATTAAACAATTACTTGCAACTGGAATTATCACAATTGACTATGTGAAGTCAAAGGATAATTTAGCGGATTCGTTAATTAATGGGTCAAACAGAGAACTAGTTTAGAAAATGTCGAAAGGAATGGGACTAAGCCCATGAAAGAAAAATTTTTATAAAGGAAAACCCTACCTTGTTGACCAGAAATCCCAAAACCTAGGTTCAAAGGGACAACCTACTCATAAGACTTAATGAAGTGATTGTGGGGGGATTATTCCTCAACCTGTTGCTTAACAAGAAACGGTGGCATTGTAAGGATTAGCTTAGCATTCTAGATGCTTTAATGATGTATAAAAGAGTAAATATAATACTCTTTAGATTATAAATCACCTATTTGAGAGAGAAGTGGGGTTGCTTCAAAGGATAGTAGAGGACCTAATTCTTGAGAAACTCTCACAGAACCAGGACGGTGTTCATGGCCAAATGAACACAACCTTGAGAACTGAATAGAAGTGTTGTGGACTCTTATGTGAGGTATATGATCCTTTATACAAGAAACTAGGACATTCAATGACATTCAAGGACATCGTGTCTACTAGACAGCTAGTAAAGTAATTATACATTTACAAGGAAAGGTTCAAAGGGTTACCCTATCCATCCTATGCAGGATTCACTTGTTAGAAACCGCCACAAAGTCAAAACAAAACAATTTTCATTCATGTGGGGGATTGTTGGAAAAATGGCATTGTATTAAATGAGAAATTGTTCTCATGAATTGAAAAAAAATTATGCTTAGGCTTAAGTCCAATTGAATGAAAAATGGAAGGAATTTAGATTGGGGTTAAGTTCATGGACTTAATATTTGTAATGTGGGTTGGGTTAAGAAGAGCCCAAACAAGGGCCCACAGGATTCATAGAGCCTATAGTGAGAATAATGAAAACTCAATCCTACATCGATGAGGGATAATAATTTAAAAGAGTATATAAGCTAAGAGTGGTCTTATGATGAGTAAACCACTTCAGCTATACTTCGCCATTTCACGTAAATTTTTTTTCTCCTTCAATAAACCGACCTAAGATTCCTAACTCTTCGGATTCCGAGCAGTTTAGGGCAATTAACAATGAATTAAAGGGCATATTAAGGCACGACATTAAGAGCCGGCATTAATAAGGGCACTGAATGTCTGGTTCAATCTAATTTGTGGTCGATTCAGTGCAATTATGGGCTCTTAACGTCCGGTTTAGCCTTTTTAATGGCTTGTTCAGTGCATTATGACCGATTTGGGCATTCAATTATCGGGTTCTCTACGATTAAGTCAACAACCCCCCTCTTACACTATAAATAGGACCTTGGTCCTTAGGATCAGACAGACCATATAGCTCTCAAGCTCTCACGTCCCTCTGCATAGCATCGTTTTATGTTCAAGTTCGCCTCCAGTTTAGTGTTTCATGCAGCCTCAAGCTCCGCCGGTCGTTGAATCCTGGGAGACTGAAATCCATTCTTCCTCAGTACGACTAAAGGGGACAAATCAGTCTTAAGGAAACTGTGACTGCCACAATCCTCGAGGATAAGTAAAGAATTTCATTTTATTCGATTGTTATTATACTTCTGAATTTTATTCGATTCTTCTTCTTCTTCTTCATTTCTAGTAAGATCTTTTAGGCACGCTTTCGTGCCCATAGAAAGAAATCGAAAAAATATTTTGATTATAATATTCGTTTTTACTGTAGCCATCGAGATTATTGTCTTTTAATTATATTTCGGGATTACAAATACCAATCTCATCAACGCAACACTACCAAAAGGCCTAGCTAATACAATTTAAAAAACCAGTGCTAATCAAGATCCAGACTTAAAGAGCCCATTCTAGCAATTTTATGCTCAGAGAAATTCAAACTTGGACCTCGACTTCAACAAACCGCATGAGAGTAAAATTTGGACTAGGACGGTCATTGAAATCTTGCATTAACCGGTATAAGTTTCGCTATCTATAGGTACCTGGGTCAATGAAATTTCCATTTACATCCGACAATTCACCAGAAAATAGCAGAAATACAACAACTCTATTCTACTCAAGCTGGCATAAATTCATTTTCGGCAAACCGATCAAGTATAGATAGTGTTTCCGACCAACGCCTGGACACATTGAATCGAATTACTATCCTTGGACAGCATTCCTTGACCTTGACGTCTCTCTACTAGCACGAACTAACTAGCTGATTTATCCCGCGAAAGGCTTAATCGACCGTCTCCATAGCGTAAACGAATCTTCAGCATTTGATTTTCATATTGTATGATTTTTTTCCCTACCCGATCAATCGATAAGATCACAGTACATTCTTGTTTTTTCATTGTAGAATATCTACGAACCAAGTTTTTTTTTTCTGATCTCGAGCTTAATGGGCCACGAACTCCACACTCAGACCTGGCGTGGTATGATCCCACAAGAAAATTTGCTTTAATACTATGTAAAATATTCCACCAAAAGACTAAACTATTAGGTGGGTATACCAGTCCTCCTATAAACCAGATTTTAATCTCTTATATCCCCGATGTGAGATTTATTCTCAATATCCACCGTTATGCTTGGTAGGATAGGATGGAATGGAATGGATGAAAAGGAAATGGAAATGGAAAGCTATTCTTTAGTTTGGTTCCATTTTAATATCGAGGGAATGGATTCGAATATAGAAATTTATTTAATTAATTATACCCAAATACTTATTGGATCCAAATTGTTCATAGGACCTCGGAACACTATACAAATAAATGAGGCACTTCAATACTAAAAAAAATATGAAACTTTAGGACAAGAAATAAGTAATGGATAAAAATAAAGAAAGCTAAAAAAAAAATAGCGGGAAATAATTGGGAGACGGAAAAGAAAATTTAGAACGTTGAATTTGATCCAAAGCAATTGACAATCAACGATCAAGTGAATTTACGACTTAGGCGAGGGCTATGGTGATGGCTCCGCTGGAGAACAATAGTGGAAATCATAGTAAAGTGAGAATTGAATGATAATTTAAGAATTTATATTTAGTAATTCTATAATTTTGATGGAAAGTGAAAAATAATTTTTTCGGTCTGAATTAGTGATATCCAGAAACCCAACAGACCCTGACTATTCCACCTCGAGCCGAGAGGACCCCTAAAGGGTAAGAACTCTTTCAATGTGAATTCTCTACATTCGTAGGACTTGAACCCGAGATTTTACCTCAGAAGAAATCCTACCACCTCAACCAATCTACTTTAATAAATGAAAAATAATTTTGGTCATTAAGATTTTTGACATAAAAATTTTGGCCATGGAATGCCAGTTCCATGGGAGATCAGATGGAATGGATTTTTGAAAAAGTTGTGGAATGGCTATTTTACTGGAACAACGATTCCAATGTTCCTTTGCATAGTAAAACTTATGAAAGGGAATGGTGGCCGGAATGATGATTTCGATCCCATCCCATTCCATTCCGGCCTACTAAACATGCTATATGTTCCTCGTGAAATTCCTAGGTGATCATCTCATCTCATCTCTATGGCTTGAGGAAGCACATAAAATATTTCTAACGCACGAATGGATCTTAAGCGTCCTTCTAACGCAGCATATTCTTCTTCTTTTTTTTTTTCCGTTGAATTTTTTTCAGTTAGTTTTGCCTATGTAATTTGGAGGTTCTTGTCTTGTTGCTCTGGCGGTGGCTGGACTTAATTACATAACTGGGCCTCCATTCAACTTACTTGTAAGGTAATCGGGCCTCAAATGTCATGAAAATGGGTCGGATTATTTTTGGGCCACCTTCAATGAAATTTGCCAGCCTAAGGAAAAATATCTAAGCAAAGTTCCTCTTTCGCTAGACTAGCCACACACACTCTCTCTCTCTAATGAGGAATTTATTCTCCTCTGCCCATTAACATCCCATAAACCCTTAAATTCAGGTGATCCTATCTCGCCGTGTGACGTGAGGAAATATCAATCAGATTGTGACAAATTTACAAATTTATATTAATCACTCGATCGGTTGCCATAATTATCACTAATCTGACTAATTTAATTGATTATTCCTTACCACGTCACCATGAGATAGGACTACCTAAGATTTTTTTCATAAATCAGATAAGTTTTTTTATATAAGACACTTGTGCGGGTGGTCTTATCATTTGGGTTACGCATTCAAGGGCGACTTGAGCCTCAACCTCATGGACTTTCTCATAAACCGAATTCACGTTCTATTCATTTGAGCTAACTATTGGAGGTAGGTGAGTCATTCTTACATATTCTTATGGGGTGCTTTTTCAACCATAATGGGAATCTCTTTGGTGTTTATGCTGGGGATTATTTTGAAAAATAAAAAGTCGACTGTGATATTTGGCAAGCACAGCCAAAATAGTTGTATGATTAGCTGTGATATTAGAATTGCACGTATTTCTAATGTATAAAAACTTTACTAACTATGATGTAAAACTCATTTAATCCGATGTTACAATAAATATTGCAATCCGTTGCTCAAAAATCTGGATTTTAACTAATCTTAAAACACCATCTTTCTCCAGCAAATAAGACTTACTATTATAAAATTATATGTATTTTTACAATTTGAACGGAATTTTACGAATATAAATCCACTAGATATGGACCCATACTATGCACGGAAAAAGTTAAAAATAAAAAATTGTGAAATATTGGAATAAAACGTATAATTAGATTATTTATTTATAATTTATTACAGTTTAGTTCATTTCAAATTCATAACTTACAGTAATAAGTAGAGTATTGTCAATTTTCATTAGCATGTTATATCAATTTTATCATTTCAATTTTACAATTACATGATATATTTTTCCTGTTGAAATTATAGATAATGAGCAATATGGAGTGAGATGAGAAAATCTAATCAGCTAATAAAAGATTTTTATCATTAAGATCATAGACATGGAGTAAGAGAAAAATAACTGAAATTATTATTTTACCTTTATTAATCTCCACTTGGGTCAACAAGAGCATCGAGCTCATATCTACCTAAAAATCTAAACTGATAGGTGGTAGTATCAAATTCTCTTATATCTTATAAACCCCAGTTTCTTTTTCAATCTAGTAACTGTGTGATTTATATCTCAACACTCGTCATCGCGTGGCAACATGTTCACTCTTGACACATGCCCTTAAACATCTGCCCTCAACAGTTGATCTGGAGCTGGGTATCTTTCTTTCGGTCTTGGCATGGTGTGAGTTTAGGATGGACCCACTCTAATACCATATTAAATTTCTACCTAGACCTACAAGTATCTCGAGCCCGTTTCCATCTAAAAGTCTAAACTGATAAGTGGTGGCATTCAAATTCTTATAAACCAAGTTTCTGTTTCAATTTAGTCGATGTGGGATCTATATCTCAACAATCCTTTACAAGAAAATAGATACATGTCATAAATTTTAATATGTAAACTAGATTGACGGCAAATATGAAAATGAAAAATATCAAACTTCCTAAATGTTTGCATATAATAGTATGGATATCCATTATATTGATTCCATTCATTGAATGGCTGGTGGAATACAATGATAATTGCAGCTTCCCTTGTCTAGGAACAGAAAAAAACAATGTCTCAAGCTTAGGTCGTCCAGCAAAATAATTGGAAGGATACATTGAGAAACAAAAAGAAATGCTAATGATTATAGCATGGGGTTACAGATGATTGTTTCTAATTAGAGTTATTACCACCTGTTTTTCTATACACACCCGACAGATGAAGTTCTTTGATCCTCCCTATTAAGGAAATAATAAATTTTGGAATAATTATAATAGAAATTGTACATGTTTATCTTTTTTTGTAGTTGAATCTTACATGTGAGATTAGTTTATCCAATGCTAAAAAAATCAGTTCTCTTACACATTTTAGTCTGAACCATCATTGTCTTGCTGAACTAAATTTCACAGTGTTAACAGAACCATAAATGAGACAATGATGATTCAATATGAAACAATGAAACTGAATTTATAGGATTGAATAAAGCATTTTCTTTTTTTTTTCTTTTTGTTGAATGAATTAGTCATTTTTAAACATATAGGACTCAACTGCAAAAAAGAGCAAACATGTGGGTGTTTCAGTGTCATTTTCAATAAAATTTTAATGATTAATATGAATTTTATCACATCAAGTGCATTGTTAATAGTTGTTCACTCATTTAATCATAAATATTCTGATATGTTTCTTACAGTATATCATACCAAGGGAAAACATTAATGGTATACAAGTTTGACTAATATCATAATATGGTATAAAATCTTCAAAAGTTGACCCTAATGGTACAAAATGTTAGTTATCTATTAATGTTGTTAGGAATTGTTGAACATGGCCCCTAGGTGGTTGCTAACTTGAAAAACTAAATGATATGGTAATATAAATTTAGGAAAAAAGCACTAATAATACAAAAAAATTTGGCCATTATTATAATATGGTATAACATTTTTAAAATATTATAGAATAATAGAAAATCTTCAAATTTTTATTGTTCTTAATTTTATTTTTTTTTTTGAAAAACCTTCTATCCATCTATCTCCTTTTTTTCCTTCTAGATAATTCTTTTTTCCTTTGTAGTTTCATTTCAATACTTCGCTTTCAAAGCACAAAAATCACACTCTTTTCTGTCATGATCATCCATCCATCAACTTTGTAGCAGTTACTTCATCTCAACATGTCTCAGAGAGTTAGGAAATTGAAGCCCTCATTGTGACTACTTGTAGAAGTCGGATGGTCACCTTTCATAGATTGTAAGTTAACATCCCTCAACACTTGACGTAAGTTAAGAATTATTGTATTCAGGCCATTGGGAGAAATAAATTAAGTATGGAGTGTTATCTTTATGCATTTTGCATATCAATCAAAACAAGTCACTGTTAGTGGTTATGTGTCATTGGAAGTTTTAGAATTACCAAAAATATAATTGTAATAAAAATTTAAAGATTTTGTACTATTTTATAACATTTTAAAAAACTTATACCATAGTATTATGTTAACTGAAGTTTTTTGTACCATTTGTACTTTTTCCCAAGATTTTTGTTGTCATGTCTTCAATTTTTCAAGTTAGCAGCCATGTAGAAATCACGCAGTAGCTATATTAGCATTTACTAATGTCATTAATAAATAATTAATAGTTTATATCATCAGTGCTAATTTTTCAAAAAAATTATATTATTTTATAACATTTTAAAAATTTTATACAACATTATAATATTAATGAATTGTTATACCATTGGTGGTTTTCTACACTATCAAAAGATGACATCGGAATTTCCTACTCACAGCTAGCACATTTGTAGCTAGATGAATGATTTATATCTCATGACAAAAGATGCCATGTCTCTTCCTTAGAAGGGGGACCATGAAACGATGGTCCTGCATGCTCAGTCCTCATGAATTTATGTGTCTGTAGATATCATAATCATGGGTACACAGACATGACACCTATGGTCTCTATGAAATAATTTGCATTGTTCATGAATATATGCTTTTGGAATTTTCTTAACTAGGGAGAACCAAAAAAAAAAAAAAAACGTAACCATGACTTCTGGAGTCTAAATGGCTATCGGCTTAATTAATAATATATTTAACAGGTGGAATTATGAATCTTAAATGCCATATCGATAAAATAATAGTAATAAATTTATAAAAAAAAAAAATTGGCATTATCATCTTATAGTTTTATCTTTTGGGTGGAAAAATATACAATCTCTCATAATATCTACTAATAATAATATAATATATGAGCATCTATTCACGACAATCTCTGACTTAAACCCGAACTCGTCTCCAATAGTACTCACTGACTTCGCCAACGATCTACTCACCATGCACAGTTCAACAATGAAATATTAATTTTTTCCCTTAAATTATCCCAGCACACAACCCATCCTACGCATGGAGTATCATTGAGTACAAAAGTGAGTAGTTTTATCGATATGTGTAAATTGATCTAATTTTATTGAAATATATGTATGCATTGATAGAATGCTTATACTGATAGAATGTGAAATTTCATTGACGAAATAAAAAAAAAAAAGTAAAAGATGCTTCAGGAAGTAATCTTATCATTTTCATTCGAAATCTTTATTTTTATCATTCATATCCTTAATATTTTAAATTTCACTAAATTTGTGCTTTCGCTATTTTTCTGTCTAAAAAAAATATTTTTATCCATGAATAAATTTTAAAAATAAATATTTTATCAAAATTAAAAACTAGAAAAATAAAACTAGAAGGAGTATGACTAGCCATTCGTAATTAAGAAAATGTTGATTACTGGTAAGTGCTCCCTCTAAAATTAGGACCAATTCTTACCTAAAATGAGTTACGATTTTATAGTTATAGCAGTGACTGATCAATTCCCAATAAGAGATGAGTCAGTTTTGAAGAGGGGTGTGGCCACCAAAGACACTCTAACATTATTTTCCTTTTGGTTTGCTTTTTCCTTATTTTCTTTATTTTTTTAAATTATGTTTATCAAAATATTTTTGAATAGAATATGCTTCTTGGTTAGAAAAAGTAATTGTAGGAATAAAGTGGTAAAAACTAAAAAATTTGAGAATATGAATGATAAAAAAATAAAAGTTTAGGACAAAATGATAAAATTGTGAAAGATTAAGGATCAAATGTCCTCTTTTTTCCCTTAAAAAAAAAAGAAGGGTAAGAACAGGACTTCATAACATAGGAAGAATATGAAATTCTATTAAGGATCCATTAGGTAGGATGAAATGCAGTGGAATCGGAACCATCATTCCAGTCTCCATTTCATTTCTCATGTTTGGTTGCACAAAAAGATAACTAGAAAGACCATTCTCTCAATGTCTTCCAATTTCATTCCACCTTCTAGTTTTTAAGTTAATATTATGAATTACCTATTTTATCCTAATTTTTGGTTAAATTATAGAATTATCAAAATTAATTAATAAATATTATCTTTAATATAATATAATATAATGTGATATAATATGTCCCGTTTTATAATATTATATTATATAATTATATAATTTAAAATATTAAAATAATCACCCGCCTCATATTTATCTGATTTATAAAAATAATTAATAAATATTATATTATAATTTAAATTATAAAATAAATATAATCCAATTTAATAATGTAATAATTATTTTAAAATAAATAATACTTTAAATGTATATTAATTTTGAAATATATAATAATATAATACGATAGTATAAAATGGGAAGGGTCGGAGGAAAAAAACCTACATCTAACTTAGATAAGACCCAACGCATTCTAATATAGGTCTCATCATGACCCGTTAAATAATTATCAATGGTATAATTGGTAAAATTAATATGTTAAATATGATGCCCAATAAGAGAATAATAATGATCAATCCATTTCATTCAGTCATACCAAACGTAATCTAAAAGTAAATAATATTCTATTGAACCTTGAGGATTGATCGAGTGAACAAAATATGCACACACACTTTGTCAACAGTTTACGAAGTCACAAGTATGAATCCTCCTTGAGTCAGTAATCCCTAGTGAGACAATCAACATATAATTGCACATCAAGGTGTCTAAATATATAAGTTTACCATTTTTTGAAATTAAGTCCTATAAGTTTTATTTTGGCTTTTTCAGTCCTATTTGTTTAACTCCGTAACTTATGTGAGTCCCAATCATCACATCTCGTTAAATCGAACATGACATGGTCCATACGTAATTAGATGTTGCTTAGTTGTCAAAAAAACAATGCTACATGCTGAGTGAGTTGGGGAAAAATGGGTGATGTGAGCACAATAATATCTTAAAACCAGGACCACAACCATTCTTTGTTTCCAGAGCCCTAATTTCTCTTAGTCCCTCTATTCAACTTCTCCATTCACGTAGTCAACCCCTTAAATTATGCATTAGGGTTTTCTCGTTGACAAATAGATCCGATCGAGCGAGAACAATAGTGAAAGATTCGAAAGGTTAGCACTTTCTCTATCCATCTAACATTTACAAAAAAAGTTTATTGCATTTCAACATGTGATAATCAGAAATTGCAAAAAATGGCATTGTTCTCCTTCATTGTTATTATTATATTGTAGAGCGGAACACTATGGAAAGGATGATGTTCCCTTTTCTAAATATTCTTTAGTGGTCCATCATGGTGGGACTTTTAAGGAAAAAAATGGGGACCTCGTGCATGTTGGAGGTGAGAAAGACATTTAGGATGTGGACCCCGACAGTCTGTCAGGAACAAAAATTGTCAATTCATTTTGAGAAATGGGTTATGCAAGCAACATACAACAAATATAATATAGGATTCCAAGAAAGGGATTAAAAATGGGTTAAGAGAGCTATATAAGGATAGTTCGGTCATCGAACTTTTGGGCCACCTATGTAAGACAAGAACATGTGATGTCTATGTCAAACACAATATTGATGTGGCTGAGCCTTGGAATGGTGGGAATGAAGATGTTACAGGTTCAACAGTGGTAGAAAATGAAAGGGAATTAATTAAGGAGAGTGAGATTGGATCTAAAGGGACAGCTAAGGGTGGGAATAGTTCTAAAGGGTTAGGTAAGAGTAACAAATCTGCAGGTGAGAATGATGGTTGGAATGGATATGTTGGAGTACAGCCAAATGAAGATGGTAGAGAGCATAATATTAACACCACTGAATTTCATTCTGAGTTTGATGATGAGTACATAGACTTTGTCGATGAAGTTGCAGGTGATGATAATGATCCTAAGCTAGAAGAAATGAGAGAGAATGTGAAAACTGACAAGAAGAACATAAAAGAGAAGTTAAAGAAGGTAAGAGTCCAAAAAGAGGCATATTTTATTAAAGGAAACTGGAGCTGAGAAAGGAAAGGCAAGAGAAGTGTTTCTACACCGCCAAATGTAGAACATCAAGGATATCAAATAGAATATTATTCATCTAATGATACTTGCGGCATAGAAGAAGAATCAAAAGAATCAGACTCAAAGGAAAGCATAATGGTGGGGAAGCAACACAGGGACAAGCAGTACAGAGCTTTCACAAGAACATCAGGTACATTCCCTTGGTTTATTTAGACTTCCGAGGTTCCTATTTTCTATGTTGGACAATTGTTTGAGGATGGTAAATAGTTAAAGGAAGCCATAAGTTTAGTTGCTGTGAAGTTTCAGAGGAATTTATACTTACTAAAAACACCCAAGATTAAATAAGGGCTAGATGTAAAGGAGATAGATGCCCTTGGAGGATATCCGCTATATTCGTGAAAAATCTTGGAGCTTATCAGGTGAAGACATTGATGGACAAACACACTTGTACTTTGACTTACATGAACAATCAAGTGAATTGCAAATGGTTGGCTAGACATTACATAACCACCATTTGAGATATGCCTTCAATAAAACTACCCGAATTCAAGATGCTTGTCAAAGAGTTGCTAGGTGTGGAGGATCCTAGAGTACAATGTCGGAGGGCAAAGGAAAAACTATATGAGTTGTTAGTTAGTGATCGCAAAGTTGAGTATGCCTTGATATGGGACTATTCAGAGGAGTTGAGAAGATCAAATAGGGCTTCATCTATCTACATGAAGGTGCAAAGGCCAATGCCAAGTGAACCTAGTTTGTTTGACAGATTCTATGGGTGTTTTGAAGCTTTGAGGACAAGATTTCTAAAGGGATGTAGACCGGTCATTGGAGTGGATGGTTGTTTTCTAGAGACTGTTTTGAAAGGACAACTACTTATAACTATTGGCAGGGATGGGAATAATCAAATGTTTCCCATAGCATGGGCAGTAGTTCAAGTGGAGAGTAGAGACACCTAGTCATGGTTTTTGCAGTTATTGAAAGATGATTTGGGTATTAGAGATGGATTGGGTTGGACAATCATTTTTGACCAATAGAAGGCAATGTGAAATATCTCTCTCTTTGCTTAAATTATCTATTTAGCGTACAAAATAAAACTAATTTATTTATTCTGTTCTATAGGATTTGGTGCCTACAGTAGCTAATTTGGTTCCATATGCAGAACGTAGAACGTGTGCAAGACACATCTATGCTAAGTGGGAAGGAAAAAACAAGGGCAAGCAATTCTAGATTATTGCCAAGTCCACCACAGAAGCTGATTTCAAAAAGAAATTAAAGAATTGCACAAGATATCACTCCAAGCATATGAGGACCTTCTGTAGAGACTAAGTCCTAAGCATTGGTGTAAGGTATTTTTTAATCCCATGGTTAAATGTGATGTTGTTGACAATAACTTGTGTGAAGCTTTTAATGGGAGAATATTGGAAGCAAGGACTAAGTGTATTTATTCAATGTTAGAGAATATAAGAGAGATAATGATGCAAAGGATTCATACTCAAAGAGCAAATTGTGAGAAGTGGAAGAAAGATTTTGGCCCTGGAAATGAGAAAAAACTTGAAGAGTCTTTGAAAATTTATAAGTTTTGTCATTTCGCTTGGAATGGTGGGGATGGCTATGAGATCCTAGCTTGGGGCATGAAATATGTGGCTGATATCAAGAACTTGTCATATCATTGCAGGCATGGCAGCTGATTGGGATGCATAGTTTCTATAACAAAAACATGTTTTTAAATGCTTATGGGCAGTGATGCAGCCGGTTAGAGACTCTAAATTCTAGCAGAAAAGTTAGATAAATGATCCTCCAACCCTCCAAAGTTTAAGAAGAAGATAGGCAAACCAAAAAAACTCAAGAGAAAGGGAGTGCTGGAAAAAAATGATGGAGATGCCTTTCTAGGAATGGTACAACCAACACCTGCACCATCTGCAAGCAAAGCGGATACAATAGGAGGAGTTGTACAAAAAGAGGCGGCATAGGCAACAACACTACCCAACATCAGTAAGTGAATTATTAAATTATGATTATATTTATTTTATTCAAACACATTCATCTACCTTTTTTAAAAAAATTTTAGCCATTTGCAATTGGATGTGGAGCTTCATATTCCTCTGTAAAACCTATTCAAGTATCACAGAGGAAACATGAGAGAACAAAGTCAACAAGTGAAATTACTACTGACATGTCTTATATTGTTCTAAATGTAATTGTCATTGAAATTATACTGATTTTTTGTGCTCCTTATAGCCTAGAAATGTAGAGGAAAGAATCGTGGGAAGAGAAGGTGCAGTATCTACATAGACTGTAACCATCCGGAGGCTTGAAGATGAAAGACAAAAAATAATTAAGAGAAGAAAGACAACAGCTAGCAGAATCAAAGGGCATATCAACTCAAGATAGTTCCATATGGAAGTAGAAGATGCTTCAGGAGATTTTTTTTTTTTTTTTTGGATTCTTCATGTAACTGGTGGTGCAACTTTTGTTTAGGATGCTAGTTGATATGGTACAACTACTTATGTTTGCAAGGTTCTATTAGTAGTTGGGATATTATGCTATGTTATCCTATGTTTTTTACTGCAACTGAATATTGTGCAACAATAAACTTCAATAGACTATTATTTTGGTACTTTATGGTCAATCTAAAATGTATATTCCCAAGTTTATGCATATTATTTTATACTTGAATATTCTTGAGTAATTTATTTATCAGTGTCAAATGAATTTTTTTCTCTTTTTTATTGAGTAACATCTTGAGTAGGAATAGTATAATTTCATTAAAATTAACCCATATTCTTTTGTCACTTAGGAAGCTTCAATTCAACCACTTCTTCATGTTCTTCTTAGTCCATCACCATGCAGCAAACTTTTATATTTTAAAATATTCTCAAACATGCTCAGTATTATCCAGCACTTGTCTTTCAGTAGTAAATTTGTCCAGCACTTGTAGGAATAAGTACTCTTCTTGAATGCATTTACCCATATTCAAACTTGCAAAAATAATATTTGTATTCAATCATATTCAAGCTTGCAGCAAGTTCAATAAAATTAAGAATATACTACATTAAACCAAAACTAAAATCATGTCTATTTCACCATAATGTATTTACATTTACATTTGACATGAACGTATACAATCAGACATGGCTTACCCACTAGACTACCTTCACCCACACAAATTTCGACCCAACAATATTCCGACCAACATACACAATACTCCCTATACCAAACTTACAAAAAAAAAATGTACACCTTAGTGCTCTTTCGTTTTACCTCCTCCTTCAATTCTTTGACTCTCAATTTCAAGGATCTTATTTCCAACTCAGAAGATGATGCTTCTTCTCCTACATTAGCTGTGTTCAATTTTTGGTGAGTAACTTCGATTGGGAGGTCAATCCATTTAAAATAGCCACACCCTCCATTTGCACAATAGTTTCGACATCCATAGAGTCTTCTTCCTAGGTTGTTTGTTGTTTGTGATGTCTTCTGGATAACTTGCAATCCACAACGAAACAAGTAACTACAAGAGAATATAGAAGATTGATCACTTTCACTCAAGTCCTTCTTCTCGCCCTAACCTGCTCATTGACTAACATTTTCCATCAATGAGCAATAAAATTTCTGCAACATACATCTAATCATCGGAAGAAAATAATGAAATGAACAGCATTTCAAAATTATCTTCATTTATCGCCACTAAGAAATACAAAGAAATTTGATTGTCTTTATTACTCAACTTATGCTATAAGATTACAAAAACTTTCAGAGAAAAAGTCCAAACCTATCAATTTTTGCCATTTGATTATGTCTTTATTACTCAACTCATACTATAAGATTACAAAAACTTTTAGAGAAAAAGCCCTAACCTTTCAATTTCTGCCATTTGATTCTGTCTTTGTTACTTAACTCATGTTATAAGACTACAAACACTTTCAAAAAAGAGCCCTAACCTTTCAATTTCTGCCGTTCTTCCTCTCGATCGACTTGAAACACCGATGTGTCTTCACTACCCTAATGTGTCCATGACTTCAAGCCTTGTCCCTCGTTTCGTTGAATTGTCAATTTCTAACTTCTTTGTCTCTGTCGTGGTGATGACAAAGATGGTGAGCACAGGAACTGAGAAAATGTGAAAATGAGAGAATGAATGTAAGGAGAAATGAACTTAGGGATTTTAGTTTAGTGGATTCCCTATATTAATTTTTTGGTGCCACGTAGGATTATTTTTTGACAGTGGAGTAGCATCTAAAGTTGTATAGACCATGTCATATTCGATTTAATGGGACGTGACAACTGGGACTCACATAAGTTATGGAGTTAAACATATATGATTGAAAAAGTCAAAATAAAACTTATAAGATTCAATTTTAAAAAATGATAAATTTATAGGACGGGCGCTATAATTTTCTCTTTATAAAACTAGATATAATACCTTCTGTAGTCGATGGCTGTTGTTTTTTTTTTTTACCAGAAAGTCGATGGCTGTTGTTTACTAGCATTTTTTTTACCGTTGGAATAATGTGATAATGATTTTTTAACTTAGAATTATATTATTAAATTAACACTCTTTTTCGGGTTATATTAATAATATTTTTTTGTGCAGTTCAATGATTATCTCAAATTGGCTGAATATATTCAATAAATTGCAAGACGGCAAGTTCAAATTCCCACGCAAGGCATAGTCTAGATGAGACTTTTTACATAAATTTATCTGCATTCATAAATTTATAAAATATTTATAAGCTCAGAGAAATAAATTCCTTATTCTTAAAGAAATGATTTTGCTAGTAAAATTTTCTGATTCATACCACTAGTATTCAGAAATTCAATGGATCCTGATAAATTTAGTTCAAGCCGAGTGAGTTCATTCGGGGATAAAACTCTCCCAAGATAAAATTTTATTATTTACAAAATTTGAATCCGAGATATTATTTAAAGAAAAAAAATATTCTATTATTTCAACTAATCCACTTTAGTTTTTGCTGGAAAGTTAGACCTCAAAAATGAACTGACTCAATTTCCAATTAAGTGAATTTTCTAATCCCCGACAAATGTGAGCAATGATGGATATATGTCATCATATATACTGAAATTTCTTTGTTCTATTTTTCCCTTTTTATTATATGTAGCTTTTTATGAGTGAATTAATTTTACTAGAGAAATTTTGATGTTTAATGCTTCTTCGTGTGTTGTTTGTGGAGCCACCATGATACGCATGATTAGTATTTTACTTGTAATCTCACGTATGAAGACGCTTTGGAGATTTGGTATCTATTTCCTTTTTTATATTTACTTTAAATATAATTTACATACTAAAATATATAATATGCATCTGTTTTATAAAATTTTCATATTAATAATAAAATTATAATTTTATTCATTTTCTTCTCACTTAATATCTATAATTATAACACTAAAAATCTTTATTAACTACTCAAATTCCTTACATCACTCTATATCTAAAATTTTAACAGTATAAATTTGTTACTTTTTTAAATAAACGATTTGAAATTATAAAATTGAAAAGATAAATTGACATAGTATATTGCTGACAATTGAGAATGCTGTTACTACTATTATAAGTTAATGAATTTTAAATAAATTAAATTGCAATAACTTAAAAATATACGGTCTAATTATATGAGATCATCCAAATATTCCATATTTACTTCTTTTATTTTGTTTTTGCAAGGAAAAGTAACAATGGAAGTCATATATATTTATTATTTTTTACAAATGAATTCTATAAGTTTAAAAATGGCTAATTCAGTCCTATAATATCAATTTTGCTATACGTTCAGTCAGAATTTATCTCATAGGACTGAATTAACAATTTTCAAACTTATAAGATTCAGTTACCAAAAACGATAAAGATAAACAGTTTCTACTGTAATTATCCCTTTTTACAAGCGTAGTACGGATGTCTAGTTTCATATATTATCATTTGATAGAAGGCAAAGGACTCGTGGTTAATTAATTTATGTATGCCTCATCGATTAAAAAAAAATGTATGGTTCATCTTCATTATGCGAAACCCTTTCAAATGCTCCATGCTTTGTCGTTGCTTTTAAACGCTCTCCTCTGCTTCTCACTATTCTGCATTATCCATATTGTTAAATCGAAAATAATTTTGATTAAAAAATGATCATGGATTTATGGGAATAATGATATTGGAAATAGTATATGTTTTTCGTATTTTAAAGTTGAGTTCTATATATTTGAAAATGATTAATTAAATGTTGTAAAATTTGAAAGAAGTAGAAATAATGAGAGGTGGAGAAGAGCGTTTAAAAGCAACGACAAAGCATGTGTAAGGGAATTGATCTTATACAATCGAATTAAACATTTTCAAATATATATGATTAACTGTCAAAAGGGTAAATATATAGAATTTTCGTTGATATTATCCTATAATTTGTGAGAACCGGAAACTACCACCTGATGGAAATAAGGTCTGACTCTTATGAAATACATAACAATAAAATGATATCTGAGCGCCTTAGCTACAGTAATCTGACATAGGCCCAAAGTCTCACTAAGGGCATTTTCTAAGCCTGGCAATATATCGTGTCGTATCTAAACAGGTTCGTGTCAAAAGTATCCCAACCCGTATATGACGCGTTTAATAAACAGATCAGAAACTTTAAACACAAACACGACTCATTTAAAACCGGGTTGACATGACACGACACGTTTAACCAATATAATTAAATATGTGTGATGTAATTGTAATTTTAACTTAATATGTTTAAATGGATTAATGGATTTGATACATAAACATATAATTAAATGGGTTTAATCGTGTCGTGTAGAATCAAGTGGTTTCAACCTGGTTTAACTCATTCGTATAAACAGATTATATGGGTCAACACTTTTAAACATGAAACCCATTTAGGGTCAACCCAAACCCACTTAACTCCATGTCGTGTCGTATCGGATTATCGTATTGTGTCAAAAATTGTCAGGTCTAGTATTTTCCTAGCTATCTCATCTATCCCAACTGAAGGTTCACCGACAATCCACTCACAATAATTTAATATAGCATTACATTAGATTGTTAGGCAAAAAGGGTCTCAAACTATTATAAAGTTGGTTAACAATAATATAATATTTAAATATCTTGACCACCAAAGTCTCATATAAGCCTGAGGCCCAACTGAGAGCTTTTTCCGGGCTGTCTCGTCAAGTTTCGCTGAGGGTTCACGGACTGTTCGCAGTCAATGAGTTAACGCATATCACCCATTGGCCAGGTTGAGGGATCTGCCCTTATCTGGTGGGAAAAAATGAAACGAAATGTTATTTCCACGGAATACTCAAGAAATTATGTTGTTTGTCATGTGTTTTGTGAAAGCACATTTAGGATTTTACTGGGTATGGATGCTTATCAGTACGTGAATAGTGGAACTTGGTCAGAGATTTGTTATTAGCTCTTTATCATGGTAGTTGTGAGAAAGTGAAAAACTTTAAAAGTACAGTATAAAAATGAGAGTAAAAATATCGAGAAAAATAAATATAATAATTTATTATATATACACATAATAGAGTCTATTGAATGAGTAACTCAATGAATCATAAGATTTATAGTAATTTTACAGATCAGATGAACCAGAAAATAAAAATATTAGCTCTCTAACAACTCATATACAAACAAAAAATAACTGTTTCATTCTACAAATTTACAAAATATTAACTGATTTAATGGTCAAATATGACTTTTTTTTTATTTTCATAACAAATACTCTCTTTTTTTGTCAGTGATAACAGTAAAATATTCACTATCTCGCTGGATGGGCTCGAGTGTGATACTTCCTCAAACACTGAAAATGCAGACTTGCTGATCACAGAGATACTTGAAGCTGGACTAGTCTTTCTGATCGATCCCAGTCGTCAATGTGTCCGACAACATGAAACATCTCTCTTGAATTTTACAGTACAAAAATAAAAGGATATAGGACATTTTATGAATCATAATAGAGTTAAGAAGTTTGTGATTTTAGATAGGTGGCGAGGATAATACAATGAACGATTTCGCTAAATTTGACATCGTTCACCTTGCAAATAATTTATTTATTTATTTATTTTGCATTTGTGATTGATGCGAGCCGAAGGCCTGAACCTGCAAGTTGTTAAAGAAGGTTCGATTTGGTCAAGAAGTTGCTTTAAAATGACATTAAGTTCCGACAGAAAATCTTACAGTTACGTTAGTTACCCGACTGAAAACGACAGCTTGTTGGAGACCTCGGACTTATATCATCATATGCTCTTTTGGACACCTTTATAAGAGAAATTTATACGTGAACCTATCTCACCACGTGAAATGAAATAACATCAATCAAAATCTAATAAAGTAACAATAATCAAAATGTGGCATAGTTGGTTTTTTTTATGAAGCTAGATATGGGAAATAAAATTAAGGGAGCATGAAAAATTAAAAATCTCTCGATTTTAAACTAGCAACATGTGTGGCACTGTATAGAAATTGTCTCTCAAAATGTATTGTTATTAATTATTCTGGATTTAAAATAGAATTTTTTAATATAAAAAGAGCAAATATCCTCAAAAAGAGTAGAATAAAGAGGAAAACAAGATGCCATAAGATTGCTCTAGTGAGAGTTAACCAAGTTAAGGATAGATTTAAGTGAAATTGATGGTGTAGAATGGGTCTCGGTGTAATGGTATAAGACTCTATTTCATAATCTAAAAATTCAAGGTTTGATCCTCGTCGTAAAATTATGTGCCCATTTTATTTTTTTGTCTTATATCTTTATACTAAAACTATAGGTCTCCATTATAATAGAAAAAGGGTATGTGAAGGCATTGCAAACATGCAAGTTTATTATTCCTTTGATTGACCTTAAATTTCTCCTCCTTGAAAAGTTTTTAAGATTCAAGTCCTCTTCATGCGAAATTGAGAACAGCATTACTATTTCAAATACGTTTTTTCAGAGCAAAAGATTTCATATATTGAATTCACACAAGCCATTGACCTCCCTTTGTAACCTAATCTTACATTTTTTTTATACAAACTGGTCCATCCCCCTTTGGGTGAAAGTGATCGAGATTATTATATGACAGTATTTATGTATTATTATAAATTAATAAAATTTCATTATTTTTAAATTTTTTGAAAATTTTAAAAATTAAAAATCTAATCTAAAAATAATTGAATCTATTTAATTTCTAATATTGCACAAAAACTATCACTTAATATACTGGTCAAACTTTGTGCTCTTTGGGCTTTACGCGGCGGAATTGGCGCCCAAAGGACAGTCTATAATCTCTCCCGCTGACTTCTTTTTACATAAAAAGAAGTGTATGTTATTCCTTTGGTTTTATTTTTATATATACCTTTTTTTATCTCAGTTGGCCATTTAGTTGGTCTCATCAACCGAGAGAAATTCTTAGATAATTATATGTCACAGTATAATATGAGAAAATATCGATTTAATTTTTAATAAATAAGTAAAATAGTGTAAATTACTCAAGTAATTGTCATAAATATTATAAATTAAAATAATTTAATGGCATTTTGTGAGTGCATCATTGTGAGGCTGGATCCAAGATTGTTTCCAAGAGAGATAGAAGAATCTATGCTCACTTTAATGGATGGTTTGTATAGTCATCTTGAAGGAACATAAAGATGCAAAAGAAAATCAATCTTCTTCTTCTTCTTCTTTTTTTTTTTTGTCAGAATCTTGTCATGTCTCAAATCTTTGAGATTGGAGAAGAGTGGTTGGCAAAGAAATCCGAAAACTCGTTAGAATTGACCTTGCGTTCATTTGACCTAACTTTCTAAAAAGAGTTGAGTTTGATTCACCATGAATATGGATAGTAATTTGACTCAGACCCTTGAGACCTGCCCCGTTCCACCCTAGTTTGGGACTAAACCGAGCTAGTCAAATCCACATCGTGCACTGTTCACGGTGAGTCTCGGTTTGCCGTTTGACCCATCCCACCCTATTGTGTGTGCGTGTGTGTATATATGTATTATTTTAAAATTAAAATTTTATTTATGAATGCATACATCTTAATGAATTGAATAAAAATGGCTCTACTTCACTTAAATTGTGTAAATTTTAAATTTAGTTAACTATATTATTATAAATATGTAATTCTATATCATATCTTAAATTATATATACATAATATTTATTATTTTTTTATAAACCTAGTCAACCCATACCTTGATCCACCCTACTAGAGTCAGGAAGCGAGTTGGCCCGTTTAGGGTGCAAGGTGGGTCTCGATCTTCAAGTAACCACCCGTGTAATGTGCAAGGCGGTTCACTTATACGGACGCGACCGGTATTCACCTGTCCAAGTGACTTCTCATGAGCTAGTATAATAGAGGACAGCAACATAGACATCAAGGCTACCATTTAATAGCAATAATAGTAAATATAATAATAGGTGTTATATAAAAGTAAATGATCAAATCAAGGTACATGTACCTAAGATCTTTTAAAAATGTGAATGTGTTTCAGCTAACAATCAAACATTTTAACAAGTTGGAAGGCAAACCAACTCCCCTATGAGTCGAGCACAGATGTGATGCCTTCATGCATAAAGCACTTCCCATTGGGTCAAACTCAACTTGTGTTCTACATTTCGGGCAAAATGCTATACGTACCAGAATATGATGTGGACAAGTGTCAATAGCTGGTACAACTGTTTGCACTTTAATATATAGATTTAGATCATTTAAGCATTTCATTTGTTTTCAAAGCGTAAAATATTGGATTAGGTCACAACATTTCCTTATCTTTTATTTTAATAATAGATCCTTTTTAGGTTGAATTTAGTTTTGAACCTTTTCTTTTAAACTTGTTTTTACTACCACTTGTTATTTTTTTATCAAAAACTTATCAAAGAAATCTGATTATACAAGAAAATTATTTATATATATATATATATATATATTGAATGGAAAGGAAAGGGCATTGAAGGTGGAGTACAAATTTGGTTGTAGCTTAAGTTATCGATTTTAAACATGAGATAATAACATCACATGGATACGAATTTAGGTAGGCTTCGGTTGAGATTTAATCCATTTGGTATTAGATCTAATTAAATGATAATTAAAATATTCAGATAAATTCGACTATCGATGATAGTGCAGAATTAACAAAGATAAGTACAGAAGTACAAATAATACTAGAGGTCGAAGTCTGTTGCGATCATGGTTCTCTTAAGATAGATTGTGCTCTTCCTAGTCATGTTGAGATAAGTTGAGCACTTACATGCCAAGATACATTAACATGCAAAGTTGAAACTGGCAACATACTCCGAATTCTCTTAGCAAACCTTTCCCTCTTAGTTGAGAAACTCTAAATATACCTTGGAGTAAAATGTTCAGTTTATAGGGAATAGAAGACTTGTTAATCAATGGAAACCATCTTAGGAGTCGATTGGAATCTACTAATATCGAGGAGTCAACCATGACAACTGAAGTCAACCATCATTGGAGGTCGCCCCGGTCCGACTTCTAACATCCAGAGGTCGGGAGTCACCCTTCAACATTTGGAAGAAAAAAATTATAAGAATATATGAAATCTGGTCTCACGTGAGGCCCATCTTGATGGGGCATTCTACCCAACTATTGCATGTAAGTGTATGAGTTAGCTAGTTGCCTTAGCGTTTCCCTTAGCATGTGCGCCTTGAGACATCACCCTAGGTTAGTCTGAGCAACACGAGAGAGTTTTAGAGAGGGAGTAGAGAGAGAGGCTTTGGAACTCAAAGTTCTGATGTGTATTATGAACGAAGGAAAACCTTTATATAGAGTACAAAGCTAACTACTTTTATTTTTTATAACTGAGATATCCGAGCACCTTCCATACCCGACCAGCGGTGGTTGCGACACCTCCTCCTCGGGGTACACGCAATAGCCCACAGACCACGTCTACCAAGTAAATTAGGCGAACCTGATTGGCTCAAGAGCGCTGAAAGCCCCCACCCATGAAGGAACACCCCTCCTGGGGATTGAACCCAGGGAAGAGGTCCCAGGCCCCCACCAGTGGGATTGTGCCCCGTGGGCCAAAGCTAACTACTATAATAAATATAGATCTACCATCTACCGTACTTATTTTAAGTCCCAACTAATTGGTTTAAATGCATCTGCTGACTACTTGTATTAATTACAGTTGACAATTCACTTTGGTCTTATAAGAGGTGTGCTCCTCGAGGCTCCTTGGGCCTCGTGCCAATTGGGCATAGGATCATCGTGGTGCCACAAGAAAAATCTCGGTAGACAGTTTGATCCATTGCATTCTCCCCCACCTGGTCGAGTAACACCCTCATCACATTCTTAGCGTGGAACTCCTCAATCTACTTCTTGAGTTGCCAAAGATTCTTAGCAGGCTCCCAACTCGCCTCGCCCTCTAGCAATCCCTTCCACTGTATGAAGTATTCCCACTTCAGCTTGCAGTGTCGCTTCCTTAGAGCACAATAGGCTAATATGCACTCAACTTCTCCGTTGTAAGAGGCTTTTGCACCAATTGGAGCTCTGGAGGACTGTGCTTTATTCAGATCTTCCTTCTTTTTTTTGGAACGACTGAAGCATATTCACACAGAACACTAGATGTAACTTCAACTTTTTGGGAAGTTCTTGTGATATGCTACCATCCCAACACGCTGGAGGACTTGTAATGGACCCCCGTATCACCGCACAAGGCCTTCATGGACTCCTTTATATCGAAGGATCTGTTGTAGCTTATCTGATGTAGCTTAACGACCACTAGGTCAGCCACTTGGCAATCCACATGGTGCCGCTTCTTGCTAGCTCACTTCTTCATTCATCGTGAGGCTTTGTTGAGGCAAGATCATGGCAAATCTACTTCTTCTAGCCACTCCTTCGCAAATTTATAAGCCAAGGGGCTGCTCCCCTTGAAGTCAGATGCAATGGCACTTAGGCTGAGGGTTGTTGCTCCGTAGCTATCTTGAAAGGACTCTGGCTAGTGAACTCTCCTCGCTACAAGTTGTGGAAGAATTGAATCATGTTGATCAGCTTAGCTCAATCTCGCTAGCTGTGTAGAGCTCAAGTAATGTTGCAAATATAGCTCCAATAGTGCATTCACCCTCTCTATCGGACCGTCAATTTGGGGATGCAAGCTCGTGGAGAATTTCGAGTCAGATCCCAACAGCTTGAAGAGCTCCAACTAGAACTGCCTGGTGAATCGTAGATCACGGTCACTCATAATTGCTCGTGGCACTCCCCAGTACTTCAACATTTTCTTCATGAAGAGGCAGGCTGCCGCCTCAGTAGGGCAGTGTTATAATATGCATATTATATGTACGTCTCAGCATGTTATAATATCAAAATAAGTCAGAGATAATAAGCATAATGATAAAGAAAAATAATTTCAATAAATGATTTCATTTGAGTTTATAATGAGAGAATTTGTTAAAAATTACAATTGATAAAATCTTGTGTAAATTTCATACAGTAAATGACATTGTAACATTACGATAGATAACATTTTTGTATTAGCCTTTTTTTCTTTTTTACTAAATAAAAAGGAAGGTAGTAATGGTGACCCAACTGCCTCGCTACATAATATTCAGACTTTCGTATTTAACATATTAATACAACATTTTTGTATTAATCTTGAACTTGAATTTTTTAATGACTTTTCCATGCACTTTTCTTGAATCCAACTTATTTAAAAGACATATATATATATATATATTTATATTTGGAGGATATGTATTTTAATAAAAACGTAATGGTAAAAATGAAGGTCCAAAATTGAGATAAAAAAATTTTGGGAAGATGATGAGGTGAAAATGCTTCATCATTCCTTCGGTGACTAGAGAAATAATATCTATCTAATTTACATATTAAAATCTAAAACATATTTATACTCTATAAAATTCTTCAAATTAAGGGTAGAATAATAATTTCAATCATTTTTGCTCACTCTATATTTATTATTTTAGTTATAAAAATTTTTTATTAACTGTTCAAATTCTCCCATCTTATTCCATATCACTCAATCTCTTTGATTTGGCAGCGAAATTATGTCCCCTTTTGAATGAAGAATTTGAAATTGTTAACAGACAAAGATAAAATTGCATAATATTAATGACAACTAACTATATTATGAATATTATTATAAGTTAACAAATTTTAAATAAATTAGATTATAAATATATTATAAATAAATAATCTAATTATATAAGAATTCATTCCACAATTTTACTTTTATATTTTCTCTTTTTTCGTGCAGAGCACTTATTCGTATCTAGTTTTTATTTATAACACTGTCATGTATACCATTAATTTTGAGTTAAACACTGTCAAGAAAACTAATACAGCAAATGAGGTAACTTTATTTGCTGCTGCGTGTGAAGAGTAATGCTACTATAGCACCTCCAACTAAATATTTTTAAAATTAAAATATCTATTTAAAGATGCTAAATGTCGATGGTCTGTACGATATTTAAAATGAATTTTATAATAAACAAGAATTGGATGAGATATTACTTTCTATGAGTATATTACTAGAAGAGCATCTTGAGTTTGTGCCTTGGCGGGCATTGGCTTTTTAACATTATAGTCCTTTACCGAGGTTACATTAACGCTAATATTAGTACTAATTATCCAGTTCGTCCAATATGCTCACAATTGAATATGAAAATTCAAATATTATGTAATATCAGCATTGCCCTCTATTTTACCAAGAAAAAAAGTCTAAAAAATTCATGTTTTAGATAATTTTACCCATTTGATACTTGGATAGAAAAAAAATTGATCCTATATGATTACCCAAAAAATGAATTTTATGTAAGATAGCTAAAATTTTTTACTTTTATATTGAAGTTTTATAACTATAAAATGATAAAATTTTAAGTTTTTAATTATTTTTCTTGGAAGAATTTGTTGAAATTACTGAACGGGATGTATTGGTCCAAATAGATGTAAAAGGATTGTAATATGTAATAGCCGAAGTAAATGGCATCCCAAAAAAAGGGCAAAAAGAGGGAACCGATGTCATGGAATATGTTGGACGGTGGTGGAAACGTACGGAAGCGGCGCCGTGGACATCGGCAGAATATTCTGCCGACGATTGCAGGGGCAAAAGGGACATTTCATGTGCGTAAAGCAGCCGTACCCACCGACACTAACGGCTAACGGCACGGGAATAGCGAGATGACGGCGCGTAACGGCAGGAATCTCGGCCATTAAATCAGGAAGCTTTACTGACAAGAGATGAACGGTCAAGATCTGATATAGACTGGGGGGTTTAATCAACGTGATCATGCGGACCACGTGCACCGACGGCTTTCACTGCTATTATTATTTGGAGGTTCGTGGGCCCCACATGCAACAACCGCACTAAACCCAAATGCTACGCTACAAGCTGTCCCACCTTCGGTCACGTGTACCATCGCCCTGCACCCAATCACGTGGCCAAGTGAGACGTGACTCGTGTATGTATCCTTCCATTTCGTTCTTCTTCGCTGTCCCTGCTACAAAATGTGATATTTTTCTTTTTCAATGTGAACATCATTCAACAGTACCCCAAAAGTGGAAGTCACAGTTTGGGGTGAGACTGGGAAAGGGCTGCCAAAAATAAAAAGATTACATATCTCATAATAAAAATAATAATTAAATTACTCTAATTAATCATAATTATAAAAATAACTGAGATTGTTAATATCCATTTGTTTATTGGAATAAAGACAACGGAAAACATGTGTATTTATCTTTTATGACCGTTTATTCGATAATATAAAATCAGTTTTACTATGCTTTTAGCCTGAATTATCACTATTTTACTAGTGTGAATTTTTCACATTGTTAATAGAACCTTTAACAGAAAAGTGCCGTTTTGGACTGCACGTGTAACAGAACTAAACTTATACAATTGAATTGACCATTTTTAAATAGGTAAGATTTAACTGCCAAAAATAAAAATATTTATTACAATTTAATTAATACTTTTTTATAATTCATTTGCAATAAGATATGATTCTCTAAAAATTTTTCCTCAACAAGGCGTAGGACACTATTTTCCACTGCATGTCTAATTTTTTCGAAATTATGAGCTTCAATGTTCCTTGAGAAAGACTTATAGATCTGGAACGGAACTTGAGAATATACATGGAAAACATGAGTGGGTAGATATGTAAATAAAAAATTGAAAAATCGATCCAATCCATTAAAAAAAAAACTGAATTTATGATGTCTAACATAAATTTAGGTTTATTTTTAAGGTATAAAAAAATTATCTAAGAAACTCAAGTGTCACAACTCGAAAAATTGGAAGGGTCCAAGATCTACCAAATTCAGGTAAAAATGTAATAACTTTTTTAATAATATAATTTGTGAAATTTTGACAATAGAAAAATATGTCTTGATATTTTTAAACTTAAATTAAGATTTATAGTAATGTTAATTAGTTTATTTTAACCCACATTACTGTTTATTATTGGTAGTTTTAATTTATCATAATAAATTTTATTTTTTTATTTTTTGTTTAATTTATTATTATATCAAAATCATGAAAAAGATGTGCCGTTAGCAATTGATTTTTCATTATCATAAATAAGTCTCAACATGTTAATTTAAGTTTGAAAAAATCTATCCGAAAAATTAGGTAAGGATACTGACTCCAAATCCTTCTAACCATATAATGAGTTTTCGCATAAATTATTATCCAGATCTTAATACACGTAAAAGTGGCTACTAAATTACTATTATGATCTTAAATGCTTCTAAATTCACTCTTGAAAATTATAGAAATTTAACGCGCGTAAAGATTCGAATAGCAATTTGTACCGTAAACTCGTAATATATTGTACGCTGAATATTTACTCTTCTAACCCCTTCCAGATCTGACACGAAATCTAACAGTTGCCTTGCCATATAATCCACGCCAATATAAATTTACACATGTCAATGTGGTCCTTTCGGAGTACCCGATCCAGAAATTCAAGCCTTTGTCTACATTTATTTGGGGATAATTTAATGCGGTAGGTACACACTCCATGTGGCTGCCATGGGACCTGCTCTGTTGAAACGCAGATTCCTTTTTTTTCTTTTTTTTTATCACGCAGGTTGAATCCTGCGGCCCTCGGCCAGCTTGTAGCTTCAATGTTACCTCGATTTACCGAGTTACCTCACGGAGCTGCGGCAGGTGGGAGTTGAACACATGACCCGGGGCCTCCCTTCCCCATTTCAGGCGCCGACACCATCCACCCTTGCTGATCCTGGCTGGGCGAAACGCAGGTTCTATTTAACAATTTAATTAAATGGCTTGAAATAAATTTTTTTAATTAAAATAAAAATTAACTATTTATAATTTTTTTTTCACTATACTTTTTGGTATAAGATTGAATTGTAGAATTTCTTTTCGGTGTATAAAGTAGGCGCATAAGCTTTAGGAGTAGAAAGTCTTTAATGAAATAAATTATATCATTTACGTAATACTGACGTGATATATTCACCTAATCAAAATCCACCGTTTATATACTTGTTCAATTAGAGTTCATCATTTGTTATAACTTTTATTCTTTGTAAGAAAATTTTATGATTTCATAATTATATATAATTATTAATTATATGTAAAGTTCTGATTAAACGATATATTATGTTATTATTGACATGTGATATAACTGTTTCACTGAAGATTTTGTAGTTTAGAGAAGGTGGAATGAAAAGGGAATAAAAGGACACATAAAATTACACTGATGAGATCGAACTCAAGAATTCTAAATTAGTACTAATTATAGAAAGTCATTTTTCTGACGCGACCGAATTTTATCCAATTGAAATTGATCGAGATTGATTCGTGCTAGGTACGGATTTGAGCTGAGCAACAGAAAAGGCACGTGTACGGTTTTTCATGGAGACATGTGGCCATCAGGACAAGAAAGGAACTGGGATGGAGATGTGAAGTGGGCAAATCTCTTTCAGTGGCTGAGAAAAACATTAGGAAAACCTTTTTTTTTGCCATAAAAAATAATAATAATATAGAAAATAAAAAGTCTAATATGGTGATCTATTCTTATAAAGCTAAAGGAGGATGTTATAGTGATTAGATGGGGAGAGTAGGGAGTCATTTCCCTACTCTCGGGACCCACCTCTCTTTTTTTTTTTTCCTTCTTAATTTATTTTATATTAATAAATAATAGAATATATTATTAAAAATAAATAGGTATCATCAATAAATATAATCAATATTTATCTAAAAATATATTAATACATAATTTATTATTAAAATTTTTTTTTGAATACAAGAATAGAACTTATGCATTTTATTTTATTCCGGATTTAATTTTATGAGTATATCAAGAGAATGAGCTTTTTTCATTTAGGAAAATCGAGTCCCCTATTTAGAAATGAAATGAAATTATTTATTAACCTATACAAAAATAAATAATCTATTAATATAAGTGATTGGACATGAATATAATATACCATTAATATATTGTTGTGGGAAAGAGATGAATATTACATTTATGTATTTATTTTTAATGTATATTATTTCTGCACTGGTAATTAAAAAATTATAAAATATTCGCATTATAAACATGCGAATAATAACATAGCTCTTTTTAAATAAACGACATTTGTTTGTAAAAAAGATATTTGAGTGTGAGTTAAATGACATAATCATTTTTTAAATATCTCTATACTTTAATATAATTCATTTAGTTCGTTATAAAAGATATATCGAACCGCAGCGTGGCGCGGGTTCTTTTTCTAGTATTGTCTAAATTGCAAACATAGAAATTGATAATAGATTTACTCTGCCTCCAGTAAAAAAGGGAAAGATACTCAGTAGGGAATGTTCATTTACAGTCCTTTCCCAGCGATCGACCATTGCAACAGAGCAACAACTGTTGTAGAGTCATTACGCCACCAGGTAAGGAAATCGAAGTCCTCGCAACCAACGAAAAAGGTACATAAAATTTTCTAACGTCTTACATTTCAATTGGAACTCAATGCTATAAAACATCAAAGCACCTCCTTAATTATTTTGCTTAAGACTACGGTTCATGAGGAACTGGTCTTAATGCAGTGATACAATATTCCGACTCGTAACTTTGAGATTCTGAGTTCGATTATCACTATGAAAGTTATATGCCCCCTTTTTTTTTTATACTTATAGTATGTCCGTGAGTATCTCTTATGACCAAAAAGGAATGCTACTTCTGATTTATCAATTCTTTGAACTTCTTATGACAGATAAATGAACCCTTACCCTAGATTAGCTAAGGCCCAAAGGCAGCTCTCGCTAGAGCCACCTCCAACCAAAAGCACAACACATCAAGAGACAGAAACGTCAGTGAGACACTCATTTATATTAGCTCTTAATTCAGATGGATTTATTTTAGGGATATTAGTCTAAAAAATATGAATTTTCAGTAAATTATTAAATTATATTATAAACTTTAGAAATAACTTGTAAAATCACAAAAGTTACTTCCGTTACCATCATCCGTCATGTGACATGCTTGGCAGATGACAGAGCTGACGTGGCATTCTATTTTCGATGGATGATCAAATTGTATCACGAACGTTCAATGAATTTATAATTATATCAATAACTTTCAGCAGATGATCAAATTATGTCACGAACTTTGAATCATTATTTTTTCACAAATTAAAGAGAGAAAGTACTTTTTAATTTATTATTGATACTTTGATTTTTTGGTCTATTTCAAAAATATATTTAATCATGACATAATTCTAACAAAAATTTATCATAATTTTTAACAAAAGTGTAACAGATACCAATTTTTCACAATGTTGAATAATGCTAAGTATAGTTCCAATAAGTTACTTATAAAATTTACTTTATCTATACATAAAAGCAAAACAATCATTAGAATTATAGGGTGCTCATTTTTTAATTACATCTTATTGATAGATATGATCTTTATTTTATCAGCATATTGATGATATCTTCTTCTTGTAAGTAATATGTTAGAATGATGTGTTGTTCATTTTGTAAATACATCTTATAGATGAATATGATCTTCATTTTACAACTCATTGGAGTGACGAAAGCTTGGTATTATTGAAAATTATGGTACGATATTTTCAACAATAAAAGTTATCAAATATGCATAATTATTGTATCAAATAAAAGTTCATCGAATTAGAAATATAACGGTTTAAATAATTCATGAATTGGAGTTCAATCCAGGAAGTTACCCCCAATTAAAATTAACCTGCTAATCAGTTAACATGTTCTTATTCCAATTCTAGGTACTCTACTCCGTGCACCAGAATTAGAATCGAAACAGACTGGTTCAAGGTACCGTTGCTCGGAACTACTCTATTTTCATTGAGATCTTCCCGGAACCTACCCAATAGGGAAGGTTTATGCCGGATCCGGGTTTATCTTATACCGATGCACACCCCAGTTATATTTTCCATGTAATTACAATGACATTTTTACACTGATAATTTTGATTAAAATCACCCAATTAATCAAACAGAAGACATCTCAATGTTCAGTTAGTATGATCATATATACAAACTACATATTATACATAATTTTCATCTAGCACAACGGCTCGCCGCCTATGTATACTAATATCCTTACTCATTCGAGTGCAAGCATAATCATTATTAACTCCCATATAGTTATCATTCGAAAATATTTTATATAATTAGACATATTTGAGTCTCGCAGCGAATCGCACTTCTCAAACCTAGTTATTGTGACATAAGAGGAGCTGACAGGAGCAGTCTAGGACGATTAATCGTACTCATTTGATGTTTTCTGTCGAGTGCATTTCTTTAATTATGGTGATTTTTTTTAATCAGATGACAAGAAGGTGTAACGTTGCCAACGGTAGGGAGGGCAAGTTTTCCTGTCGACAAATGATGGTGCCTTTTCACGCTAAGATCCCCAGCTTACCGTTAACTGCATGATGGAGAAGAAATTGATTCTGTCGGTTGACAAGCCAGAAGAATCCCATGCATCAAGTGAAATGATGCCCTTAACGTCCGAATTACTGCATCCCATGATTGACGTTTTGACTTCGTCCCTAGGAGCTGATGAATTTGTGTTGATTATCGCTAGAATCGGTGGTCTAGTGATCCAAAATTAATTTCCATTCAGTTTAGTGATATAAATGTCACAGGTTCGAGTATCACTATAAGTAATATTGTTAGGAGAGACTCTTGAACATGTACCTAGGTGGACACTGGCTTCTTAGACTATATTAAGCCTTTGACCGTCCTATTTGAAGGTCAGTATTAGTATTGATTGTTCAGATCATCTGATATATTCACGGATGAACATGAAAGTCCGAACATTATATAATGAGGGTAACTGGATTGCCACTACTATTTACCCGCCTTTTAACTTATTCAAAAAATATTGTTATTGATCTGTAATTAAGATGTTTTAAGTTCGATTCTCGAAAATGAGACTTCTCTTGCCCCTTGTTCTCCTATTCCTGACCTTCTATACCCTTTTTTCTTCAATTTTCTTTATCCTCTTTCCAGATCTATCGACCTTTTAGAATCACAAAAGGAAAAAAAAAATTATAGTGCCCTCTTTCTGTAGAGAGTAATATTTAGAAGGATATCATCACATTAGTGTGTTTCCAATATTAAATAAATAAAATTCAGTTATTTTTAGAATTATTTTTAAAAAATTTTTAAGATTTTTAAAAACTTCTAAAAATAATTAAAACATATTAGTTATATCACCACATATGTACTGTCACATGATGATAATATCATACGAGGTGCCCTCTCCTTCCTTTTTTTCTTTTTTGAGAACAAATCCTTTGTCACCTAAAATCACGTTGTGCAACAACCTAGTAGACAAGTCTGATCCTAACTCGACAAGAAAAGAGAACTGCTTATTTTGTCAAATATATAATTTATTGAGAGTAACTTTAATTAATTTCGTGGATGAAACTTTCACAAATTATCTCCTCAAAATGGCATCATGATGACGACTTGTCGTTGTTATGTGGCCACCGACGGAAGTTGTTTGGGCCAACCAGCTGTGCCTAAGCTGATTGGGCACGCTTATGTACATTTTGCATGTAGTTCATAGTCATACACATTTAATGTTTTGAACTTTCGTATTCAACAGCAAATACATCAGACGAATCGAACAACCAGAACTAATAACGATGACTCCATCAACTCAACACCACCAAATACAAAGAGAAAGGGTAGTTTTTATTCAAATTGTGGACATATACTTGGAGTTTTGTTAGAGATATTATTTATATTTAACAGGAAGCAAAATATTTAGATATAGAGTCGTATCAGTTAGCTACAATATTCGTTTGATATTACTTTGATATTATCAGTTTATTTGTTTCTTTAACTAGTCGTTTCTCTTTGCCTATAAATAGGAGTATATTTTCTGTAATTCACTGAGTCGCTCAGTCTAATAAATCTCGTGATTTGGCCCATAACCACCGCACTTATCTTCTTTCGGTATCTATATCCTCTTCCTTTTATCTTATATATTTAAATTTCTTCAGTTTTAAGTCTAGTGTGCGTGGCATGAGAAACTTGAGAAATGCTCCAACGGGAATTTTCTAAGACAGTGGCAGACCCGAGTGGCACGACCTCTTCTTGTGCACCAGAATTCCTCTCCACATTGATTCTGATACGGAGTGACAAAGTACGATAAACAAAGCTTTGGTGCATAAACTACTCCGAAATTTGCGGGAGGTGGGAGCGGGCGGAGGCCCCCACTTTTCCCTCGCTTTCCTCCGGCGTTCCCGCCGTTGAAGGCTAGCGAGACCAAGAGGAAAGAGAATCTATCTATCTCACTGACCTAATCCTCCAATTAGTTACCTAATTAATTATTATATTTTATTGTTAATATTATATTTTATCTCTGTTATTATATAGGAGGAGTATGGGTAGCTGATGATATTTTTAAATTTTTTTACGATAAAAAGTTTATTCTTCCCATGCCATAAACATCACACAATCCTCTAGAACAAGATCAGTACAAGTGCAAAGCACAAGTGAGTGACCTCCCCAATGGACTATGCTTTCAGGGGAACTCCAGCCTTGTGAATTTCCATATGAGTCATCCGCACATGCTATTCATTTAGCTAATCTCTGGGTTAATAAGAGAAAAAGATTAGTGGGATTAAAATCATAACTAACTTCAACTTTTATTTTTATCTAATTATATATTCTCTTTATTTGTTTGTAACAGGTTTTATAAAAATTAATACAATATTATAAAATATATTATTATAAAATAAAACAATATAATTTTATAATCTTAACTATTTAATCAATAATTTAGTGTTTAATGCGAATCATCGTCTTGTATTTGTTTATCTATTGCTCCTTACTTTGTAATTTTTATTTGTTTATTAATTATTATTATTTATTATTTATATGCCTCCTTCCTCTGACTAACTTTTTCCGTACACCCAAGGCACTGCCGGGATCTCCCTGCGGACTGTTTCCTGCTGCTCTGCACTTCGCTATTAATAAATTTAATTAAGATGTGCTCGCAATCCTGCAGGTAAAAGTGAAGCTTTAACAATAATAAAAATAATTATATGAGATTTCAGGTTGCGAATTTGAAAATGACAGTCTTTTTTTTAATCTTATTATTATTATTATTATTATTGTCAGAAGTTGACAGCGCTGCTGGATGCCTTAGGATGGCAGCTTCCTTTGACTGTACTGTCTAATCATTCGCTGTCCCCACCTTAACAAAAGAATTATTACTGTGAAGATGAATATCCTGAAGTTTGATATTTGAAAAATGTAAAATTCGATTTTGATTATTGAATCGTGAAATAAATAAAAATAAATGTGCTATTTTAATTTAGTAATATAAAACTCTAAGTCACAGCTTAAATATTTCTTAATTTGATTTTTATGGTTAGAATTATTTATCTATTTGTTTTTATTTTTTATCTTTATACTGGACTCCTGAGCCTCTTTCACCACAAAAAAGTTAATAAAAACCCATTATATTTTTAATTTAAATCTATCATTGATTGTGAGCTTTTAAATTGAAATATTGAATGATCTAAGAATTTTTTAAAAAATTAATGGAAAATTTGCACTAAAAATCAAATCGCAAGTATGACATAATTTTATCTGAAAACATTTACGGGTCAACCACCTAACCATCCACTAAGTCTAACAAATAGGTGGTATAGTTGACCGATTTGATAATAAAAATGTTTTTATGACTTATTAAATTAAAAAAAAAACCTAATTTTAGTTGGAGAATAGATGCAGCGTACAACTGTTGGTCGGGGATTATACATCAACTGTGTTTAGTACAATTCATGTGATTAATGTTCGAAGATCCACATAATATGAATGGATGGATTCAGGGGTGTGAGTGACCGTCACCCCGAACTTGAAAAATACTGTGATACACTGTATAAATTTTATTTAGTTTTAACTGATTTTTTTGGTTAATCTATCTAATTTTACCTATTGAACTAGTCCTCTTATCTTTGTATTGAGTTTTGTCCCCTTAGATGCAAATTTTAAATCTGTCCCCGATAACATGTAAATGAATTTGATACTGTGGTAGAAAAATCAAACCTTCCAAACTTGCACGAAGCCTGAACAAATTGATTTAGAGCTCGAAAATATCGTTTTAATTTTATCAGATGTCTCCACAGACAAGAGCTCGAAAACATCAAACATGTTCATATGATGTCCGTTCTCACTTGCTTGTCGGGGGTAGCCTCTTTATTTACATTTTTTTCTCCTGGTTGCAAGAAGAGCTGCATGAGTGTAGAAGTTATATGGGCAAAAGGGTACTAAAGAGATGCTGATAGTGCGAATAGCAAGGACAGATCCAGAAATTTCGTTCTCAGAATCAAACCCTATTAAAGATAAATATGTCAAATTCAATGGACGAAATAGAATAATTTAATGAAAATTAAATAAAATTAAGTGAAATACATGTTTCATCTTATCAATTTTTATGAGTTTAAGATATAATTGTTTTCCGTCTCCCTAAAACTATCCCTGCGGCTGGGATCTATCTAAGAAATGTTAGGGCCACGAAATTCAAAGTAGCAATATCAAAGAAAATTGGAATATGGAAGATAAAATAATGTAGCTTTTAAAATAATAATATTAATTACATTATAAAAATAAAATTAGTTATAAAATATTAAATGTGCTTATAAGAGGTCGATTTTATTTTATCTAAAAGTTTAAATTATCAGATAATAATACTCAATTTTTTTATAATCCAAATTTACATTTCAACCCAATGGATGTGAATTTAATCCTCAAAATTAATAAATAGATATAACAGTGAATGGATGGGTTGAGAATCTCTTACACCACCAAATTTCTAATTGCTGGTGTACGGAATCAGTTCCATGGCCTGCGTGCGACAGCTAAGCTCCGCAGAAATTTCCTGGGATACCGCTGAGACATTCCACAGGGCGAGTGACTTCGTGGCAATGGGAAATGAGGCTGTGTGATCCAGGAAGGTGACAAGGGGATGTGGGCGGGCAGGCTCAGAGTCTCTCATTTCACATGCATTCACGCCTTCCTGGTCCCCTTTGACTGTCTCCATTCGAAAAGACCAAAGAGCCCTCGCCTCTTGTTAATATTAACAATAAAATAACGAAAATATTGGGAATTAGATTATGGTAGATGTTTCTAGAAATTTTTTTGAGTGTATAACATACAATCAACTCGTTGTGTAAATTATCGTTCACATCTCACCACATGTGAAGTTGGACTCTCGAAAACTCTAAAAACTTTACATGTCTGATAAAAATTTATAGAATGAATTTGTTGTGTATTATACAGTGAATATTTACTCGATTTGATGCAGTTCGATTCGATTTCTTTCTCATATGTATTCAAAGGGTTTCTCTTGTATTTTCGGGGATGAGGGAAACTATTAGAGCTCATTGAATTTATGACTCAACAGTTAGGGAAAGATTCAAAAAATTTGTTCATGGAGGTAAAATTTCATGAGAGAGTAATGTGACAAATTTATCCTGATAAAATAGAATAAGTAGATGAAAATTAGATAAAATAAAGTAAAAAATTATAATATATCATATTTTTTTCAAATTCACAGAGCGACCACTTCTCCTACTTTCAAATTCAATCCTAATAACTAAAGTCAGGGTCTCTCGAAGGAGAAAGTCTTTGGTGCATCGGTGGTATCATGTGGTGCCGCCACGTGGTACAACCATCTAATGAAACGCTACTACGCGTACACTAAACGTCACCACGCGTACACTACGTCACAAAAACCAAACATGTTAACATTTTAGTGGGCAGCAATACCACATGGGCGATGCAACTTGAAACCACTGCTGAACCAAAGATTTTCTCCTCTGGAAGAGAATGCATCTCCATCGATCTATTATTCCCAATGGGAAGCGCATTCAGGCAGAAAAGCGAAAATCCACAGGGCCCATAAAAAAGAAGGAAAAATCCACAAGACAAGAAAAAGAGAGTTAAAATAAATTAATGACGCGAAAGGTAAAGAGGGAACTCTAAAAAGCTCTCCACCTACGCTTTACGTGATTCCATTGGCGCGTGCCACGCACTCGCCAGTAGCTCTAGTCACCGTCACTAATCCGAGGAAAAAGTGGCCTGTGATCTTAAAAGTAAATATAATTAATAAATACCATTTAAACCGTTGTTCAATAATTTAAAACTCACCAGCAGATGATTTGACGGACTCAAAATTTCAGAATCAAATCCTTTTTTATGTGAGAAATTCTCGGGTGATCCTATCTTATCATATAATATAAGGAAATATCAATAATAAGTAAATTAATATTAATCATTCGAGTAACTATAATAACTAATATAAATTAAAATAAATTAATTGGTTATTTCTCACTATATCACTGCGATGTGAGACTAACTAAAATTTTTTCCTTTTCTGTATTTATGCTGAAATATCAGTTAAGAATTATTTTTAGAATTCAGGCATGGTGAGATGCTAATTTTTTAAATTATATTAACTATTTGATAATGTAATCCGGAAATTATACAATAGGAAGAGAGAGTCATTGATACTGCTACCTTCCATTTACTTAAAAAAGTATTTTATAAAAAAGAGATAATTGTGATATTTTATATTAACGTGTTCAATATTATCAACGGAATTCATGGATAATGCAAGAATCTCTCCACTAATCCCCTCTTAACACTGTGAAAATCTTGCTTGGTTTCTTTTACCGCTAGTTCTTTGCTTTTACTTGAGAAAGAGGGGGGGAAATAAAAGTCCTCGCCTTTTCCCCTGTTTTGGCAGGCCCTCTTGTTTAGTGCTTTTTTCCACCTTGCAAGATCCATCGACACTTGTTTGGAGCGAACGCAGCTGTCTATATATCTCTATAAACGCAGTTGTGCTCCTGCTCTCCTTCTTCAGAGCTCACACACCTGTGCTTGTGTGAACTCAGCCTCAGTGAGTGGGAAGGAGAAAGGAAGAGTGAAATAAATAGAGGCTTTAATGTGCAAATAACAAGTCACGGAAGAGGAAAGGTCCCCTTTTAGTGCCGTGAAGCTGGGTTCCTGATTCAAGGGCAAGAAGAAGAAGAAGAAGATGGGAGATTTCTCTGTCTCTAAGCTGTGTCTGGTGTTTGGGTTGGCTCTGTTTGTGGGTTTTCAGTTAGGTCTCTGCAATGTGAGCTATGACCGGAAGGCGCTGTTGATAAATGGGCAGAGGAGGATTCTCTTCTCCGGCTCCATACATTACCCTAGAAGCACCCCTGAGGTACAGAGAACTACCCACATTTGCATTTTTCTTGATAATTTGTATTTTTTTCCTCTCTGCTGAAACTTAGATTTTGGAGGCCCTTTTTTTTTTTTTTGTTCTTCTGATTAAAATGAGATTTGTGTTTTACAGATGTGGGAGGATCTGATAATGAAGGCTAAAGAAGGGGGCCTTGATGTGGTTGAGACTTATGTGTTTTGGAATGTCCATGAACCTTCGCCGGGCAATGTATGGAGCTTTCTCAATATTTTTGTTCATTTTCTCCCCGTTAAATCATTCTAACCCTTTACCCTCTTACTTTCTTCAACTTTTCCTAAATAATTGGTATATTGCAGTACAATTTTGAAGGAAGGTACGACCTAGTGAGGTTTGTGAAGACCATTCAGAAAGCAGGACTGTATGCTCATCTCAGGATTGGACCATATGTTTGTGCAGAGTGGAACTTTGGGTACTAAAAGAATAGTTTGTCTCCCTTTTCAATTATACCCAATTGCTACCGATTATGCACAAACTGATCTCTTTCTGGTTTCTTTTGCGGTTGCAGAGGATTTCCTGTTTGGCTCAAGTATGTTCCAGGCATCAGCTTCAGGACTGATAATGAGCCTTTCAAGGTTCTCCCTTACCTTGTCTATGCCTCTCCATATTACTTTTATTTTTGGTAATGTCAGTTATTATCTCAATGAAATATCAGAATGAATGAAAGTTGACAGTTTAACGTTTTCACTGAGTATGCTGCAGAAGGCAATGCAAGGTTTCACTGAGAAGATTGTAAACTTGATGAAGAGTGAGAATCTATTTGAGTCCCAAGGTGGCCCCATTATACTTTCTCAGGTATTGCTGTTTTTTGGGGTTCATTGTTTTACCCTTTTCGTTATAACTCAAGAGTTGCTTAAATTATATGAAAATGAATGTAAAAATTATGTGCAGATTGAGAATGAATATGGGGCACAGAGCAAATTACTTGGGGAAGCTGGCCACAATTACATGACTTGGGCAGCAAATATGGCTGTTAAGTTGGGGACTGGTGTCCCTTGGGTTATGTGCAAGGAAGAAGATGCCCCGGATCCAGTGGTGAGCTTTCTCCTACTACCAAGTCCATTGGTTTTGCATAAAAGATGTTTTCCGCACATTCTTCAAGAACAATTTCACAACTGTTATTTTTCTCGTGCTTGAGTCTGCACTAAAGACGTTCCAAGATGTTTCATGAAGATCCAGATTAGGTAAATCACTAGCTAACTGTCTAAAATTGATTTCCAAAAGCTCTTAGGAAGCTTGAAATCAGAATCATTATTTAGCCTGTTCAGCCTGAGTTACGGTACGGGCCAAATATGAATAAGTCGAGCAAATACGACCAGTAAAGCTCTAGATCGGGCTCGAAGGCAGGCTCTGATACTGTCCTAAGTATTTTAAATTTGGGTTGGATATGATCTGGTTTGGTCTGCGACTGGCTCTGGGGAACACGGCATTGTCTTTAAGAGAAATTCATGTTGAATGTTTTCTATTATCATTCCTTTCATAACACATAATATTCGAGAATCAGGAAACAAACAAAACATTTTCCTGCGGCCAGTTCTCAGGAGTTGTGGAGCAGATGAAACCTTATATTTGTGGTTAGATTATTGATATAGAATTGATGTGCACATTCCATTTACATTTAATACATTATGTACAGAGGGAAGGTTAAAGGGAGAAGAATATGCCCTTTTGTACACAATTATTGACTAAGACACTGTTGTTGTAAATGGTAACAGATAAACACATGCAATGGTTTCTACTGCGACTCATTTTCTCCAAATAAAGAGTACAAACCTACAATCTGGACGGAGGCTTGGAGTGGATGGTATTCGGATCATTCCATTTCCAAAATTAATTAATTAAGCAAAAGTGCATTGTCCTCATTTCCTTGGTTTATGATGCATAGGTTCACGGAGTTTGGGGGCCCGATCCACCAGAGACCTGTTCAGGATTTGGCATTTGCCGTGGCCCGGTTCATACAAAAGGGAGGATCCTTTGTGAACTACTACATGGTTTGTACTTATGTTAATTAGTCTGATTCATTAATAAATTACAGTTACAAACTTGATGAATAATATAAGCTTAATCCAAGTTCACCTCACATCTCTAAATGAACAGTACCACGGAGGTACCAACTTTGGACGTTCAGCTGGGGGTCCATTCATCACCACCAGTTATGATTATGATGCTCCAATTGATGAATACGGTGAGATCTTGTTTCCTTGATATTTTCTATGTAGTATTTCTTTTAACAGAAAGCTCAAGTTGGAACATGTTCTATCACCAAAAAGTGCCTTTTTTTTAAGTAGCAGAAGATATGGAAATACAGAAGTCTTAAATTTCTATTTTACTGTTGTCTAGGATATTCAGGTCTCCAACTGACATCTTTAATCCATTATCCATATAGGTCTGATAAGACAACCCAAGTATGGCCATCTAAAAGAACTGCACAGGGCAATAAAAATGAGCGAACGTGCTCTGGTTTCAGCCGATCCAATGGTTACTTCTCTGGGAAGCTATCAGCAGGTTCATTTCACCTTGGTTTTCCTGAGTCCCCAACTTCAAATAATCGACCCCTGTCCCCAAACTTCTAACATCAAATACTCTTCTCTGATCAAATTTTCTTCCTTTAGGCTCATGTTTATACCACAGAATCGGGTGATTGTGCTGCTTTTCTGGCGAACTATGACACCAATTCTGCTGCAAGAGTGTTGTTCAACAACATGCACTATAACTTGCCTCCTTGGTCCATCAGCATCCTTCCTGATTGCAGGAATGTGGTCTTTAACACTGCGAAGGTATGGATCTATATGCCGTTGAGATTAGCAAGATTTAGATTATTTCTCATTAATATATAACTCTTCTAGGAAAGATTTGATAAGACAGTCTACCCCCTTATCAGAAGCAGACCTAAAAAACTATTTCCTAGTCTCCAATATGATCCAACAAATCCGATAAGATTTATAAGAGTTATGTGAAAAGTCAGTTTCAGATTAGGATTTTAACCAGAGGAATATGGGACTGATCCAGTGAAGAAATGCTGCCCTGTTCAAGGGTGAACAGGCATTTACTGGCTGCACTTGGTGAAAATGAGCTTTTTCTCCAACTTCATATGGGATGACCTTTTTCTGAAATTGAACGAGTTGAAATTCAGTTCCAAGTGCAATCAGAGGGAGAGATCCTGTTGCAAAACTGAGTCTACAGAGAAGGTGCTCTGTAGTTGCTGACATCTAGAAGACGTGTGCAAATCTTGTAAAAGTGGTGTTTTTTGGAATCATAGTTGAAATTTTAAATAAAAGGCTACATCAATTGAGTTAATGACCACACATCTTAATGTCACCCTTTCAGAAGATACTTTCACCTGCATATGTGGCAACAAATTCAACAACAAATGATATGTTGAAAGTATCTTGGATTAATGAAAATCAGTCTTTTGACTCATAGTTCATCATTTTCAGGTCGGAGTTCAAACTTCGCAACTGGAGATGTTGCCGACTAATGGTGACATGCTTCAGTGGGAGAGTTACGACGAAGATTTATCTTCTCTTGATGACAGTTCTACGTTCACCACTACTGGACTCTTGGAGCAGATTAATGTGACTAGGGATGCCAGTGATTACTTGTGGTACATTACCAGGTGAGATTTTGATTTCTCAATTGTGACCAGTAGTCTCTTCTCAAAAAAAAAAAAAAACATTTTCAATCTATTGTAATGAAATGAAGAAAGTGTTTTTGCATGCGATATTGAAACTTTATATTCTAAACATTTCTGCACTTTTTGTTATCAAAAGTGTTGATATCGGTTCTTCCGAGTCATTCCTTCACGGAGGAGAACTCCCAACTCTCATAGTTCAATCAACGGGACATGCTGTGCATGTCTTTGTCAACGGGCAGCTCTCAGGTGAACTATCCATTCGAGTTCTAATTGTGTCATCTATTGATTTGTTTGGTGTGACTAAAAATGATGACTTAGAAAAATTTGGTTTGATTAGGTTCTGCATTTGGGACAAGGGAGAATCGCAGATTCAATTACATAGGCAAGGTCAATCTCCATGCAGGCACAAACAGAATCGCACTGCTAAGCGTCGCGGTTGGATTGCCCGTGAGTTCTCCTTCTGTAACTAGCAGATGATAAAACAATATAGGAATGGAGTTGTTTACCATTTGTCAAAAGATTCAATTTCTGTATGGGCCCAATAAGATTTATCTGTTTTGCAGCAAATATGTAACTGGACCGCTACTTTTCAGCTGTTAGATTCTCTAACCAATATAAAAGTTCAAGCATGTCTTGATGATGTCATGGTAACATATATATTTTAGAAAAACCTGATGATTCATTCCTGTTTAGAATGTCGGGGGCCACTTTGAGACATGGAACACCGGCATCCTTGGACCGGTAGCATTGCAAGGGCTTGACCAGGGAAAATGGGACCTGACCTGGGCAAAATGGACTTACCAGGTAATGTGGCATTCATTGGTTTGTTAGACACCATCTTTTTGTTTCAGAGGTTTCTTCATTGGACAAAAATTTATGCAACTTATCAGGTTGGGCTTAAAGGAGAGGCCATGAACCTTCACTCTCCAAACAGCATCTCTGCAGTCGATTGGATGCAGGCATCGTTAATCGCACAGAGACAACAGCCTCTAACCTGGCACAAGGTACTGATAAAACAGTGGAAAATCTACAATTTAACTTTATATCTAGCAAATGATGATGTATAGTTTATAAAATTGGACCTGGAGCTAGAGCTGACTGTTAGAAGTGTTTCATTGGCATATCATTTTTTTAGTGTCAAATTGGACATGGACGTGTTCTTAGTTGCCATTCTAACTGGTCAGCTGATTATGAATTTTAAAATTGTGAATGAATTTGAGAGATCCACACAACCAGTGCTAAATGAATGAAAGCTTGAATTTGTCTAGTGAAATTTTGGGTGTATATCTCTGGGCATATAATCACAGAAGGCTCTGAACATATTTTTGCGGTCTTATTGTACCCGCAGGCTTATTTCAATGCACCTGAAGGTGACGAGCCTCTTGCTATAGATATGGAGGGCATGGGAAAAGGTCAAATATGGATTAATGGGCAGAGTATTGGGAGATATTGGACTGCATACGCTACTGGTAACTGCAATGGCTGTAGCTACATAGGCACATTTAGGCCACCGAAATGCCAGCTCGGTTGTGGGCAACCATCCCAGCGTTGGTAAGTACTCGAAGTAGAATCCTCTAAAAATTCTTCTCGTTCTCAGTTTTCTGGAGATCAAAGTACTCTGAGTATTGGTTATTGAGAAAAGTGTGCATATACCTAAGGAAGATCTTATTTGCATGTTTATTATTGGAAGGAAACTTGGTGAAAACAAATCCGTGTCTACAATAAATTTTCTTTGGAATAGGCTTTTTCGGAAAAAGCCTGTCTCCCATTTTGTTCTCTTTACTATTTTAAAAGAAAAAACCCAAAATGGTGATGGGAAAATCCCTGAGCTTGCTTGACATAATTTCATCATCTGTAGGTACCACTTGCCTCGATCTTGGTTGAAGCCCACACAGAACCTCCTAGTGATCTTTGAAGAGCTTGGTGGGAACCCCACAAAGATCTCTATAGTGAAAAGATCAGTGACAACAGTATGTGCTGAAGTCACCGAATTTCACCCTACCATCAAGAACTGGCACATTGAGAGCTACGGGAAATCAGAAGAGTTTCACAGCCCGAAGGTCCACCTCAGGTGCAGTCAGGGCCAATCGATTTCTTCAATAAAGTTTGCAAGCTTTGGGACTCCAATGGGGACTTGCGGGAGCTACCAGCAGGGAACATGTCATGCTCCTACTTCATATGCCATCTTAGAGAAGGTACTGAACTTATTCTGTCTTTCTTCTTTTTAACTATTTTAAAGAAAATTGGATATTTCATGTTATTTAACATAAATCTGACTGACCTTTCCCGCCCTTCAAGTGGAATTTGATGAAGCCCTGCAAGTCAGATAGGTCATTGAAATTTGTTCTTCTCGATACTGATAAATTCAAATCAAGGATTTCCTGTCCTTTGGTTAAGTAGGTATTTCTGTCCATAATTTCTCAGCTATCCTGTAAATTTGATTGCAGAAATGCATAGGGCAGCAGAGATGCTCAGTAACAATATCAAACAGCAACTTTGGGAAGGATCCTTGCCCGAATGTGCTCAAGAAATTGTCGGTCGAAGCAGTTTGTGCTCCTACAGTATCCACTGCCACGCAACCGAACTGGAGAGGTTGACTTTGGGAACCAAACTTCTCCAGAGCTTCTTGACTTGAAACCTCACATCACATGCAAGAAAGACCATGAAGAAAAGTAAGGTAGCACTACAGTGTAATATTAAACGGCCAGAGCTTTTACTAAGGAGGGAAGCTTTGGCTCCAAGGGAACTCAAACAGTTATTTGAGCTAGGTTTAATTTAATTTAGTTGAGGTGTACTGTAAATGAGTGCATGACAGAAAGGAAGAGAGAAGAGGGATATGGTTAAAGGTTCATTGATTGAATTCCCGGCAAGGGTTCCACAGACAAAAAAGAACGACTTTTGTGGTCCTCCGGGTGAAGTGATTGTCATGGATCTCCCTGTCCCGGGCTTTTAAACCGGAGACGGGTGTCGTGGGGCGGTCCATGATCTGCTGTAGTTCTTTGTGATATGTTGATGTGTTTGTTTATTGATGATGTTGCTGGGGGCACTGAGTTCAAACTACAGCCCCTTTCCAACTAGGGTTCATGCTGGGAGTTGGATCCTAGTCTAAGAAACCAGCCTTTTTTCTCTCTCTTCTTTTTTTTGTCTGTGAACACAGTCATTAAATTAAATGAAGAACAAGACAATTCTGTTTCTTTTGCATTGTTTGCTAGTGATTGTTCCTGCAAAAGATCTCTTGGAGACGTCGCGGTCAACCTGAGGCCGCCCGAGCAATCCTTTTCCTCACAAAGTAGTCAAGTGGAACCGGTTTGTATTGCTTGATGCTCCGAACGAAAACAAATCAGTGAGGCCATGCCGGTATGACTGAATATGTGTCCCTACGCACAGGCAACAGCAGCATCGGCTCCATGAAGTAAGAATTCAATCTTTCTATTGCCTTTCCCAATCGATTCATGAATAAGAATTCATGAGCGTTAAGCGAGTAAGCGTAAGCTCGAAGGAGTGCGCATTAGCTCTTGTAGTTTTCTCGCTTGCTTCAACTTATAGCGGCTATCTATATTGGTGTCGTAGAAATGAACGAAAAATATGAACGTGCTATTTTCAAATAGATTGATAGATAGCTTGATCTGTTCTGATAGATCGAAAGAGTCGTAATGGACGGAGAGGGAATCTCTCAAGTTTAAGGGGATGACCGCCTGAGAGCAGTCCTTTTCCTCGCAAAGTTGTTCGAGGTCTCTGGTGAGCATAATAACTAAAAGCATACTCTACGGTAAAGAAGGGAGAGAAAGTAGGAGAGTAGATTGAGAAGCCATGACAAGTGGTCAAGCCAGTAGGTCTTCAAAGTGCAATGGCAAAGTAGCCTTTGGACACTTAACTCCCCTAAACCCGTAGCATAGATAACAATTAGCCACATGATCTGTACTACGCACGATAAGTATCATCGAACACAAACTAAATAGTAGGCTTGGTGATACACGTAAATTTAGTGAAATTATCGAAATATGTGCGTGCGATAGAAGGAATTGTAAGGAAATGTAAAAATCTGTACAATAACTATTACTTAGCTATGACAAAATGTTAGAGATTGTATTCTTCAGTTACAACACTTGTAGGAAGACGGTTTATAGATGTGTCCACCATGTTGCTGTTGGCGCATAGGAACAATTAAATTGAACAGTAAATAACAGTGCATGAATGATAGAAATGCCGAAAATTTGATGGTATTTTTCTTATGATATGGGAAAAGTCGAGGTGGCACTAATGGTGATTTTACTGCCCTATTACACCTGGCTTTCAAGTTTAACTCTAATTATATTAGATAAATTGAGCAAAGGACATTACCATCCGTCAACATCAGCTTAATCCAGCAAAAAGCATGGATGGTATCTGAACTTGAGAAGTTGGAGTTACCAAACCAACATGAAGAGAAGGTTGGAATCACTAGACCAGCACCTATGATGTTACTATGCCCAGCTTGTTACAAATACAAGCAATCGTATTCCTGGCTTACAGGCAGCTGTATTCCCAGTTAAAAACCGAGCAGGCATACCTGCTAATTGCTCTGCTGTCGCACATGCTTAATGGAAATCAACACCTGCAATGGCTTCTCTTGATGAAAATGGCTCAACACTTCTACAAAATTCATTCGCGCAAGATTATTAGGCAATGTAAATGGTTTAGGTTATCACATCACATTGCCAAGTCTATAACCTACCATTCCCACTAGATGATGCACTCAAAAGAGCTCAGAAGTGACTTGCGACATCGCCTGATATCTAGTTTCTTCTACAAATTACTCACAACAAAAGCACGATACCTCTTGGTGTACCTCTTATCCTGAGATCTTTCTCAATATGAATAGGAGGATCCTTCAATCGTATAGTTATGGTCTCTATGGAGAATTGAATGCCCAGGATTACCTTTTCGATACCATACAATGTGAGAGAGCATACCAAGTAGCTATCCTTGGTGATGACATGAATTGATTAATCACATAGTGTTGTGCTTAAGGATTGAAATTGAAATCAAACTTGGGCGAGCAACGAACAATGAATCTAGGGAGTAGGAAAGAGAGCATCACATGCTCAATTTACATGTTTCTGAATAACTAGGTTCGTGCTCTATAGGTTAAGGAGTCATAGCTTTTATTTTTTACTATATTAGAGTGGAGCACGAGATAGCAACACTCTCACAAAAAGCGCTCACTAATTATGATCTCACAGCTCTCTTGACACCAATATCTTGTAACCCGGCTCCTTTCTTTATAATCTTATATACGTATCCCACAAAATAGGATAGCGTATATTCTGCAGATAATTTTGTTTACAAAACGTCCCAGTCCTAATGAACAACCCGGAAAATATTCTTGGAATCTCTAAACTTCGAAAATATCCGCAACTCTAATTCAACAAACTTGGGCTGCAGCATGTCCTGCAATACGCATGGTCTGAAACACCTTCGTAGTGTTGTGTTGCAGCATGCAGGATCTTATTGTCTCAACGACATTGTGCTGCAGCACGCATGAATAGAATCACCTCAGTGATGTTGAGCTCCAACATGGTGTTGTAGCACCCTCAATCTCGTGGTTCATTCCTCTTGAACCCCATATTTGATCTCCAGATGGTTTCCTTCTCGTCCTTGGGCCTTTTCTTCTGCAAATGTGAGGACGAGCTATATTGAGATAGTTTCCCATTATCAGAATGCAGGTTTTAGAATCAGAAAATATTTCTCCATACTCAAGGTCGAGTTTCAGATTCGATATGAACAAGTTGCTAAATAGGCCAATCAAAGGTATAATAGAGGCCCTATCGACTACAGGAGTGTCTTGGAATAGTTGGCATGATACATCTCTGACTATCTTTGTGAAACCAATCAAGCTTCTAGCTAGGTTACAGATCCATCAAGATTCATATTTACGAAGATCCACTTGCAGGCTATTGTTCATTTGACTGGAGATAATTTTTATCTTTCTATCATTTAAAAAAATCTATCAAACCTTCTATATAATTAGTTTTTCCTAACCTTATGTAAGTGCCATTTAATTTATTCAATTTTTTTTTTCTGAAGTTTGTTCTTCCTGAATTTTCTTCTTGACCTCATTATTTTCTTTATTCTTGAGATTTATCTGAAACTTCTAATGAATTATTTTCTTAAATTAATGTAAATTTTTTAGAAAAGCAATTTTTTATATTAATTAAATTAACTGAACTCGCTTTCCATTCTTCTCACATAAACCTCTACTTCATCTCAGGAAAAATTTTTTGACTTAGAAAAATTAAAAATAAACATCAGTAAAGGAAAAAAAAGGAAAAGATGGAGAAGAAAAAGACAGGCGACGCAGAAAACCATACTCAGAAGAGGAGTTCAACTTATAACCAGAAAACCATAATCATAAGCACAAAACCGTAATCATAAGCAGAAAACCGTAGTCATAAGAAAAAGACAGGCGAAGTAGATGAGCCAGTTCAACTTATGGTTCAATTCCTGGTAAAAACTGATGGTTAAATCCAATCATCGGCTTCAAAAAAATTGATGGTTCTCATGAGTTCGGCTCTAAATCAGGAGAAAGTCTTGTATGTAACGGGTATTTGACATGTCAGTGCTGAGTGTTGTCACAACCCAATAATATTCAATTATTTCTAAGATTGTTTTTAATATTATTTTTAGGATTTTATTTTAAAAAATCTTAAAATAGTTAAATATTATTCATTTGTGACACCATATAAATAGTGCCACATAGTATACCGGTTATGTACTCTCTCATAAATTAGTTATTTACAATCTTGAACCAGCCATTAAGATTTCAAACGGGCATTAAAACATTGAATCAAGGCATTTATCCGCGCTAATAGTGGCACCTTGATCTACTTTTAGAGACCCTTTAATGCATCCTCAAGCCACAAACTTAATGAGCCTTAATGTAAGATAATAGAATCCAAAGTGAATTCCAAGGGTGATTGGGTTTACGAAGGAAAATAACATAAGGGAAGGTGAAAATCAGGGTTGTGCGAGACCCCTTTCACACTTGCAGGTCGTGGGCTAACATACGAGTCGCTCTCATTGTTAGATGGCAAGCATGCAACATATAATCTATTATTTTATTGGAGAAGTGATGCAGTTTGATCTCACTTTTGAGATTTCAAAACTGTTATCCTCTTCAATTAAATTATTTATTTTGAAAGAGGATTATATTGTCCTTTTTGCCCTTTTTTTTGGGGTAATAACTGTTGTTCCTTGCATAATCCCCTCTCCCAACATCTTTCATCTTCAGAAAACCTGATAATATCCTTCTCTTCTTACTATCAGTAATTTGCCTTCAGGTGTAGTGATGCCTTCAATGCTTGATGATAGTTTTCGAACTCCATTATTTGTCTTCAATTTATGCATATCAACAAATTTTCTATTCACTTTCATAGTCGACGGTACTTTTCGTGCCAAGCATGGGTCGGGTGCTAGTGTATTTATATGAGTTTAAACATACAAATATACCTCTTACATAAAGATCACTCAAAAACTTCTATCTTCCAATTGCAAGATTAACTTTCTCAACTTCTCCTTTGTGGGCAGTGTGGATTTTAGTATTCATGTACTTCTATTAACCCAATTCTTTCATATAAATCCTAACCTATTCTCCATATAAATTTGTTTAAACCCATGTCACTTCCTCTAATTTCACGAGAAATAATTTTCCATTGACACATTTATATATACCATTTTTCTAGAAAGAAGAATAAGATGTTGGCTTATGGAGCACTACAAACTAATTGCCATTTTGTGATAGATTTTTTTTTTATGGAAGATGTTCGTAAGCATATAGTCATTTTTTTATGACAGAAGTGAAAATCTGTCCACATCACATGCGTCTTCCCCATATTTTGCGAAACAGTGATTATTGTATTATATATTATTTATGGAAATATTTGCCATTGCTGTAAATATTCTATACTATCAGGCAATACCGTCAGTTAAAACCTATACTAATAGATAAAAAATTTGTCCATAAAAGTCATAAAATATCATTGACAGAAGGCAAAAGTTGTCAGTAATGTCCCATAGTTACCAATAGATGAAGAATCTGTTAGTAAAAGACCCATCACTTCTTTTCCACAAAAGTAACTTCCTAAGATCGTGAAATTTCATTATATCTTACTGTTATACATTGAGGTGCTAATTCTATCTAAAATCATATCTTTTTCCCTATCTTGTTGATGTATCAAAGCCAAAATTTCTCCCTCTCTCGTTAATGTCAATCAGAAGCTAATAGGTAGGCCTCCTCCTCCTCCTCCTCCTCCTCCTCCTCGTTAATGTCAATTAGAAGCTAATAGGTAGGCCTTCTTTTTCTCGAGTTCCTCCATTTCAATTCAATCATGCATTTTGTAAAATATGTGGCTGAAATTTTATGATTTCAAATTACCATGCCATTCCTTCATATGTAGGGTTTCAGTTGAAGTTCTATCGGAAAATTAGTGACATGCATTGCTTGCCAATTTCTAATCCTTGGTAGTGTTCTTCATTTGAGCTTAATTGACCCTAGTTACACCTCAATTTCAATAGTTTTCTAAAGAAGAACAACTGTCGCTAGGTGAAATTGTGTGGTTGTAGTTAAAATCTACATGAAAGTTCTTTTATTTTGTCATTACTTTTGTTATTAAAAAATGAAAATTTCTTTCTACTAAATTGTAACACAAGCCTTTATCATTTTCTGAAGAAAAATAAAATTTGAAACTTGATATCTAATTTCCTATGGTTTTGAAAAAAAATCCATGACTTATATTCTTGCAAGTTGATGTTATCTTTTTCTTCCCACTAAAATTTCTCAATGTGGCTTTTACATTTGCTTGTATTTTCCTGTTATAATAGTTATTGTCTTCATGGATAAATCATGGATCAATCTCACATTAAGGAGGAATGAAAGATATATAGATGAAGTTATCAATTTTCTCAAATTTGCATTTGAGAGATCGTCTAGAGATGGAGAAGTATTGTGTCCATGTGTGAAGTGTGCCAACACTCATTGGCATTCCTGAGTGATTGTGTTTGACCACTTAATTTGTGATGGGTTTCTTAAGGATTATCCAAAATGGACTCTTCATGAAGAGCCTTCAGATACAGGCAACTTATTAGGCGAATATGAAGGCAGTGATAATGGAATGCATGATATGCTAAATGACTTGTTCCCACAAGTTATAGAAGTACATGGTGATGAAAAGAATGGACAACTTATGGCTGACACTTTGAGTCGGGCCATGGATGCGAATGATTTAAATATTTTTCATAATATGCAAAGGTATTTTGAGGAGTTGTTATATCCAAATTGTGGTTATTCAAAATTATCAGCTGTCATTCATCTTTATCATAAAAATGTTTGTATGATTGGAATAATAAGTCATTCACGATGTTGTTGGAGTATCTACAGCTCATATTAACTGAAGGAAATAAGTTGCCAAATTCATTCAATGAGGTGAAAAGATTTATTTTTGCTTTGGGTTTACATTATGAAAAGATACAAATTTGTCCAAATAACTACATACTCTTCTAGTAGGATAAAACTCATGAAGATCATTGCTCGAATGCAATGCTTCACGACAAAAAGTATATGCTGATAATGGAAAGGATGAAATGGGATGTATATTTAGTAAGAAGTAAAAAAGGAGACCTGAAAAATTATTGCGCTGGTCTCCATTGAAATCAAGATTACAAAATTATTCATATATTCAAAAATTGCTTCTTATATGTCTAATTTGCACTATGTCTAGGAACAAAGGAAGGGCTATAATTACCGCTATGTGCATTCCAATCTCATCAATATTATCTTTGAATGCTTTTTATTAAGTCTCTGTGAACTAACACATTTTTTTTTTTATTTTCTCGCTTTATCTGTTTGAACTTTTTATTGTTTTCAAGGGACATGATCGTGTATCTTAACAATCTTCAGTTCTACGATGAAGCAAGGAATTGAGCCATTACCAGAAGGAATTCTCCTCAAGCACTAACAAGAGGAAGAATTCACTTTGTTTGGATCAATTCTAATGTATAGGACGTGGGAAGCAAGAAATAAAGCAAAATACAGGGAGGTAAATTGGAACTAAAGAAGCTTTCACATAGGATTACGACTAAATTTATAGAACATAAAAATAAAACAAATAGTCCAATTCAATAATTTTCTAACCTAACATATGGGGACAACTTAATCCAAGATCTTCGAGATGGATGATCCGTACTAATATGGATTTCACCTTCTTAGATAACCTGTGTTGCAATGCAGGGAGCTAGAGATAGCAAAACATTATCTTGTCCTGGTGTAGCAGAGGCAGAAACAACTCAATTCTTCAAGCAGAAATAGAATCCATAACACTAACTTTGTAGATTGCACAAGAGAAAGGGTGGTCAAAGATCTAAATTCTTTTCAATGCATTGGTAGTTGTTGATGCTATAAACAAATCTTGTAGTTCTCTTGGAAAATCAAAGTTCTTATTTAGATATTATGAATATTTTAAATATGTCCTAGTTGTGGGAATGTAGATGGGTCATACATGACATAAATTTAGAGGCATATACTTTAGGACAACTGGGAATGAATTTTAGTTCTAATAGAAGGTTTGTTTTTGAGAACTTTCCATGTACAGGTGCTTCTAGAGATACTGAAGACAATATACGTAATCCTATGATTAGTTAGGTATAAAGGTCATTTGACTTATAAAAAAAAGGTTAAAAGAATTCTCAAGTGAGAAGCATTTGTCTAGCTCTAAGAGTGAAGTCCCTTAGGTGGTTGTACGACATAACCATGACAAGATATTATTTATGGTTTAGAGCAAAAATAGTCTCGAAAGTCGGAATGCTTGAAGGATGAAAGCTTCCTCTTTCCAATAACTTTATGACTTTGTTTTAAGGTGGCAAAATCCATCTTTGTGCTTGATTGAAGGAGAATCATTCGGCTCGCACATATCAAATATAATAATTTCTTTTAGTGTTTGCTCTTAATCTTAATTTTTTTCAATTGAAAATGAAAGTTATTAAGCTAGAAGTAGTAGGAAGAGAGGATTTTTAGATTTTCGTTGACATATAAATGTTTGGTTCCTTATCCACCCGTGAAGATTAATCTAACAGCTGACTATTGCTATACCTTGTATATTCATGTGATATTATTTTTATTTTTTTAATGTGAAACTCTATTGCATGATGAATTCTACTAATAAGAATTAAACTCAACACTATTCCACCAAGTCTCTTTTTCTCCAACTCTTAATCTTTGAAAAAAAAAAGGACATTTGATCTAATTCCCCCATTGTGAACTTCTCCTATTCTTTAGGATCTCAAGAGAAACATTCTCACTTTGAATTCTTCCCTTCCCCATTTTTCCTCCACAGACATCTCTGAAATCTCTCTCACACACAAACATCTCTAAACAACCAACTCTACTTACTCCCTTTCACATCGCTTTCCTTCATTCTTACACAATTTTTATTCTCTCCCAACTCTCTTCTCCTTCACCATCACAAAGACAATAAAGAAGAAAACTTTTATCCTAACTTTACAAATTTTTTCCTCTCTTGAACCATGGCAGTTGGAAGATCCAGAAACAGCAAGCGGTCATCTTACACTTCTTACACCTCGACCATCACGACTATAGTCTTCATAGTACTATGTGTTTTGGGCGTTTGGATGCTAACCTCGAACTCGATGGCACCACCGCAAACAACCAAAAGGACCACAACCACCACCAGTACCAACAGCAATGCCGACTCCTCTTCTCATTCCAATGTTGACAAAAAGGACAATCCTGCATATGAAGATAACCCCGGTGAACTGCCCGATGATGCAATCAAATCAGATGATCATAGCAATGGGGGAAACAATGACGCTGGCAATGATTCCACCGGTTCTCAATCAAATGCAGGTACATTTATATGTACATTGTCTAACTCCTATCATATTCATCAACCTTGTCATTTGAAACATAATCTCCACAGTGATCCGAGTGAAGTCAAATATTCTCTCTATTGTTATTTTTTAACTCACGACATTTAGCTATATTTGAGATGTACTTAAATCAGATACCAAAACATGCAGAAAATTCTTGAAATATTATAACTCTTTGTCCTTGAAATTGGTATAAATAGAGCCTAGAGAGAGGAAAAAGAAAAGCAACTAATGAAATTTACCAAAGACAAGTTTTTTGGGCTTGGTGAGCTTCGCCGATGAGAACTGAATGAAGGGCCCTTGGTTATAAGGATAATGTTACTACACTAAACTTCATTTCTCTTCTTCTTAAAAATTTAACCGTAATGCACATATTAAATGTCTTCCTTTGGATAGGAACAACAAACCCAACAAAGGAGGAAGCAAACGACAATGATGAGAAACAAGAAATGACAACTACAACACAAGAGATTGAAAATGGAGGGAATGATCAGAATGAAAATAATGGCGAGAATCCTCAGTTGAATGGATCAGCGGAGGAGCATAACAAGCAGCAGTCTGAGCATGACAACCAAGTCTCTGAAGAGAGCTCAATGACCCAAAACCAGCAAGAGAACAATGATGAATCCACATTGAAAACTTCTGAACCTGATGAAGAGAATCAACCAAAGCAAAGAAATGATCAAGATCAGCAAGAGAGCAGTTCCGAACAAGGTCAGCAGCAGCCTAGTCAAGGGCAGGAGAATGAACCTAATAAGGGTCAAGAAGTTAATTCAGCAGAGGATCGCTCTCAAGAAGATGGTTCCAACAATGAGGATAATAAAAAAATAGAGCAGAATGCAGAATCTTCTCAAGAAGAGAAACAGAACGGGAATGATCAGCTTGAAGAAGATCAAAGTTCACAAAGAAGTGAACACGAGAAAGGTAAGATGACTGATGCAGACAAGGTACATAAACATGAGGAACTAGAGCAGCAGGATGCTGAAGCTCAAGGGACATCAGATAGTAGTTCTGGTAATGGTTAGTATAAGTAGGAAAAACATTCACCATAATATAGTGGAGAACTTAATTTACTCAAAGGCTCATTTTATAGAACTATTATTGGTTTTCCAACAGATCCACAAGGCATGATACCTGACGAGGACAAGGATAAGAGGAACGAGGAGCAGCACCAACAGCGGCAAGAGGACCAACAAGGTGACGAGATGACACAGAAACAACAAGATTCATCCATAGATAAGGCAAGAATCTGGATCACTCTTCTGGTAATAAATATATGAATGCATTTTGAATACAAACTTCTAATCTTGTAGTATAAAAATTCAGTGACATTGTTAATAGCTCGTTGTGCAACACCACCAATTGATTACTCTTTCTATTTGGATAGTTGCTCTCCATCTTTCATTATGATGTAAATTTTTATCGATGTTCTTGTCAAGCTGCCTCATCAACTATTAATCAATTCCTGTCGATGGCATGTGAACCCTAAGATACTCAATTAGTGGCACTCATTATGGGAACTCCTGTTATATCAACCAAATTCTTAAACTGTGATTAGATTGAAAAGCTAGATAGTTGGTGCTCTGGGGTTGTCCTAGAAATCTCTCCTTAAATGCAACTCAAGTACTTAGTGAGCAAGGCCTCACATTTCTCGAGGACAAAGATTAATTTGTACATGAACTCTTACCAGCAAGAAGAACCACATGATAATGACAACTCTCAACAACAACATGAAAGACAATCACAGTCTCCTTTGGAGGAAGAGAGGCCTTTGCAACATAATGAGAATAGGGACAATCAGGAAACACAGTCAGATTCATCATTTCCCGGGGGAGACAACACGGGGATTCCAAAGGAATCGAAAGAGTCAAAAAAGTCATGGGCAACCCAAGCAACCCAGTCAGAGAACCAAAAGGAACGGAGACAGGGTGATTCACAGGACAACAGAAGCATTTATGGGTACACATGGCAGCTCTGCAATGTGACAGCAGGGCCTGACTACATCCCCTGCTTGGACAATGAGAAGGCCATTCGTCAGCTCCATACCACCAGACACTTTGAGCACCGTGAACGCCACTGCCCTGAGGATAGCCCAACCTGCCTCATCTCTCTTCCCCAGGGATACCAAAAGTCTATTGAGTGGCCCAAAAGCAGAGAAAAGGTAATTAATCTTCAAAACAACCTCACACCTTTCAACATTACACTTTTGTTAGACACTGGAATTCCATTTCATCTGCAATCTCCCTGTACATCAATTCAAGTATCATAGAGTACTACTCTATCATACTTAGTATGTTATTGCTCCACACTAATGAACTACCCATGACCGGATGTAATGATCATCACAGATTTGGTACAACAACGTGCCTCATCCCATGTTAGCAGACGTGAAAGGGCATCAGAACTGGGTAAAGGTAACTGGAGAGTTCCTAACCTTTCCTGGAGGAGGTACCCAGTTTATCCATGGTGCTCTTCACTACATTGACTTTCTCCAAACAGTAAGCTCCCTTCCCTCATCTCTATGCCATTTCAAGTATCACACACACACATAGAGAAATATGCATTAGTAGTATATATGAGAACAACAACCTCAATACTATGAAATAAATCTCTTCATTTTCAGGCAGTGCCAAACATCAAGTGGGGAAAGCACACTAGGGTTATTCTAGATGTGGGTTGTGGTGTGGCTAGCTTTGGTGGATACCTCTTCGAAAGAGATGTTTTGACAATGTCATTCGCGCCAAAGGATGAGCATGAGGCCCAGGTCCAGTTTGCATTGGAAAGGGGAATTCCTGCAATTTCTGCTGTTATGGGCTCCCAGAGGCTGCCATTTCCGAGCAGGGTCTTTGATCTCATCCACTGTGCACGATGTCGTGTCCCTTGGCATGTAGAAGGTTTCATCTTTTGATCTCAACCACTTTAGGCAATGTCTATGAGTAATTTTTTGATTTTAAGAACAGGAAATGAGAAAGCCCTTTCCTAGTGGGTTGCAACTGACAACAATTTTCTCCAAGGAACTAGCAAAAGTTGTTCATGCAAGCAATATTTTGGAAACATCGAGATGATGCTTTGCATTTTTCTCATTGAGTTGCTTCGTTTGTTTAGATATATAACTATTGACGTTTTTAAATACATCTTCAGGTTACGTCAAATCTTGAGATCTATTTTATTTTAGAAGAACATTTTCAAATGATTGTCATTATGCTCATTCTCAAGACAGACTTTAAAAGAAATTACCAGAAGAACTTCCAAGAGACTGCTTCATCTTGACACTTTGCTACCTATTCCATTCATCAGTTCCGTAAAACCTCATTTTAAAAAAAAAATTTTTTTTTTAATTTTTTTAAATTTTTATATATGAAGGTGGCAGGCTGCTTCTGGAACTAAACCGTGTCCTGAGGCCAGGAGGTTTCTTTGTTTGGTCTGCTACTCCGGTTTACCAAAAACTTGAAGAAGATGTCCAAATCTGGAAAGGTAATAAAATATTCTGCTGCCAATTTATATGCTCAACCAATAGAAATGAAGCTTTTTTCATATCCTTTTTCCTATTCTGCACATTTCTAGAGATGACTTCATTGACGGCATCAATGTGTTGGGAGCTTGTCACGATCCAGAAGGACAAGCTAAACTCAATAGGAGCAGCCATATACCGGAAGCCTAGATCGAACAACTGCTATGACGAGAGAAAGCAGAATACTCCTCCAATGTGCAAGAGTGATGATGATCCAAATGCTGCTTGGTAAATTTCCTTTCCCTTCATATTTTTTTGTTCACAAAGGACTTCTTTATGGAGACTAACCTGCAGAGCACCATCATAAGATTCTTTTCTCCTGTAAGTGCAGTCATATAGTACCAATGATTGGCTACACAGTGTTTGATGAGGACAGAGTTTTGTAGTGTCTCAGTCAAATCTTTTAATCACTCGACTGAGTACATCAATTTTCTTTCATGTTCTCCGCATAAGCAAGGCCTCTATTAGAGTTAAGTTCGAGACTTCACGAACAATAGTGTTCCAAGTCCTTGTTATTAATTCTAGCTAATATGTGTGTAGGTACGTGCCTCTTCAGGCATGTATGCATCGGAATCCCAGTGATGAATCTGCGAGGGGGGCTCGCTGGCCTGTAGTTTGGCCTCGTCGACTCCGAACACCTCCTGGGTGGCTCAACAGCTCTCAGATGGGGATTTATGGGAAACCTGCTCCCCAAGATTTCCTTGCTGATTATGATCACTGGAAGCGGGTTGTGACTACTTCATACATATCTCGGCTCGGTATCAGTTGGTCTGGAGTAAGAAACGTTATGGACATGCGAGCTGTGTATGGCGGGTAAGCCTTCACTTATTTCCCCGCAGAGCCAAATCCTGGGCCCAGAAATGCCCTGCAACTTGCAGAATTACAAGTAAACATAGTAAATATTTTATCTTTAATGCAGGTTTGCAGCGGCTCTTAGAGATCTTCAGATGTGGGTCATGAACGTGGTGAATGTCGACTCTCCGGACACACTTCCCATAATATACGAGCGGGGACTCTTCGGGATATACCATGACTGGTGTGAGTCCTTCAGCACCTACCCGAGAACTTATGATCTCTTGCACGCTGATCATCTCTTCTCCAAGCTCAAGAAAAGGTATTTAAAAATCTTGAGAGCTCTGGAAACCGTTCAAAGCAAAATTTCCAATGCTTGAGCACTTCCCTTTCCAAATACAAGCCTAATTTATTCCCCTCTGCATAGGTGCAAGCTTGTCCCAGTAATGGCAGAGGTGGACAGGATCGTGAGGCCAGGAGGGAAGCTAATAGTAAGGGATGAGTCGAATGCCATAGGTGAGATTGAGAACTTGTTGAAGTCCCTCCACTGGGAAGTCCACCTAACCTTCTCAAAGGATCAAGAGGGAATACTCAGTGCCCAGAAGGGAAACTGGCGGCCCAACACATATGCTGATAGTTCGTGATCGAGATTGCAGCCAACACCAGATCCGGTCGAGTCACGAATAGCATTAGAAAGGTTTCAACAGCCCTGGGCTTGATAATACACAGATAACATCATAAGAATCATCAGAAGACTTCATAGATATATATGCGTTGTACAAGCTATGAATCTGTTACTTTTTCAATTGTAATATTGAAAATTGGCACAAGTCATCATCTTTATTCGTTCTAGCTTCAAAATTTTGGATTGTAATCGCTTTATACCATTTACTACAGTTCTTCAAGAACCCAGAAGGAAATAGAGAGCCACCTCAAAGTTCCGACATTAATGTTTTCGGCTGCATGATAGGCCCTACGATGCCAACTTCACCAAGCACTTCCAACATCAATTAGAAATACTAAGATTGATGCACGGATACAGCAGAAAATAAATGCAGATGTCCCAGAAAACTAAAGAAATTTCTGAATCAATCGGTCGATCAATGTATCGCAATATCACGAGCGCTTTGACTCGGACTCGGAACCGTCAACGCCATAAAGTTTGTTATATGCCTCAAGCTCGTCGTAGTAGATGTCCCACACACACCTGACGCAGCCACTTCCACAGCAATCGTCCGGCAGGGGCTTCTCCGGCGGCGGCGGTGGGGGCTGTGGCGCCTCTGTTTCTTGATTCTTGCTGGGTTTCTCCGTCTTCGGCTCGGTTGACGGACTCTGCTCCGCTGCCTCCATGATTTAATGGAAACGGAGATTTAATCGCTATGGAGCAAGGGAATGGAATCTTGAAATTTCTAGCTGTCAACGGTGGTGGACGATGATTCTCTCCGATTTCTTTCTTCTCGTGTTCTTGGGATGCATTTGATGCCCAAAAAAATATATATATATATATAGGGTTAATTATATCAAAAAGCATGAGGTTTGTTTCATTTCTAAAAAAAAGTCAAACGTTTTAAATTTGAAAAATAAAATCATGAGATTTCGTTTTGTTCCCAAATTAAGCCAAACTTTTCAAACTTGAAAAATAAATCATATAATTTTGTTTAATTCTCAAATCAAGCCAAACTCTTCAATTTTAAAAAAATAAAAAATATATTTTTTATTTATTAACAAGGTGACTAATATATTAAAATATAAATTGATATTCTTGTGCAATATATTATATTTATTTGTTTATCACGTACTTACAAATAAATAAAATTAGCATGATTTTTATTGAAAAATAATTTAAGAATTTTCTCTTGAATTAAGATTAATATTAGTTAGGGTAAATTACATCAAAAAACACGTGGTTTACTTCATTTCTTAAAAGAAGCCAAACATTTCAAATTTGAGAAATAAAATCACATAGTTTCATTTTTTTCCCAAATTAAACCAAACCTTTTACATCTTAAAAATAAAATCTCGTAGTTTCCTTTTTTTCTCAATTTAAGCCAAACAATTCATCTTTTAAAATCAAATTTGCATTAATTATTTTACTATTAAAATGGTTCATTTAACCCGATATTCAATATTTATGTGACTCATTTTTTTATAACTTTTTCTACAACGTTGGGTAAAAGTATATTATAATTTTTTTAAATTTACAACAATATCTTATATAAAGTTCTCTTTATATTTTTCAATAACTAATATTAATCTTAATTCAAGAGAAAATTCTTAAATTATTTTTCAATAAAAATCATGCTAATTTTATTTATTTGTAAGTACGTGATAAACAAATAAATATAATATATTGCACAAGAATATCAATTTATATTTTAATATATTAGTCACCTTGTTAATAAATAAAAAATATAATTTTTATTTTTTAAAATTGAAGAGTTTGGCTTGATTTGAGAATTAAACAAAATTACATGATTTATTTTTCAAGTTTGAAAAGTTTGGCTTAATTTGGGAACAAAACGAAATCTCATGATTTTATTTTTCAAATTTAAAACGTTTGGCTTTTTTTTTAGAAATGAAACAAACCTCATGCTTTTTGATATAATTAACCCATATTAGTTATTGAAAAATATAAAGATTCATGGCCCTTTAATGGACGACATCTTTGTACATCAAGAGGATATGCTGTCACGTGCGACGATGAGGGCCTTCAAGTGCTTAGCTGCTTCCTTCTCTAATGTTGTGTTCTGAGAAAGTTGTGCTTCAACTGCCATCATACGCTCAATGTGCTTGGCAATCGAGGGTTTAACACCTAGTGAACCCTCTAAAGTTGCCAGACGACTCACATAGTTTAAGTAGTTCTCCACATCCTTGTACACCGAAGCAAAGTCCACGGAGGAGATCTCTTGGATTCTCATCAACACCTTCGTAATTTCACCTCGGAGTAAATGGGCCTCATCAGGAGGCAAGCGCTTTAGCTTCCTGTGAACGCTGTACCACAAGATTGAAGCTAGAGCTTATTCACCTGCTGCTAAAACATCATCTGTCGAGAAGATTGAAAATTGCGAGGCATCACATGATATGGCAGAGGCAACTTGGTGCGAATCTGAAATCATCATGTTGGCCTGTACACTGACATCATGAACTAGTTGGGGATCTACGTTGTCGATACCTTCATCTGCTTCGCAAGCAATAGCTGCCTGTGACTTCACATCCCCATTCTCGTTGTTGTTAGCCCTCTCTTGTAAATTTAGAGGGGTAATGCTTGGAAACCGAAAACTCGGTGGTTTCCAAGATTTCTTCCACATCTAGATCTAAGCAGGCCTAAAAGGTACGCTCAGTTAGAAGGTTGCAAAGTTTAAAAAAAAAGAAAAGGGAAAAGAAAAGAGATTAAAAAAGTGAATGCCAAAGTCCCAAAGTTGTGGGGGACAGGAGGAAACGAGTGATGCGAATTTGCATTGTCTCCTTCAGAACCATGGAGTTTCCGCTTCTTCCTCTTGAAGTGGCAATTCCCACCGTTGCTATTATCCTCATCCTCGACTATCCCAACAAAATTGGGAAGGGTAAGCACAATTTCATTATGAGGGATGTACTACAAAAAGAGTGACATGAATACCATACTTGATGTCCTCTTAGAGGCTTGACCTTCCCAGTCAAACCCTTTACTTGGGTCGAGACTATCATCATGAGGAGTTGGAGCATTGCTAGAAGATCTAGTGTTTGCGATGAGAACAGGTCTTTTATCTCTTGGTGTGTTTGCATCTCCTTTACCAGTGAACACATGGGATGATACGCTAGCAATTAATGTGTCCATCCCATCCAAAACAGGCAGGCTAAAATGGTGTCTCCAACCTTCGTATCTTGGACTAGTGTACTTCTTGAGATCTTCGAAAATTTCTGGGAAATATGCCTCAGAGAATGTCTCAAGCTTGGTAGATCTCATCCACAGGAGAACACCATCTTCAAGCGATGCGGAGTGAATGTCTTCCTTCAAATTGCCTGTTGTGTCTTGGCAAAGCCCGAGCTGGCGAGCGAAGTACCATGGGTTATAAGGTTCCACGATGAAATGATCACCATTCCTCAAAGTCAAGTAGCATGAGGGTATGCTCATAAAAAGATGATGGCGATACGAGGGCATTTTCTTGTCCACAACACGAGGCGGTCTCTTAACCTTATAAGGAAACCACTGGATAGCTAAGCCTCCATGAATCAACTCCCGAGCACTATGTTCAGAATAGGACCTTGCGCCGCCCTCACCTGAGTACTGGCACATTAAAGGGCCATGAATCTTGCTTGGGAGAGGGAAGTGGGTTGAGAAATAATATGCCAACAAGCCAATTTTGAATTAATTTCACGGGTACAATTTCTCTAATGAAATTCTGCGAAGCAAATACAGAAAATGAGGTCCTCTTATTCTCTTTCTTCGTAGGTCTCGAGTGAGGGTTGGAGAAGCGTAGTGCCAATCGAGGAAAGCTGTGGTCCATCGGAGCTTTTGAGCTTGATTCGGTGGGTTCGATGAAATCTCGAGCAAGAAACCTCAATGGCTTGGTCTTGGTCGAGAGGCGGGTCTGACAAAATCTCGAGAGAGCACAGCCTTAATGGCTTGGTCTCGGTCGAGAGCTAGTTCCGATGAAATCCTGAGAGAGAGAGACCTCAATGGCTTGGTCTCGGTCGAGAGTTGGTGGTGGTATCAACAGGGCTTGGGAGCTTGATCCGTCGGTTCTGACTTGTGACTCGAGCGAGAGCTGGAGAAACGTAGTCTTGATCGAGGTCCAGTACTGATGAGGCTTGCAGGCTTGATCTGGTGAGTCCGTGTGAAATCTTCCGAACGTTTTCAAGTCAGCAGGACTTCGACGAGTTCTGAAGAGTCTTGATTTTGGCAGAGTTTTTTTAGGTTTTGGCACCTTCTCTTCTATTTAGTGTGTTTATTTCTGAAGAGAGGAGCCCTCTATTTACAGAGGAGGGGAGCTGATGTGTCAATCCTCGTACTTGAATATGATTGACTGATCAGAATCAATCTTGACCGCCCATTATAATTTTATGAATAATTATCTAATTTTATTTGTAGATAATATCCATTTGTGGAGATATTTTATATTTCTCCAGATTTTCTATAATATAATGTATTTATCTATACAAGATATTATATGTATTATCTGAAATTATATTTGTTAATTCCAGAAAATATCAAATATATCAATTAACCACAGATATTTTACTGTAGATTACTGATAATTTCCCACTAACACGTTTCGTGTATGTACTTATCGAGAAAATTGTGAAATGTAATTTATCTGAGACTTTAATACCGCATTTAAATGATGATTTAATATGTCGGATAAGTGAGGTGGCAATTTGCAATTGGCTGCGATTTTTCGAGTTCTACAAAAAGAACCATTTTGGGATGACTTAACAGACTTAGCAATGAATATAAACGAGCCAAATGGGTACTGATAGGGATTTTAAATGTGAATTAAGATCTTATGAAACATTAGGAACGAAGTGTAGAGCTAGTTCTTTCGAGTCATATTTGGATAAATTCACGTTAAATACAGGACTCATAGATCTTGGATTTATAGGAAGTAAGTTCACATGGACAAATAACAGGATGGGATTAGCAAATACAAAAAAAATGACTAGATAGGGCATTGGCCAATAGTGAATGGAACATTCTTTTTCATAAAGTTTGCATGACTTACTTGTTAGTACACAAATATGATCATTGCCCAATACTACTAAGACTTTGGCAGAACAATTTATCAAAGCCAAAATCGTTTAGATTTGAAGTTGCTTGTTAAGAGACCCCACCTGCAAAATAGTAGTTTCAAATGCTTGGAAAGAGAGCCCTCAATGATCTTGGCCCTATCAAATTTCAACAAAAATCAATAGAACTAAAACCTCTATGAGAATTTGGAAGAAGGAACATTTTGGGCTATGTGACCATAAAATAAATGCTTAGTCAAAAGAATTATAGGAAATTAGTAATTTAACTCCATCGATGGAACTAATAATTAGGAAAAAAGAAATGAAACACAGTATAGACGAATATCTGCTGGGAAAGGATATTATTTGGTATAAAAAATCTAGGGAGCCTTGACTGAAATTAGGGGAAAGAAATTAAAAATTTTTTCATCTATCAACTTTGGTTAGAAGACAAAGATTATAGTATTTACACAATAAAGAAATCAAGAATGCATTTATGACCCTCAAGAAATTGAAACTTATTTTCTTCAAAATTTCACTAAACTATATAACACTTCCAACCCAATCATACCAGAAGATTTAGAATGGTTAATGCAATCACAAATAACTGATCAGGAAAACATACAACTAATTCAAATTCCTAGCAAAGAAGAAACTGAAAACACACTTTTTAGCATGCCAAACATAACCTGGGTCCTAATAGAGTGCTAGCCATTTTTACAAAGTAAATTGGAAAATAGTTGATGAAGAATTAACTAATGTAGTCCAACACTTTTTCTTAACAGGAGACATACTTAAGCAATGGAACAATACTTTGTAACACTTATCTCAAAGAAAAATATTTCATGTAACTTTAAATATTTTAGGCCCATATGTCTCACAAATAATTCATACAAAATAATTTTAAAAATACTCGAAAATAGGCTTAAGGTAGTGCTAGATAGACTATTTGCTCTCAACCAAATGGCTTTAATCAAAGGTAGTTGGATCACAGAAAATGGTCTCTTAGCTCAAGAGATTGTACACGTAATGAAAAAAAAAAAGATGTAGAAGGGGGTGGGTGGAAATGAAAATAAACCTTGAAAAAGCATTTGATAATTTAGAATGGAAGTTTCTCCTTACAATTCTCAAATGTTTTGGCTTTCATGAAACTTTTAGAAATTGGATAGCACAATGTATCCACTACTCCATGTTTTTTAGTTCTTATAGATGTTAAACCTTCAGGCTTTTTCAAATCAAGCAATGGCCTACATCAAGGGGATTCCCTATCCACATACTTATTCATTATCGATAGAAGTCCTATCTAGGTTGCTTTCTAAAGAAGAAAATTAAAGAAGCTAAAAGGTATACAACTTTGTTGGCAAAGCCCAAATATTTTGCACCTAATTTTTGTAGATGACCTACTAGTACTTTCTAAAGCTATCAAGAATGACATTATACATTGTAAAGAACTTCTAGAAAATTTTTTTCATTGGAGTGGCCAAAAAATTGATCTTGAAAAATCTGATCTCCTTTCTTCCAAAAACTTGTCATCTAGGAACAAAGGAGAAATAAATAAATCCTAGGAATGATGAAAATCAGGTCAAAAGCAAAATATTTAGGCAATCCACTAATGGTCACAAGAAATAGATCAAAAGATTTTCAATTCATAATTAACAGATTAAAGAGCAAGCTTGAAGCATGGAAAGCCAAAATATTGTCATGAGCTGCAAGGTAGTCCTGGCCACGGTTCTAGAACTGGACAGTTCCGGTTCGGAACTGTCGGCTCCGGTTCTAGAACTGGATAGTTCCGGTTCGGAACTGTCGGCTCCGGTTCGTGGGCCCTTGGAACCGGGGCAGTTCGGAATCAGACAGTTTCGATATGGAACCATCGTTCCGTCCGGTTCCGAGTCAATTGGTTTGATTTCTATTAAAATTAAATAAAATTTGATTTATATAACGAGTTTATTGTGTAAATCATTTGACACGTGTAAAATTTTACAATTATTGATAGTTAACTCTACATGTGTCAAAATTTGAATGATAATTTATACAACGAATTTATTTATATTTTGCATCACACATATTTAGAACTAAAAATGTGTAAAAATAAAAAAAAGTCCTATGTGTGTAGGCTGACAGCGGGGGAGGGTGGGCCTCGAGGGGGTAGGCCTAGGCCTGCTCTGATTGGGGGGGGGGGGGGGGAGGGATTCAAAAAAAAAATATATATATATATATATATATTACTTTTCCCGCCCACGGTTTCGGTTTTGGGAGCCAGTGGAACCAGCCCTAAACCTTAAGCCTTATGGTTTGAGGACGGTTTCGAACCTGTTCAGGTTTTGACCGGGCTGGTTCCGGGCCCAAACCTACCAGTGGCGAGGCCTACTGCACGGGCCACATTTTTTTTGATAATTGCAAGAACACATTAATCACTTTCAGTTACAAATAATTTGTCAATGTATAACATGTCCCATTTAAAACTACCTAAAACAACGAGTAATAAGTTGGATTAGTTAATCAGGAGAATTTGGTGTGGCAACACAAAAACATAATGCCCATATTACGCATCCTTCAAATTGGAATTTTCAATGTCGGCCTAAACAAGCAGGTGGTCTAAATTTTAGGAAAATTGAAGATAATAATATAGTTATGTTATCAAAAGTAGAACAGGTCCTTACTGTAAATCCTAAGAGCTTAGCATCTAAGGCTCTAGTTGCAAAATATGGGAACTTCTTGAAACCAACAAATCGAAATAATGCATCTAGTTCACATATTTGGAAAGGACTTCAAATATGTAAAGAAACAATACAAAAAGGCTCTTGTGAAAAATAGGTGATGGAAAAGATACATTCATTTGGACTGGCCCTTGGATTCCAAATAGCAAAAAACTTCATCCCCGCTCCTGCTGACTCAGCATCACCAAATCTCAATGAAAATATATGTGATCTAATGTTGGATAACCCAAAGGGATGGAACAAACAACTTATTGAAGGAATGTTTGATACTCAAATAGCTAACAATATACTGTATACTCAAACAGCTAACAATATATTGTATATTGACCTTTCTTTTAAGGACTATAAGGAAGATTTCATATGGACTCTAAACTCAAATGGAAAGTTTATTGTCAAATCATTTTACTTGGTTGACCAAAAACATCATTTTAATTATGAAAATAAAATTTTCTGGAAAATGGTGCGGAGTCTTAAGATCCATGAAAATTTTAAAATCCACTTGTGGAGATTCGCAAATGAACGCCTCCTTTGATTCACTAAAGAGGAGGACCCATGCCCCCTCTGTTGAACTGGTTTCGATAGGAAGGAGTACCTATTTAGGGACTCCCTTTTCTACTGTGTAGCATGGAGGGAATCGTCTTGGGGTATTTGTGATGTTAATATTTTTGGTACTTAGCCAATGGACAAATTTTTTAATCTCTCCCCCTCAAACATTGACTAATTATTTATCACATAAATATTCTAAAAAGTATTGAGAAGGCACCATGGGAGATTGAAATAATTGTTTGCAATATTAGAAATTTAAATATGCTTTTTTAGAGCTTTGAATGTGCCTGGTCAGTAGATTCGGTAATATGGAGGCACACTCGATGAGTCAATTTGGAATAAGATCAGGAGTCTCAACTCTGTGTATTATTTTGAGCAATGTTATATTATGATTTATCCAGCAAAAAACACGTAGAGAAACATTAACTACAGGATGATGAGAGATCTTTTCTAATCCAGTTGTGTTTGTTTCAACTCATCTCATATAAAATAGAAAGTAAATTGGTATAATGCTTATCATGGCTCAAAAATGAGTGAACAGACTTAGACCTTAACCTTATGAATTTTAAAATAGAGGGTTTGCTAAAAGGATGGTTGCCAATACCATAGTTTTAAAAACCGGACCGGACCGGCCAGTCGAACCGGTCGGACCGAGAACCGGACACCAGCCTGGTCTGGTTTCACTAATTACTCCATTTGCATCAAGGACCGGGTTGGACAGTGTGAACCGTTTGGTCTGACCAGGTTTCCACTGAACCCATAAGAACCGGTCAACGAAGAAAAATAAAAAACAGGAGTCAAAAATAGAAAAAAAGGAAACCTAAGCTCTAAATTAAAGTATAGAATATAACAATTTTTTTGTAAATTTGAAATTATAAATTAATGTATAGAATATAAAATCTTACATTGATATTACTAATTTTATACTATTATAAGTATTATTTACAAAAATCCGGTTAGACCCATTGAACTCCGATTGAACCCAAGAACCCAAGAACCCAAAAACCCATACCTTCACCGGTTTCTGGCCCTGTCCGGTTCTAAAAACTATGGCCAATACTGTGATTACTATGATTACAAGCCAAAATATCACATAAGATGGAAGCTCAAATCACACAAAGTTAAATCCTTAGCAGACTCATAGATTTAGATTTCAAATACTCAGAAGTCAAGTCCTTGCAAGCTCATAAGTCTCATTTTCATTACGATGGCTAATCTCCATACCAATCGAAAAGCGGTCATGTAGGGGGCTTCATCAACACCAACTCCTCCTTCATTGTCATTTACTTCGTGATCAATATCCAAGCGAAGTTTATCCAAATTTAGCTCATCTATATCACATCAAAAGATATTCCTTATTAGATAAAATCACATAAAACTTAGAACACATCAAAATCAAGCAAATAACGGAAAAGATTAGAAGTTGCAAAAATAGTAAAATACCATATTTCTCATTTTATTCAATGGCAAATCTTTCCACATCACGATGAAAGGTTTCCAACTCCTCATTTGATAAAACTGGAGGATCATCCTCTAAAATCCAAGTAGCATTAGCATCAACCATTTCATAATCAATGGGATTTTAGTTCCAACCTGTCATGTAATTCTTGCTCGATAAAAATTCTCTTTAAATATGAAAGCAACTTACTAAACTATTGCAAAACAAAATGTAAAAATAAAATATACCTCTGTCACAACTTCAAATTGTAGTGGTTATATACTAAGTCATTTAACCTTCAATGCTCTAATATGGCGCCCTCTTCTTGGAGTGAACGTGTTTGAATACACTCCAATTATGCTAACATCTTGAAGCACTACAAGTTTGGTTCAAGACACAAATTGCTAACTTCTACAAATTTAATACACCACTACCATAACATATCCACCATTCATCTGAAATCAAAAGAAAATATTCTAATTGAATGATAAGTAGTAACAGAGAATATGAGACTGACATGAAGTAAAGAGTATTTACTAGGAGCCATCACATTGCGATCGGCTATAGCACATACTCGACCAAATCACCTTCATCATTTCTAAAATACTTTATCTCTTTGGTCAGTTAGCTTGATTAACAATTCTGAACTTCCAAATCATACTTTTCAATAACATCAAGTAGACTTGAAATAGTGACCATATTCTTCTCAAGCCAATATGGATCATATTGATTTCTTGGATTGAGCCAATAACACGCAACATGCAAATTTTTGTGCAATCACCTATCCCATCAAGCATCAATTATTCGAATATAAGGCTCTACCCTCTTCTTCCTATTTTGGAATCTTTTCATAATTTCAACTCAAGCATTATGCATTGCATCATATAAATATCCCATGGCAAGCCTATCATCACTATCGACTATGCGTAACATGTGAAACAAGGGCTCAGTTAAGTACACTATGGTTGTATATTATTTCTAAAATGTCAAGTCCATAACAAGCTCCATGAATTTTCTTCCTGCAAACTCTTTTACACAAGATGAAGAAGCCCATTCCTCAAATGATATTGTAGATATTAAAGCATTTTCTTGAGCCAAAATATTTGCAATGCTAGAAAGTTAGTGGCAAATCGAGTTGGTGCTGGATGAAGTATTTCTCTTCCATTGGTGTGCTTCCTCATCAAGTGCAATGCAGAGTAATGGTTAAAATTGTACTTTGTAATTTTTGAAGCATGAGTCATAAATATCACTTCTTCATCTAGCTTACCTATATCTTGAAGAGTCAAATTGATGTAATGTTCTGCACAATGAGACCAAAATATAGTTTTGATCACTTGCTATAGCATCCTCTCAACAGCCACATAATTAGCAGTATTATCCGTTACCATATGAACATCATTTTCTACACAAACAAACAACACCACCTCCTTAAACAGTTTATACAACATGTCTGCACTCTTGGAAGTATTAGAGGCAATAGCCAACTTGAGAAAAACCGTTTCTTTCGGCCAAATAAATAATAATAACATGGCCTAAAATCCTAAATTATAGGAGACTTAAATTTGCGGATCTTCTCATCATTCTTTGGGTTGATAACTCAATAACTATTAGCCACATCTCAATATATCAGGCTTCTAGGTTCAATTCTCCTTTTATTTATTTATTTATTTTTATATTTCTCATTTATACTTGACTATTCACAATACTTGAACCAGAAAACCTTTTTGATCGGTACTTGAACTGGAGAACTTATTTAAGAGTAAGAGATACCAATCCACCTCAATCGATCTTGTTAGTAAGTCTAAATATATTTTTCTATATATGATAACAACAGTAGAGTTCTGATTAGACGCTAAGGTGCTCAACTTCCACTGAGGAGATCAAAGTTTGATTTTTCATGAGACAATACTTGGTGTGCAAATAATGTGGTTGGTGGTCAGGTTTCTCACTTGAGCTGCTTCAAAGCTCAGCAATGATTAAATTTTCAATAATGAAGTTTCTGACAAAATATATTGCCTAAAATTTGTTAACAATTCTAATTCTTCAATAAATTTAACGATAAATTTTATCAACTATATGACTCAAATTCATCGATACATATCTTTGAAGATGGTTTTTTGGCAAAGCAACATAATTTACTGGTAATTTATCAAAAAGAATAAGTTTTCATATATTTTCATACAATTTTGATGACATATTGATCGGTCTTTACTTCGATAAATACAAAGTTTCTTGTCATGATGGTTGCCATCACTTTTCAGTTAGTACTTGTCCAATCTTTCAAGTTAAGCAAAATTTTATTATTGTGCCAAAATATGCTAAATCCTTATCATAATCAGTTCCCCTTTCAAAGACAAAAGAAAATTATCCTACATAAAAGGATTGTGCACCACTGTTTACTAGTTTAGTTTGATCAAATATGTTGTCAATCGATACTGTACAAATGAAAGGCTTCCCATTAATATTATTGGATGTTCTCAAGCAGATTTATAAGATGAAAAGCATCATGTCTTAGACTTTATTGCTAAAAAAATAGTTGGTTCACTGATGAGAGATTATGTGTTAGCTAATATGCTATTAAGGATAATAATGGCCAGAAATATGGGTGTCCAAAAAAGGTCTGGTTCAGTTTGATATACTAAGTCTGAATTAGAGTTGGTTTAAGAGAAAAAGATTGGATTGTTTTAAACCAGCTCAAAACCACTTGAAATAGAAAATAATGGATTTTTTTATTTTTTACATTTGATTTTGAGTGAATAGACGATCTCTCCTCGAGAGATGCATTGTATATCAAGTTCATCATGTTCTAATTTTGTATTGCAATATTGTCTTGTTGAACGTTAATTAGGTTAACTTGAACATCAATTAGGCGATCATGCACATCAATTAGGTCAGGTCCACAGAACATCAATACATTTTTGAACATCAATTTAATCATATTTGTACATCAGATTTGTCCTTTCATTCATAAATCCATCCATTTTTAAATAGAAAACTCGTTGAATATTAGTTAGGTCCTTCCACGCACATTTAGATACATTTGAATATTTAGTCCTCATGCTTTAAAAAAGTCGATTAACATCAATTTCATCCCCTCTTTCTCGCTCCCTCTCCATCTCTCGCACACTCTCTCCCTCTCCCACTCCCTCTATCTCACCCTCTCTTTCCTTCCCTCTATCTTTCCCTCCCTCCCTCCCCATGTTCGACTCACTCTCTCTCTACCTCCACCACGCTAACACAGCCACGACCACTTCGTCCCATCTAATGTCCTCCTACCTGATGATCTCGAGCCTAGGATCTTCGACATCAATGTTAGGACATTGGAATAAGAAAAGGTCTGATACATTGGTTGCTAGCTAAAAGAGGATGTTTTCAGCTTTGGGCTGATTCTGGAGGAGCTAGCAATGGGGAAGAAGGGGGATGAAGAAAGACTGGGTTGGATGAGGAATCTATTGAGAGCTGGTTGAGCTGAGAATGCTATGGAGGTGAGGATGAGGATCAGCAGGTATTCGGTGATTGAGATGGTAGAAACACTTCAAGTTAGCTACGTGTGCATGACAAAGTCGCCTGAAGGTGGCCCAACATGCAGTAGGTCCTAGGGTTGATCAAGGACATACAACTATGACAATCTCTCTCTTTTTTTTTATCAATGCATCTCAATAAAAAATATTTATCACCATGTGAAGATTAGGAAGTTCTAGTTCCATGAGCTACTCGTGCTCATATTTCAAAATTGCAATAGTGACTCGCATTGATCCCCGACATTTACTTCCACATGCTTATGCTAGTCTAAGTTGGGGTGTTTAGATTGTGATGTTCCTTTGATATCCATGAGAGAGGATGGAAGATTCTGCTGATGATTTGTGTCTTTTGTGTATTCATGACATCAAACTATGATGTGGGAAGAGAGAGGGAGTGATGGTGAAGAGAGATGGGAATAATATGTTTACATGTGTATTAGAGGGGAGAGAGGGGGATTGATGGAGCTGAGAGAGAGGGGGAGGGAGGTAAGAAAGAGACAAGGAGAGAGATGGGAATAATGTGGAGAAAGAGGGTGGGAATTGTAGGGTGAGAGAGAGAGGTAAGAGAGTGGGAGAGATGGGAATGATGGGGAGAGAGGTGTGAACAATGTGTGCCGATATGTATCAGAGAGGAAAGAGGGGGAGGGAGGGAGGGAGTGATGAGAGAGAGAGGTGAGATGATGGGGGAGGTGGAAATATGATGGGAGAGAAGGGGAAGAAGAGGGCATGAGAAAATAAGTAAGAAAATTTTGAACTCTAAGGGACCTATTCGAAATGAACTTATTTATCATTTTAACGTTATTATTATTTTGTTGATGCTTGGATAAAATTGATGTACGCAAGGACTAAATTGATATTTAGGAGGACCAAAATGATATTCAAGACTATCTAATTGATGTTAGAATCACTCAATTAATATTTACAAGACCTAATTAATGTTCATTCGAAGGATATTGATATACAAAATTAGAAAATGACGACAAGATTGTTGATTTGCTGTTGATTTTTCTATTAAGCCTATCTTTGAAGGTTTTCAAGGCTAAGTCAAATGACATAATCTTTTCTCTTTGTGTTGCAGCGAAGAAATGAGCTTGTGCATCCTCTTATAAAGCAAATGGAGTTCCTCTACAGGTTCTACAACTTCTACAATGTCAATGAGGCTCATGCTTCCTCTTTTTCTGTGTTGAGGATTATTAATCAATTCCTCCACTCAAAGTCTCTCTTCTCTCTCCCAACAGTCTTGGAAGCCTAATATATGCCCCTAGCATTTTCTATGTCGATCCTCCGGTGGCCACAATCCTGGTAAGTGCAGTGAGTGCAGAGATACAGCCAAACCTCATTCTTCCCTCATTTAGGTCTAGTCATGAGTCGGTTTTTTATTGGAACTATGCCTAAACCAGCTCGGAACCTTGAGGAGGGCGGTTTCAGGTTGATATCATTTGTAGGAATTGAAACTGTCGGTTTCGGGCTGCAATTGGAATGGACAGTTCCAAACCGGAATCGAAAATTGAATAAAAAAAAGGGTATTGATCAATTTATGTATAAAATTATGTACTTTTTAAAATGCAATGTATTTAATTTATTTTTAACTTATTTATGTATTATTTAAAAAAACTTGTTGAATTGGATGATTACAAAAAGGTAGCACCGAACTAGATAGAACCGTGGTTCTGAACCATCCTAGGAGCGGTCCAGGGCCATTCTGAACTGTGGCTAGGGCAACCCTCATTCTTCTCCACCTGTGCACTCGCTAGGTCTGTTGCTTTGCCTTTTCTTCTCACTTGGTCAGTCGCAGTGTCACTTACGTTCATTCTACGTTTCAATTTCAATTTCCAAAGAGGAGGAATCTCGTCATCCTAGGTTTTCGATTTGAGATTTTCCAAAGGGGAAGCTTTGGCGACAGTGATTACCTTGTTCGTTGTGTTTTTAATTATTATTATTATTTATTTTAAAAATTGGTTTGGTTCCTTTCAGTTCAAACCGATTAATTGAATTGATCACACTTAAAATTTAACCAAACCACTTTTCATCTTAAAAACAAAACTAAATTAGAATTGGTTCGGGGAGAAATTGTTCTTTTCAGTTCAGCTCGAGTTTAGTTCTAATTTGTCCTGAATCAACTTATTTATTTGCACACTCTTAATCCGAATCAGGACATGCATTTGAAGACTTGAATCTGTCCCGTCTTCTAGGGCCACCAACCCACTTGGATCCATGCTCCATCGCAAGTCTAACTAGGGCAGTAGGGCCGATCGGACCTGCATAGGACCACAACATCTATCCGTATCAAGAATCAAATCACAGGTGCTTTAGAAAGTCCCAGCACCACATTCTTCTAAACTTTTCGATGGGTTGGCCGTGTGAATTAAGCTATCATAATTTGTTGCCAACAACTTGAGGGTCAGATGCTTGAGATACAAGGGTGCATTCCCTTTCCCGTGAGGGTGTAGTTGGAATTATTAATTCTCATCTCTCACGGTCACTTATGATCCTCATATGGTGCATATAAAAGGAGGGAAAATTTTATCCAATTTTTTTCAAATGGGACAATATGCGAACCTAGTTTTCTTGCACACCATCTGATATTTAAATTCTTAACCATATCTGATTAATTCATATTTAAATTAGGCCAACCTACTAAAGAGTAATATTCATAAAATAATTCGACAAAATTTTATTTAGATAAAGTGATGATGAACCACGTCAATCAGTCTAGCTTATTAGATTAAAATAAAGTTTTATATTTTCAAACCTTTGGTTATAAATAATTTTGTATTACAACCTACATTTAAATATATAAAATAATATTTTTCTTATAAACTAACTTTCTTTCAGAATTTATCAATATTCGAGCAAAACGTACACTAATTAATTTTTAGGTAAAGAGTACCTTCTTCTTTTTTTTTGCTGGGGGTAGAGAGTCCTTTTGGTTTTATCGTTTTCAACAAGATCACATGTATCCTCCCACTAATGTCAAGGACCAATCCCCGGAGTCCACAAAATGTTATTTTAGTCCATCAGCGAGATCCTTGCCGTAGAATCCCTCCGTCGGAAATTATCTTTTTTGGCAATAATTTTTTTTTTTGTGTAACGACTATATCACGTGATAATATTAAAATAATATTATAAACTAATAAAATTTAACCACTTTAAAATTTTTTAGTAAAATTCTAAAAATAAAAAAAAATTCTAAAATAAATTAATTTTATTAGTTCTTGATATCATATCAGTACTATCACTGGTTATGCAAGACTTTCATATCAAATGCCAAATTCTTCTTCTTCGCTGCAACTCTTCAGTCTTCAACTGTACCAAACTCATAAACGCAACTTGTAACTTTTTTAAAATTTTTTTTCCTGACAAAAAAAACCTTTTTAAATTTTCCGATTTAAACAAAATGGCACTTCCAATTCCCTCTTAACATTCCCACATTCATCTAAAATGGCTACCCCAAGCACCTCTGAGAGAACAACCTTGCTTGCTGTCATCTTCATCTTCTTCCTTTCAGTTCCTTCCCAAGCATGCCACCGGATCGACCGAGAAGCCCTACTCCGGTTCAAGGACCGGATCACGTCGGACCCATCCAACCTTCTCCGCTCATGGGTCCCATCTTCTGACTGTTGCACTTCGTGGGACGGCATCTCGTGCGACCCGTCTATCGGTCGTGTAGTCAACCTCACACGCCCTGGTCTCGTCTCAGATGACGACTTCCTCCTTGACACATCCATGTCGGGGACACTGTCTCCTTTCCTAGGAAACTTGTCTTTCATCCAGCTGCTTGACCTTAGCAACCTTAAGGAAATCACCGGACCTGTCCCCCCCGAGCTTGGCCGGCTGTCCCGGCTCGAATACCTGTTCTTGGACTCAAATAGGCTCTCTGGGTCAGTCCCCTCCACATTCAGGAACCTCAATCAGCTGAAAAAATTGTATCTGAGCGACAACCGTCTCTCGGGCCGGATACGTAGTGATGTTTTTAGATCAATGAGGTCACTCTTCGAACTTGGTCTTTCCAGCAACTGGTTTTCTGGGCCGATCCCATCTTCAATAGGAGATTTGGTTGAGTTGACCAAGCTTGACCTTCATGAAAACAGATTTTCTAGCAGCATTCCTCCCAGCATAGGAAACCTCAGGACCCTCAAGTACTTGGACCTTTCAGATAACCGGATCAGCGGACGGATTCCCGAATCAATCGGTCAGCTTTCCTCCTTGGAGCTGCTCTATCTCGATCACAATTCTATCGGAGGAGCCATTCCTTCTTCCATCGGAGACCTCAAGTCCTTGGTATTCTGCCGACTATCAGAAAACAAACTGACCGGAAAAATCCCGCCATCAATAGGCAACCTCACGAAAATCCAACGGCTCATCCTCGAGAACAACAAGTTCGACGGGAAATTGCCCTCCACGATCGGCGATCTGACCACTCTCACTGATATCTACTTCTCCAACAACCGGTTTGAGGGAAGTATCCCTCTGAGTATCAGGAATTTACGGAATCTTCAAGTGCTGGATCTGTCGAGGAATCGACTGTCGGGTCCAATCCCTCCAGAGCTTGTTCAACTGCAGAGTCTTCAGAGCTTGGACCTCTCCTTCAACCCACTTGGGCTGGTAAGCCTACCAACTTGGTTCAGACATTTGAGGCTCTTCAGGTTGCTGCTTGGAGGAACCGGGATCACGGGGCGGCTCCCTAGATGGCTCTCATCGTCGAGCTTATCAACCCTTGATCTTTCGAGCAATGGCTTAAGCGGTAAACTACCCAGTTGGATAGGTAACATGAGCAGCCTAGCATTTCTGAACCTATCAAACAACGGGTTTCACTCTCTGATCCCGAGCGGATTCAAGAACCTCTCAATGCTCATGGATCTTGATCTCCACTCAAACAAGTTCTACGGCCAACCCGGAAATATTTTCTTGAAGAATGTTGAGGACCCACTTGGACACTTCAACTCAATCGATCTCTCCAACAACATGTTCACCGGTCCGATCGACGGGCACATTGGGGAGAGACTAGCAATGAGTTCAATAACAACCCTGGTACTGTCAAACAATCCTCTTGGTGGGTCCATCCCGAGATCGATTGGAAAACTGACAGAATTGCAGAGGCTGGAGCTCGTGAACAACCGGCTCTCGGGAACCATACCGCCGGAACTTGGCAACGCGAAGGGGCTGGTGACGGTTTTTCTCTCACAGAACATGTTGAGAGGCGAGATTCCGGAAGAGGTGTTGAACCTGAACGAGCTCAAGGAGTTTGATGTTTCTTGGAATCGACTGAGTGGGAGAATCCCTCCTCATCGGGCCGATCTTCCGGCATCAGCATTCTCGGGTAATGCTGGTCTATGCGGGGCACCCCTTCCTCCGTGCAAGGACCCATAAGCCGACCATTTCGTTCACAAGCTCTTTATTTTACTCGACAAGAATTCCAAAACCTTAATTTCTTGAAGCATTCGACTGATAAGGAATATTTGTGAGAAACAAGGGAACATGTTGTACTGTTTAGAATGAAAATCACCATCTCTGCTCTTGTCCATTCAACAAGATTACATTTTATCTTCTGTCTCGTGATCGTTGTGTCATTATTTGCCCGGTGATGAGGTTGACCGGGAGATGAGTGCCGTAGTCCACGATATTGAATGCAGTCCTCATGATTTTATCCTTGAAAAAATGCTCATTGGATGTGAGGTATTACATTCTCGAACATTATAAAAGTCTGAAATCTCTTTTTTTCGACATGTGATTGTTTACGGCCGATGCCCATCATTAGCGATCCTATCTGCAAAATGAAGGACTTGAGTTCGAGTTTAACATGAAGAATACCTCACGGACTGTAGTACAGTGATGGGAATAATCCTCATCATCGTTGGATGATGGGCTAAAGAAAAGTTCAGTGCTGGTTCCATCCCCATGGTACGGTCACTTCTGCAACATTACGAAAGAGAGCCTTCAACTTCAACCTTTTGATTTTGAGTTTATTACTTGTGTCATTGCATTAAACTCCATTAATCCATTTCGGATACATACATATATATATATTTGATTGGAAAATTTTGAGGGAAAAATAAATGAAGTATCTAAAATTACCATACATTCTCAAAATGATTTAACTGAGATGACAAGACATCTATTCTTTTAAAAAAGTTTCGAATTAGAGTTTTAAGAATGGAGAAAATTTATCTTGAAAGAATTTTATCCCCAGTGAGCACATTCAGCTCGAACTGAAATAGTCAAACCTGTCAAACTTCCAAATACCGATGGTACAGGCAAAAAAAATTTATCATCCCTTAACAATGTAAGTTAGTTGAGAAGATAAGACATCCACGCTCTCCCTCTTTAAATAAGGTTTCATATTCGAGTTTTGTAAATAGACAAATTCTTATCGTGAGTGTTACCTCCTTCATAAGTTGACCCGGACCGAACCAATATTAGTTAGAATTCATTAGATTTGATAGATTCTTAGGTGAATTCAGCTTACAATACCAAATAAATGTTTAACGTATTATCATTAAGTATCATATCACATTTTTCTATTTATTAATAATATTTATTTTTAAACATATTTGAAATGTTTATTTATGTGTCGGATGTTCATTAACTAAATTATTCACGTTATTTATGAGCTCGACTCGCATAAGAAACTCTCATTAGCTTTATAGATATTATATGAAAAGTAAAGTACCGACCTTTCCATCCATGGGAGACTTGAAATTCGTGATCGATTGCTTGAATTTAAAGCGAAAAAATATACAGATTAGGTCCTTAGGCACATGATGATGTTGGATTTGCAGCAGATATTCAGTGCGAATGAAAGAGGACAAAGTGCAACGAGACGAACCATAATGAATTGAATTGCAGCAAAAGCCACAACCAATCGTCAGAATTGTCTTCAAATTGAAAGTTAATCGTGCATGTGGGTGGAACCATCGAAGTGCACTCTGATTCACATGACAAAGTCTAAAAATGCAATCGCTATATCATGTGATAATACTAACGTAATATATTCATTTAATTAGAGTTAACATTTGTTATGATTTTTTTAAAAATTTTTTAGAATTTTTTTAAAAATTGATAATTATAACAGTATAAATATTAAAGATATGTCATCATATTAGTATTATCATGTGATATAACCATTGCACCGGACACTTTCTCGATTTGTAGAATCAAGGTGATCACCGTAAACATTGCGCTTAAGTCTAAAATGGAACTTCACAAAATAAATTTAGTACAGTAATATCTATTTCAATATAAGATCCAGATATATGATTCTCTTTAGTGGAATTTTTGGTGTACATGTTAACCCAATTCTCTTCACACTCTTTTTAGGACTTTCAGTCACATGACAAGAGCAGTTTCTTCAAGGCACGCGTTTTGTAATGTCAAAAGTTAAATATTTTATGTGAGTAATCAATAGTAAATGCATATTAAGGGAAAAATAAATGATAAATGCACACGGTGTAAGATGTCAAAGTTGGGGGAAAAAGCGATAGTAGTAGAAAAAGGTTGACTAATATTATAGTGTGGTATAAAATCTTTAAAACGTTATAAAATGGTATAAAATCTTTGAAAAGTTGACACTGATGGTACAAACCGTTAATTAATTGTTAACACTATTAGTAATTGTTGACATGGTGCTTATGCAGCTATTGACGCGACGTCATGTGACTGCTGACTCGGAAAATTGAACGACATAATAATAAAAACCTAGGGAGAAAGTTTGGCTAATGTTGTAATATAATACAATTTTTTCAAAACATTGTAGAATTGTGCAAAATATTTATATTATTATTATTATTATTATTTTATTTTGTTAGAAATTACAAAGTTTCCAGTATCACATTATCAATAATATTATTGTCACTATTATCGATCTGATATTTAAGATCATAAATATAAGAATCTTCATTGGAGTAATTATCATCAGTAACTTATTATTTTTCATGATTTGCAAAATATATGTCGATAAACTAAAAAGTTAAGTTCAAAAAAGTGTTATAAAAATTGAGATTTGAACCTTCAAGTCATAATGACAAAAATAACATTGGGATAATTAAACCGGCTATACAAAATCTTTTTAAAATGTTTCTTAGTCATACAAAATATTTTTTTTGTCGCATTTCAGTACAAAACTTTTCAAAAGTGCGCCACCTTGGCACATTCCATCAACTTTCGACTAACAGCATTAATATTAACTGATGTGGCACTATGACGTGGATGCCAGACGTGCTTGTGGTTCTAATATGGCACGTGCATATATTATAGTTTATTAAAATTTAATATAAAAATTTTAAAAAACTTAAAATTTTACTAAAAATAAGAAAAAATTTACAAAATTTTTCAAAAATACAAAAAATTAGGATGTCAAAAATTTATAAAAATTGAATTTCAAAAAATAGAAAATAATATTAAATTTTAAAAACTCTATTATAAATTAGATAATGTTAAGAAAGAAATTTATTAAAAAAAAGTAAAAAGGCAAGTAAGAAATAAAGAAATAATTTACCATTCTTTATTGGCTTTCCCTTTTATCCTCTTTAAAAAAATTTAAAAAAACTTAAAAAAATCTTAAAATTTTACTAAAAATGATAAAAAATTTACAAAATTTAGGAAAAATTTTAAAATAAAAATTCAAAAATTTATAAAAACCTTACTTTTAAAAAATAGGAATTAATATAAAAAATTTAAAACCGCCATTTTCTAAATTTTCTTTTATCTTAAATAAAGTAAGAACCCAATATTCCTTCTTTAACTTTCCTTGTCTTAACAAAAAAAGAACTTCACTCCATCTTACTCTTATCTGCCCCACAAAAAACCCAAGCCACCCATGTTTTTGTATCTGTTCAAAATTGCAAAATCCAACCCCAAGAAATACTTTACCATGAACTCATCTTTGCATCTCTTCAAAATCTAAGAATCAATGATCGAAATTTTTCTAATTCAGCCACACACTCCTTGCTAACTGAGGGGTCTATCTCCTCCTCGTCCTCTTCAACACAACTAATGTCATGGCCAAGACGTCCTCCTAACCAATCGAGGGGTCCCTCTCCTCTATTGACAAGATTGAGTTACAGACTGCAAACACTGGGGCTATAAGGTGAGGACTTGTGAAGGGATCTACGAGGAGAGGCTGAGTTGGAGGGATTTAGAGGCGGAGTTAGCTACGGTAGTGTAGTTGTTGAGCTAGTGAAGAACGAAGAAGTTAGCGGATGAGGAGGAGGAAGATGTGGCAGTTGCGTCACCGAAGGAGGGAGAAAGTTTGAGCGTTTTTTCGAGCTTGTCCATGTCTTCAATGGTAACTTCAATCTTGTTGGGTTTTCTTCTCAGCATCATCTCTGTAACCTACTGCCACAACTCATAACAAATTTGCTTCAATCTCTAGTTCATCTTAGGGGATGTTTCCGTGTAATCTTTTAGGCACAAAGGAAGACCTAGGGTTTTAATGAGAGGAGAAATTAGGAGGAAAAAGATGAACTTTGGATGTGGAGAATGGGAGGAAGAAGATGAATGGGTTAGGGTTTTTTGAATGAGAGATTAAGAGGATGAAGATGAATGTGTATTTTAAGTTTTCTTAATTTTATATTTTATTACATTTAAAAATATTATAAACGTATGCCATGTCAACAATTGTATACGCGTGGCGCATATGTTAATATATATCTAGAGTCAACAAAAATTGACGCCGTTAGTTAAAAGTTGACAGAATGTACCAATGTGACACACTTTTGAAAAATTTTTAATTGAAGTGTGACGAAAAAAAGATTTTGTACCAATATAAAATATTTTGAAAATGTTCTGTACCGCCGGTGTAATTATCCCAAACAACACCTAATATTTAGTTCATATCATTGGATGGGTTATATACAATAATTTTTAACTAAGTAGTGGAGAGACATTAAGGCAATTAACCCCGCTCCCTAACTGTGATTATGTGGTCTTTACGAGTAGTTATCATGATGACTTTAGTCTACCCACTCTCTAAGGCATGCTAATATAAAGAAGATTACTGCAAAGTTGATTAGTGATGATCACAACATATGAGAGAGTGTGGGAGGGGAAAGAGGGGATGGATGGTCTTAGTATTTTATTTGCCAAAAAAATAGAAGCATAATAAAAGTATGAAAATTTTGTCTTATACTATAATGTTTTGAAAAATATGTATCATATTATAACATTAACAATATTTTTTGTACAATTGGTGTTTTTTTCAAGGTTTTTATTGTCATCTCATTCAGTTTTCCTAGTTAGCATCAATGTAAGAGCCACATAGGCGCCACGCCAGCAATAGTTAACGATGTTAACAAATAATCAACGGTTTATACTATTGGTATCAACTTGTTAAAGATTTTGTATAATTTTGTAATGCTTAAAGATTTGTAATATATTTAACATTAGTCAAATTTTTTATACCATTGATTTTTTTTTCCTTGATAACAAAGATAATAATGGCACATTTTTGTAAATATGAAAAACTAGAAATGGCAAGGCTAAAGTAAAATTTAGGATTTGAATATTATGAATGGAAAAAATTCTTCTTGAAAGAATTTTATTCCTTATTCATTCACTGACTTTGAATTGGTAAAGGGACTATTGAATTTTTAGATACTCATGGTAGCCATTAAAAAATGTCAGGTCGCCTAAGTTTGAGAAATATCCAATTTCCACTAGCTCATGCCCGAAACTCTCGGAATCATATTTATCACAAATTGTTTATGGAAAAAAAACAATAAAAAAGGCTCTATGAAGCCATTTAGATTTTTCCTTTTCCCAGGATCGGGATATCTTTACTATGAGAATTTTATTTTATCACATAACGTAAGGAAACACTAATTAAATTTTGATAAATGATTTTAATCTTCTGAGCAATTGTAATCATTATTACTAATCAGAATAGTTTAATCAATATTTTCTTAACAAGTAATTATGAGATAAGAGAATTTTAAGATTTTTTTTCCTTTGCTAAAGCATGCCCAACTCTACATAGGAACATTGATGAGAATTGTAAAATATTCACATATGCCATAAAAGGTTGTGCCCATATCCAACCTAAAAACTTAAACTAATATGTTGGTACTATCCATTCTCTTATAAACTAAGTTTCAATATCTTATTCGCTCGATGTGGGATTGACCCCCCAACGATCCATCTTCGGCAGTCTCCTTTAGGTCCAGTTGCCTAATTTACAAGCAGTCTACTCCAACATACACAATTCACATGGTATCAAAGTTGGGTTAACATACTACACATGAGAGGGAATATTAGATCCTATATTGGTTAAATTAAGGAATAATAATACTAATACCAAAGTCAATTGGCGGAGATGGTAACATGACCTTTTCCCCTGAGAAAGGTCTCAAGTTCGAGTTTTTTTAATGGAGAAAATTCATCTTGGAAGAGTTTTATCCCATGATAGGCCCTCTCAGCTTGAGTTAAATTAGTTAGGACCCGTTGAGTTTTTGGATACCAGTGATACAAATCGAAAAATTAAGGAATAATAATGGATTTGTAAGAGAACCATTTACCATCACTTAATAGTTTAGACTTTTTGGTGGAAATTGGCTCAGTCTCTTGTAAGCCAATGACAATCTTTGACGTAAGATCTAGTCCGTCTCCGACATGATTAAGCTAAAGTTGATGGGAGAATTTAATCCCAATAATTGGCTCAAGTGCATAAGGTATGCGTTTAAATTGTAAAAAAAAAATCCACAAGATGGAATGTTCAATTCTCACTTTGAACAGATAACTTGGTGAGACCCCTCACACATGTTAATATAGATTTAATTCATCCGTCAATCGTGGGACAATAAACTTCTCACTATCAAGAGGAAAAAATATTGAAAGGGGAGAAACCTCTTATTGGTGGAAACTGTTGAGAGTGGAAAAATGGATCACCACACCACTGAGAAAAATAAATTCAATGTTTTAATGAGTGTACTAAATTCCACCATCTATCGCTTCAAAACTTTTGGTTTTCAACGTAGACCAAGATTCTTGTAAGTCCTCTACAAACTTTATATGGCGCCCTAATAAATTATCATGTAGGCTAACACTTTACTAAGCTCATTCGCAGTACCGGTGTCACACCGCATCAGGGTCAAGTATGGAACTCGTGATCAATTAAGATTGAGACTAAAAGAAAAATGCCTGACTCATGGCCAGTTTATCGAGCACAAAAAAAAGTTGACTCGTACGTAAACCCAGTGACGAAAGGAAAAGGTCATCTCATGGTAGTTTAGCCCCTTCACCCGAGACCATAGTTTTAAAAACCGAACCGGACCGACTGGTCGGACCGGTTGGACAGGGAACCGGACACCAGCCCAGTCCGGTTTCGCTAATTGCTCCATTTGCATCAAGGACCGGGTTGGACAGTGTGAACCGGCCGGTCTGATCTGGTTTCCACCGAACCGGTCAAGAAACCGGTCAATGAAGAAAAACCAAAAAAGTAAAAAAATAAAAAACAAGAGTCAAAAATAGAAAAAAAGGAAATCTAAGCTCTAAATTAATGTATAGAATATAGCAATCTTATTTGTAAAGTTGAAATTATAAATTAATGTATAGAATATAACAATTTTACATTCATATTACTAATTTTATACTATTATAAGTATTATTTGTAAAAACCCGGTTAGACCCATCGAACCCCGGTTGAACCCAAGAACCCAAAAACCCATACCTTGACCGGTTTCCGGCCCGGTCCGGTTTTAAAAACTATGCCCGAGACAGGAAGGAAAGCTTCACTCGGGGTATAGTGTTGAGGGTAAATTTCATATCGGACCATGAATAAAAACGATAAAAGATAGTTTAAGAGAGTAATCCTCATTTAATAGTTTATGATACACCCATGATTAACATAGAGTTACATTCTAGCTTGCATAATAAGTCTCACCAATTACTTCCTAATCATAATCAGTGTAGAGACTTCAACATAATATCCAACTACTATTATTAGTTCCCAACCTCTACCTATCCTAATTTACTGTCCACTAGAAGTTATAAAATTTCCATGTAAATGTATAAACTTTTTCAGCACTCGCCCTAACGTGATAATATGTTTACACTTGATACGTACCCTAAATATTTTCTACCAACAACTGATATCGATTCGGGTATATTTCTTCCGCACTCGAGTAAGAGTGGACAACTTGACTATGAGGAGAACTTTCTTTTCCATCATCGGGTCATATAACCTACCACAAGTCGGATATTTTTCTCTCGGTGTTAGGCTGGGTGGTGTGAGCCCATGTGATAACTAACTCTAATACCATATAAATTTACACTAGCCTATAAGAGGTGATGCTGCCTCAAATCTCATTTATTCTATGTTTCAATTCATTGACTATCCAATGTGATATTTATTCCACAACAGGAATCACTCACTATCAGTTTACTTTTCGGTTTAGTGTAAGACTAATCATATATAAGATAGTGAACATTTTCATCGGACCATACTGTAGACCTTCAAAACTATTATAACCTGCGGGTCACGAAGTCTATATTAAGTAATAAGAAACAACAAACCATGCGGCAGTGCTGTCATTACTGCTGTCATTACTATTAGCTTGTTGCCTGTCCTCTTGGATTAAATCCTGCAAGGCTTTGATCGTCAGTCTTACAAGTTACATGCACAATGAGGTAAGATGTTTATACCCACGTCGACCGCACAATGAAATCAGTTGATCAAATCAGTAAGCGGTAGAAAGGAGAAAGTCTTGTATTTTTTTAGGTTTTATAAAAATAAATCCCTAAAACTTAATTTGATTTTATTGGTGTCATCATATAAACACTGTCATTTAATGATACCATTACATGAGAAATTCTTAAATGATCGTACCTCACCACGTGACGTGAGAAAATATTAATAAAAATATAACAAACGAACAAATTAACATAATCAAACAGTTGATATAATTATTGCTAAAAAAATAATTTAATTAATTCTTTTCTACTATTCACTACGCACAAAAAAAAACTCTCACTAGAAAGAGACAAAACATTTTTGGAGATCTTAGATGTGGAAATTATATTATTTTGAATAGTCACGTGAGCTTCCTCATTTGATTCCCCGCCCAGGAGGAAAGGGACATGAGGAGCGGCCTTCGTTACATTATTCGAACGCTCACTGCCGGATAGAGACTTCCTCTTAACCAATATACCGTATCATGGATTAATAATATTCCATCATTTTAACTTTTCTCGTAAAACTCTAAAAACAAAAAAAAAGTTAAAAATAATTAAATCTAATCAGTTTGCGATATCACAAAAAAATACTGTTACATGATATAACTGTTGGATATAGATTTTATCCCTCTTTGGACCCACGTGAATTGGTTGAAATGGTAAGACAAGTATTTTTCTTAAAAAATATAATGGGTTTCTCTCTTATAAATGGAAAAATTTTATTTTTGGACAGATTTATCCCTTACAGGCTGACCTGATTCCAATTTTGATCAGTTGGGACCCATTTAACTGCCGGATACTATACGGTGCTAAGAAAAAAAATCCTCTCCATGGCATGTTGGGAAAAGCGTCCCAAATTTTTGATGATGAGTGAATCCAAAGAAATCGTTCTTTTTCCGGAAATTATCTTAAAGTGAAACTGCTTCTTGTGGGAGCAAAACCAGTAGCTTGTGCTCTGATTCCGTTAGCTTTGAGAAAGGAATTTGACACAGCCCTAGCCTCTAAAAGTAGACCTCAGCCGTTACGTGCCCGATAACATAACATCAGTACCTAGGAGAGCTATGTTTAAGTGTAGTGTATAAACGGCTTATCTCTAAATGAGCTTCTGTACGTTTATACACCTATTTATTATAGGGTTAGAAGTGTCAAACCTGATCTATATTTCTTAGTTACCAAATCGAGCAGACACAACAAATCGATCATTAGTAAACCCACAACTACCTCTCGAGAATGCCAGGCAACAGACAACCCAAGGCTTGACCACACGGAGGCCTCTTTTTTCTGTCAACCAAGATCCTCTCGAACCCATAGAAAGCAGATAAATACGTCAGTGAATTATCCTCTGTTGGAGAAAAGAGTCTTTTATATAACAGGTATATTTCACAAGGCAAAAGGTGTTAAATATGTTGGTAATATATGTATAATCTCATATATTTGTAACTGTGTTGAGTGATGTGTTTATAACTATGACTTGTGGCGTATGCCTCGTGATGTATCCATTACATTTAAAACTTTTTCCTTCCATTGGGATTGGATTGGTATCTCATGGAGATCAAGTGCAAATAAAACACTAAAATATCAGTGACAAGAGGAAAAGAAGATCATATGCAAAGGTGCGTGATTCGAAATAGCGAGGTTCTTATGTCCTTAAGAATGCCTAGTTGAATTTATTATATTTTGAGTGGATACAAGGAGGTGATCCTACCTCACCACATAACGTGAGGAAACACGAATTAAAATATGATAAACGAGTAAATTAGTATTATTCACCCAAACAGTTGTCATAATTAATACTAATCAAAGCAATTTGATTGCTTCTTCCTCACTACATTATTATGAGGTAGGACTATCTAAGATTTTCGGATGTAAGGGGTGTTGAACCTCTCATCAAATAGGCAATCACAATCCGATCTACTCTTTTATCTTGGCTTTAGGACACGATCCCTATTTATAACCCTTTTGGGATCCAATAAAACTAGAAATAACCCTAAGGTACAAGGAAATCTCAAATAATAATAATAGACCTAAACTACTATCGTGATTCCCCTGTATAAAAAGCAAGTCCTATATCGAGTGATTAAATTCTTGCACAATTTTTATTTCCATTTTTGAAGCAGTGGATGTGGATGAATCTCCACGACCATCGATCCTTTAATGGCGTATGGACCGTCATTATTTTTTCCTCTCATCAGTATGAGAGCTCCATGGGAAATTTTCATACTACCACTCTACCATAATTTTACTATATTTAGAGGACGAAACAATGAGAGAGATATGATTCCAAAGTCAAACACATGTCTTTTCTAATATCTAATGTGGTCTTGATGATTGATCGTTGGAAATAGTATGCATTGTATCAACACAATTGATCTTTCAAGTTTCATTAGTTCTTATACATCTTCAATGGATTAGAATGTGGAGAACTAGTCTCAATTGGGAAATATGTTGTAAGAACATCATATATCAAGGATCAGCACATCCTTATGCTTGCTTCCCACCTTCTTCTGCATCTACCATGATATCATTGTTCTCATCCTCTACAATTATTATATGAATTGTGTTAGCTTATAACATCCCATTATTTTCTTCATGTGATAATAAAAATTTTTATTTATATTTCTTTGGACCTATATCGATTATTATAGGAACTCCTGTTCTGAGGTTTCCCTTTTACAACCATACTCGAGGAGTGGTTATTGATCTATTGCTAAACCCAGAATCACATTCCAACTTTTTCTTGCTTAAGAGATTGTCTTTGATGTCATTGATAGTTTGGGACGTCCTCCCATAAATCATGGCTTCAACAAATTATTTGCATGTTGTTGGCAACAAATATAAGAGTAGAAGCACCTGATTATTGTCTTTTGCCTTTGCATCGACTATAAAACTCATTGATGTAAGTCTTGAATTCCCTTTGGTCATATGAAGTGTGTCCGACTGATATTTCAAGAGGAGTTGACTAGAAATAGGCATTGAAAGATAAAGTACCTCAAGCTCGTTCCACAAGTTCGCAACCAATTGTTTAGAGTGAATCTCCTGTTGGATATCATTTGTGGGGCACAAAGGAAGGATCTTTCATGTCCAGGTTCTTCCTAACATCAAATGCAGAGGAGCCTTATGCTATGTTTGGTTGGAAGGAATATGAATAGATATTTCTGATCTATTCTATAGGAAACAGATAACCCTCATTTTGTTAATTTTGTATGCGGAATAGCAATTCCATGTGAGGAATAGATGGAGAATAGAATAGTTTTTTTTATTACTTATGAAACCATGAGGAATATAATAACTTCTATCCAGAATAATGTCCAAAAGTCCAAAAACTCTCCTATACTTTCTTAATTTAAAAAAATAATTCCAAAGATAAATATTTTTACCCTAATCTATCTCTACCTTTCAGCTCCCTCGATGAAAACGCAATCGTCTCCATCGACCTCTGATGGCCTCCTTCCCTTTGACCTCCATTGAGCTCCGCCAGCCTCCTTCCTATCGACTACTGTTAAGCTTTGTCGCCCTCCTCTTCAACGACCTCTGTCAGTAGCTTTCCCATCGACCTCCGTCAGCATCCTTCTCGTCGACCTCCACCAGCCTCTTCCCCGTCGACCTCCATCGAGCTCCATTAGCCTCCTCCGCTTCAACCTCTGCCAGCATCCTCCCCATCAACCTCCACCAGACTCTCAAGAATTTGAAGGTTCTTTCCTTCTTGTTGCACTCATAGACTAATATATAATTTTCACTTGGTTTGGTTTCTTCCTTCTTCTGCTTATTCAGTTGAATTTGCTCAATTCCAATTTTACAGTATTATAAAACTTAGTTATTTGTATGCTTTTATGAATGAAACGAGATTTTCATGGTGACTTTAGTGCTTGTGATTCTATATTGCTTGATATTGTCTGTGTCATCATATTTAGCATAAGAAACCTATCAAATAGAACATTGTTTATGTCCAGATCTTGTTGTTCTTACTTTATTTATGTATGCTCAGTATGAATTCTACTTTTTGTTTCAATTTCTGAACTTATCTTCTTGTGAACTTATGTGTAGAGCTCCTTTTTTTTAATTGAATATACTCAACTCTTTTGCTGAGATGTGTATGAGTTGATCTATTTTCCTAGTATGATTTTGTCTAAGTCGATGGCTAGTTGATTTCAATATGGAACTTGTGTTTGTTGAAATTGAACTACTGGTAACCTATTGTTGCTAGCTCGATAGAGACATGATTAGGAATATCATAACAGTTTTAATCATTTGTGTAGTCATGGATTGCTTGAGTTCTTGCGAGAGGAAGAAGAAGGTTGTTATGATATTTTGTATTCAAGTTTGTTTGTTATGAGAAGCATAATCACTATAATTATAGAAATAGCCGCTCTATATAGCCCTAGGCTAGCCATTAGGTCATATGAGTTAACATTTTATAGGAATAGGGATTATATTAGGAGCTTGTCTATTCAAATGATATTAGTTGCACTGAACAACTTAGAATGGATAGAAATGCATCCTTCAAACTATGCCATATGCTTGTAGATATTGGGGATTGGAAGCCTACTAAGAACATGCAAATTGATGGCAAGTAGCAATGTAGCAATGTTCTTTTATGTTTTGTCTTGCCATTTCAAAAATCGTCATTTTATATATATTCTAATATGCGAATTATTTGTTCTTATTTGTAACAAATATAACAAATATGTTATTTTGTTTACATAGAAAATGGTAGGGAATTCAAGTTCCATGACCTCGAATACTATAAGCGCAAAAAAAAGAAAATGATCTCTAGTTGAGGATGAAGCACTCGTTTTGTGCATGCTTGACTGAGGTGTTTGGGTGCTTATAATGAAGACACAAGATTCAAGTCAGGATACTTGCCTGAGATGGAGAAGTTGCTCGAGAAAAGTTGGAACTATGGCCTAAAGGCTAGATCACACATAGAATCCCAATTCAAGACCTTAAAGTGGAGCATCATTTATGATAGATGTATGAGCATTATACATCAAGTTTTGGATGGGACAATAATCAAAAGGCGGTAATGGCAAAGAAAGCCATTTGGGATGTTTACATTATGGTAAATACAAGTTTTATTTATTTGTGTAACAATAAAAATTATATATATAAAATATTATTGTATATTTATTTTGTAGACTCACAAAGAAGCTTCCCATTATTTGATGAACTATCTTAGATATATACCAAGAATCGAGCTACAGGAAAGGACGCTAAGACTATTGATGAGATCTATAATAAATGAATTTGGAGGACATGGCAAATATAAGAGAGGAAGAAAAAGAAAGGGTATCACCGGTTGAGTGTATTAACGCAAATATGCCCATTGATATTATGATTTCTGGTGCTCAAAATGCCACAACTAGGGAATTAGGAAGTGCATTGATTGGAAAGAAGATGAAGAATCTTGAAAATGACATCAAACATATTAATGTAGTGATGAACAATATAGCAAACAAGATAGAAGTGGCATTTTAGCGAATTTCAAGTAGTATACAACCCAACATTCTTTAATAGAAGATGTATGAAATACCCACTACTCTTCACCAATTGATGGTCATACTGAAGCAGAAGTACATTGGACAATTTGAAAATTTTCAAAGAGTCCCAATGATATATTGATATTTTTTGGTACCGAGTTAGAGTGCCGTTTGGATATGGTGAGAGATTTTCTAGAAACCGTTGATCAACTAATAAGGGACATCTGCTTTTTGCATTTTTCTATCTGGGTAAGAGTTGCACAATGCTATTTGAGAATTTGCATGGGATAGATATTAATGACCATAGTATTTGAATTATATAATACAATTACTTATCTATTGTTATTTTTTTATTGACGGGTCATTGAATTTTGGCATGTCTCATGAAGACCATGTTAAGATGCTGTAATATTATTTGACATGTTGTTGAAGTATTTTTATATGCCTCGGGCTTTAGAATTTAGTTTATGGATATATGTGATAAGTGGCTACATAACTTAATATAAGAATGTGTATACTTATGAGTGTATGTGGATTTGTATATTTTGATATGTGAATGTACTTATTTATGTATGTATTTGTGTATTTGTGATATAGGCTATGACTAATATTTATGTACTATTTGATTATATTAGTAAAAACCAGTTTATATTGAATGCTTCTTTGTAGTTGCAGGCTTATTTATGTGTTTTTGAATGTGACAATTTTTTGTTCACGTCAATTTTTTCTTATTCCATTTGTAAGAAAAATATTTTAATGTGTTTTAATTTTTATCATTTAATATTTTCGTATCAAAAAAATTTTAAAATTTAAAGTTATTTAAATTTGTTCGTAATTTATTTGTATAATTTATTAATTTTGATATTTTAAATTCATGTATAAATTTTTCTTGTAATTTATTTTTATAAAGAAAGATATCATTTATTTTATTTTATTTTATGTTGAGATATTTTTGTTGATTAAAAATATTTCAATTTTTTATTATTAAAATTTTTAAGATAAGATATTATTCTTATTATTTTATTCAAATAAAATATTTTAAAATTATTTATGGTTTATTATTATTTATTTTTTAAGAAAAATAATATTATTTCATTTTTTATTTATGTATAAAAATCTCATTAATTATGATTAAAATTTTTCATCTTATTTATAATTTATTTTGTTATTATTTATTATTTTTTGGTGTCAGGGGTATTTTTGTCTTTAAGCCATTTTCCCTGTGTATGCCATGTCATATTCAAGTCAACCAAACCATACCAACTTATTCTATTCCATGTTTACAATTCAGATTCCATTGAACCAAACAAAGTAAACTTCATCCATATTACTTATCATATTTACTATCCATTCTTTTCCCTAACTATTCTATTCCAGCGAACTAAATGCACTATCACTCCCTAATCCCTGCTTTGAAACCAATCTCAATGAGAATGTTGATCAAGTAAATCGAAGTTTATTATCCCTTCAGATATCTCAATTTAGAATTTCGATGTTATCATCATCCTTATCAATCGAATGGCAATCACCAAACCAAAAATTTGATACTAGTTGTTAGGTTGGATTTGCTTCCAAAGATGATCAAATACAAATGAGATAACGAAAATATAGCAAATAAAGAGGATATGATCAACATACAACACTCTAGGACAACGAATTCCGTATGTCCATAGGCTAGGAAGCTTATGCAAAATTCATAAAACATTTAGTACAAGAGTATCTGCCCTCTCATCTTATAGGACTAAAAACCTGAAATACGATCCCCTTTTTACAACCCTTTTAGAATACAATTAGATTAGAAATAATTCTTATATACAAGAATATCTCAAATAATAAAGTAAACCCCAATTCATCATTATAATTCTTATCCAGAAAAGTAAGTCTGAAAATATTACAATGCAATCTCTACACACCTTATTTTAGTTTCTAAAGTGGCAGATGAATCTGAACTATTGTGTCATGGTTCTAATCTTCATCCTTGATTATTTTTCTCGATAAATAAGAGTCATGTCTCATGAACCTCACCAATCTCTATCCCCCTATGTTGATCATGCCTCAAATTCCAAAGGATGTGAAACACCCCATGGAGGAGAAAGTTGCTAAAGCAGTATAGGCCACTAAAAAGTAAGCAACTATGCATAATCTCTCTTAGGCCCGGTAATTTTTGACACGACACAATAACCCGACCCGACCCGACACAACACAATATGGAGTTAGGCGAGTTTTGGTTGATCATAAACGGGTTTCGTGTCTCAACGGGTTGACTCATGTAACCCGTTTACATAAACGGGTCAAACTGGGTTGAATCCACGTAACCCAACACGATACGATTAAATCCATTTAATTATATGCTTATATGTCAAACCCATTAACCCATTTAAATATATTAAGTTAGAATTACAATTATACCATATATATTTAGTTATACGGGTTAAACATATCATGTCGTGTCAATTCGGTTTTAAAGGAATCGTGTTCGTATTTGAAGTTTCTGACTTATTTATTAAATGGGTCGTATATGGGTTGAGATACTTTTAACACGAACCTATTTGACACAACATGTTTAAAGATGATATGACACGTATTACCAGGCTTAATTGAACCTTGAGTCTCTTCTAACAAAAGAAATTTTTGAGATTGAGCTAATTTGTAAATTTTCTTTTCCGCAAACCACCACTTATTAAAAAAAATCCCTTGAACCATGGAAATCGCCACATCAATTTGCTCCTCCAAAGAGATGCGTTTGAGAATTTTCATTATGGTATTCTGTCAAACTATAACTGGAATTACTTATGATTGATTTCACACTCTAAATCGTAGCAAGATTACTAATTTCAAGCAAATATTACAAATTTATTCATCATTCATGGAGGCTTGGCAGCAGGAACACAATGTGATTGAGTTGCTCATCATGGAGCAAAAAGGAAATATAAACCCTTCTTGAATTGTACTATTACTTTTACAACACCGAAATTGAGAAAGAGGAATTCTTGCAAAGTGATGTCTGTTAATGTCATAAAGGTTATGTTTTAAACACACTTTTAGACCTTAAATAGTGAGCTTAGAGCATGCATTCCACTTGATTTTTGTTGAGTTAGGCTAAATTGTAAGTATCTATGCTTTTAAGGAAAGGTTAATCTCCATTGTCTAAGTTCTCCGAGTTTTGTGCAGGACTTCCTCAACAGAAAACACGTCAAATAAGATATCAATGGAAAGCTCATTGAGTCACGATTCCAACGCATTAAACAGATCACAAATCAGAGCTGAAACAAGGAAGTTATGGCCGAAGAAAAGAAGTTGTGCGCAGTACAAAACTCAATAAACCGTGGTCTACAGAGAAATTTCAGCGAAAAGACTTAGACCGCGGTCTATGGACCGTAATCTACTGAGCAAGTTTGCTGAGGCCCACAACTCTATATCCTATACTGATTAAACCAAGATTAGAGAAAGTGTAAATGCTTTATAAATAGAGATGCACCCCCACAAGAAGGAAAAAAAGAGAAAGCTTCTCAACAAAAGGCAAGTTCTTGGACAAGGTTGTTTGCGGATTAACGTTACAAACCCGGGGCAATCAGAACATGAGTTATGGGCAGAGCTAAGGAATCAAGCTCATCATTAGTGTTTTAGACGTCTTCTATTTTTGTCTCCTTTCTCTTCATTTTAGTTTCGTAACTTTCAATTCCGATGAACATGTACTGCAACGTAACTATGTTCGGCTAGTTTTACTGTCTATGGTAGTAAGTGGATCTTAGTGTTTATTTCATCCATGCATTGAACTTTTATTGCCCGAATCTATGAAGATGTTCTATTTTCCTTATGTTTACTATACTTCATGCATTTATTGATGTCTTGCCAACTCGATAAATCAATCTAAGGGACGGCAAGGAGACATGAGAGTGAGAATCTCGTAGTTTAAGTAAACATAGCCTAGGAATAATCATACCAACAGGTAGATTAGTCATTCTAAGAGTTAGAAGAGATGTGTGAGAAGGCCTGAGAGGTATCAACCTAGGCATTCCAAATGCGGTTACGAGCACGACCGTTGCTCCCTTAATTCTAACTACCTAGAGATAAAGTGGGTTAGAATCATCCTAGGGATACATCCTAGTTACGACAAGAGTCGGATTAGGTGAGTTTAGAACCCGTGGATAGGAAAAGAGGACACTTGACTTGATCCGATTAATTAAGTGCAAGAGGATTGAAATAGACCGAAGTGAAACTGAACCCCTAGAACGTTTCCTTGCCAAGTTTGTATAAAGTTATTTTTGTTTTCTTTAGATTATCTGCTTTTACTTCCTTTCTTGCTATTTCTACATCCTCTCAATTACTGTGTGGTTTGGCTTGGTAATTTGTGTTCTAAGTTCGTGCTCGATAGGCTTTGATCCTCATGGAACGATACTCTACTCACTTTGTATTACTTGTTGGCGATACGTATACTTGCGGGCACTACTCTTGAAAACACGCAACAAGTTTTTGGCGCCATTGCTAGGGATCAAAGTTTATCTATTGACCCGAATTGAAGCACTTGAATTCGACCAAACCAATTTATTTTTCGTTAACTTTTCCTTTGTTTTGTAGTTTCTCAGTGTATGAGTAGGAGATCTCAACAAGACTTGCTACTGTTTGATCCAGAAATAGAGCAAACCCTCATTTGGAAAAGGCGAGAACAATCACTTGCGAAGGTTTCATCTTCTCGTAACATGGAGGACCCGCAAGATAACCCTGCACTTACGATGAGACACTATGTTAGGCCACGGACGAACAATCGTCGCCAAACCAGCTATTCAAGCTCACATGTTCGAGATTAGACCTGCGATGCTCTAAATTATTCAAACAGCATGCTCGTTTAGCAGCAGACCAAATGAGGACCCTCATGCCCATCTTGCTATTTTTAATGTTTTATGTGATACTTTTAGACAAAATTGTGCTCCTCAAGACTAGATAAAAATGACTTTGTTTTCTTTCTCTCTTAGGGATAAAGCAAGGACATGGCTTAGCTCGTTCACACCGGGATCCCTAAATAGTTGAGACATCATCGTGGAGAAGTTCCTTACGAAGTATTTTCCACCCTCCAAGATAGTCAAATTGTGGAGCGATATCACATCATTTAAGCAACTTCCGATGGAAACCTTGCCGGAATCATGGGAGTGTTACAAAGGCTTATTGTACAATTGTCCACATCATGACCTTCCAATGTGGCAAGTGGTAAACACCTTTTATAATGGAATTTCTAATGCCTTACAAACTTATATTATTGTTGCTGCAGGAGGCATGATGCTTAAGAAGACATCGGAGGAGGCATACGAACTCATTGAGGCATTAGCAACAAATGTGGTATCACAGTGAAACATGGCTACAAAGGGGACAACCGGAGTCCACTCGGTGGATGCTTTGACAGCCCTCTCAGCCAATATGGATCCCTTAATGGCAACCATGAAGCCACAAGGAACCAGAGCAACTTCGACAGCCTTCAAAGACTATTCAATGGAAGCTGGGCATGAGGAGGCAAATTTGTGGGAAGCAACCCGAGGAATAATCCATATTCAAATACTTGCAATCCGAGTTGGCGAAGTGACTCCAACTTTTTATATGCTAACAACCGGCCAACTCAACCACCGGATTTTCAATCAATGCAAAAGCCGACACCAAATGACTCCGAGCGAATTAGAGAATGCTTTTTTTGAGCTTATTGTGGCTAGCAAAAATATTAATGCTAGTGTACAATCCAACACTAATAGCATTGTTACCTTGCAGGCACAAATGAAGAATATGGAAACTCAACTAGGACAAATCGCCCAAGCTATTAAAGTCCGAGCACAGGGATCACTCCAAGCAATGCTGAGATAAATCGAAGAGGAGGTGGATCCGAGCAGGTGAATGCCATCACACTAAAGACTAGAAAAAAGGTAAGTTTCAACGTCAACCAGCCTAGTCTCGAAGCAAAAGAACAGAAATAGAACCCTTCAGTATTCTGTGAAACTACGGAAAACACTACAGTATCCCAGTTGCACCGAGACTAGAGCAATCGGATCTCCCCAAACATCTCCAGGGCTAATAATATCAACTCATAGCCATCAGAACTAACCCGAGGGAAGGAAGACAAATCCAATAAGCCGATGCAGACTTATCCACTTCTCCCTTTTCCCCAAAGGGTACAAAAGGAGAAAACCAAGTATCAATTCTGTAAGTTTTTAGAAGTTTTTAAGAAATTACATTTTAATATTCCTTTTGCTAAAGCTCTTGAGCAGATGCCAAACTACTTCAAATCCATGAAAGAAATCATCTCAAAGAAGCATAGGCTTGGCAACCATGAGACCGTAGTTCTAACCAAAGAGTGTAGTGTGATCTTTCAATGTAAGCTACCTCAAAAACTCAAGGATCCAGGTAGTTTCACTCTCACTTGCTCTATAGGTAAAGATTTCGAAGGTAAAGCATTATATGATCTTGGTGCTAGTATTAATTCGGTTTTTAGAGATATAGGACTAGGAGAAGTGAAAACTAAATTTGTTACTCTTCAATTTGCGAATCGATCAATTGCGTATGCTCGTGGAATAATTGAAGATGTTCTTGTGAAAATTAATAAGTTTAACTTTCCGATAGATTTTATTGTTCTGGACTATGATGAAGATCGAAATGTCCCGATTATTCTTAGAAGACCTTTCTTGGCTACAAGTCATGCATTGATAGACATGGAGAAAGGAGAGCTCACGATGAGAGTTGATTAGGAAAATGTGACTTTTAAGGTATTCTGTTCCATGGATCCAATATCTAATGAATGCTTCTCCATTGACGTCATTGATAGGCACACTGATCACAACTTTCAAGAGGGTCAAAGTAAGGGTACAATTAAAGTGGATCAAGATATTGATCAATATCATGAGGATGAGTAGCATAAAAACATGAAGCAGGTGGATGTAATTTCAAGAGAGCCAAAGAAGTTGGCTAAAATTTTAGGGAAACTACCCGATCCAAAACAAACATATGTTACAAGGAGAAGACGTGGAAAAAGGACTATGGCAATTGTCGGAAGGAAGATGGTGAAGATGAGGACACAGAGGCTTCAATGACTAGAAGGCCATTACATCGACTTTGACACGAGGGGAGCATTCGTTAACCCTTTCTCTTTCCCTTTCTTAACATGGAGGACAATGTTTAGCTTAGGTTTGGGGGGTGAAGTATGTTAATTTCATGTTAAAGCCGTGTAGATTGCTAGTTAAAATTATCTGCTTGCTTGCTCTTTGTTAGCATTTGCATGTGTATGACATATAGCTCATAGGATGTTAGATAATTGCACATCTATTTCATCTTGATTTGTTTTCGATTTCGAAGAACAAAAACAAAAAAAGATGAAAAATGATGATGTTTTTGATGGATAGCGATGCTTATAACTTGAGTTGATCCTTGTTCTATGATGATAATTAATGGCTAGTATGATTGCTTGACTCTAAGTGAAATTGTGACAAATCTTGTGATGATTTTTAGCCCCAATTAATTGTAAACGAACCTTACATCTTGATCTTAAGTCAATGGCAGTAGGTGTCATCTTTGGAAATGCTTTTGCAAAAATAAACTAGGCTAAAATTGAGTATACAAGGAAAGATGTACCAAGGCTTTGAGTACCTCTGTTCACGTTTGAGCCCAAACTGATGCACTAAGTGTGCGGGCAATACGGCCCGGCATGTACTTGTGGGGGACTATCTATTCATTTGACTGGCTCACCAAAAATGTAGAAGTAAATTAAAGAGCCAGTAAAGGTGCGGGCCCTTGAAAGTCATGCACCACCTGAGTAAGGGTTATGTGATAATTAGAAATGGAAAAAATTTTGATTGCCAGGAGCAAAAAGTTGAGAACATGCATTGGACTAATATCTAGACACATGCTTGCAAGAGTATGTCCTTATGATGCACAATAGTGAGGTCAAGACTTAGGGTTAAGTGTAAGGGATTACACGGCACTGTACGGGTTGAAATGAAATCATGAGGTTTGAATTTATGAAACTCAAAATTAAGTGAAAAAAACACCACCATCTCTAAGAACTTTAAGGGAAAAGCTTGAAAGTACCAAAACAAATTATGAGCATTGCTACCAATTGAACAAGTGGAGATTCGTGTTCGGCTTTTGATGGATCATTGTGCCCCCCGGCAACGGAGCCAAAAACTTGTTGCGTGTTTTCAAGAGTAGTGCCCGCAAGTATATGTACCGCCAACAAGTAATATAGAGTGAGTAGAGTACCGTCCCATAAGGATCAAAGCCTATCGAGCACGAACTTAGAACACAAAATACCAAGCCAAACTGCACAATAATTGAGAGGATGCAGAAATAGCAAGAAAGGAAGTAAAAGCAGACAATCCAAAGAAAACAAAAATAGCTTTATATGACCTTGACAAAGAAACGATTTTAGGGGTTCAGTTTCACTTAGGTTTATTTTAATCCTCTTGCACTTAATTAACCAAATCAAGTCAAGTGTCCTCTTCTCCTATACACGGGTTCTAAACTCACCTAATCCGACTCTCGTCGTAACTAGGATGTATCCCTAGAATGATCCTAACCCACTCTATCTCTAGGTAGTTAGAATTAAGGGAGCAAGGGTCGTGCTCGTAACCGTGTTTGGGATGCCTGCGGTGATGGCTACCTCTCGTGTCTTCTCACATGTCTCTTCTAACTCTTAGAATGACTAATCTACCTCTCGGTATGATTATTCCTAAGCTATGTTTACTTAGGCTATGGGATTCTCACTCTCGTGTCTCCTCACCGTCCCTTAGATCAATTTATCGAGTTGGCTAGACATCAATAAACGCATGAAGTATAGTAAACATAAGGGAAATAGAACACCTTCAAGATCCGGGCAATAAAAGTTCAATACATTGATGAAATAAATACTAAGTTCCACTTACTACCCTAGACAGTAAAACTAGCCGGACGTAGTTACGTTACAGTATATGTTCATCAGAATTTAAAGATACGAAACCAAAATGAAGAGAAAGGAGACAAAGATAGAAGAGGTCTCAAACACTAATGATGAGCTTGATTCCTTAGCTCTTCTACTCATGACTCGTGTTCTGATTGTCCTGAATTTGTAATCTTAATCAGTAAGGGACCTTGTCCGGAAACTTATCTTTTATTGAGAAGCTCTCTCTTTTTTTTCTTCTTGTGGGGGTGCACCTCTATTTATAAAGTATTTACACTTCCTCTAATCTTGTTTTGATTAGTGTGGGATATAGAGTTGTGGGCCCGGCAAACTTGCTCAGTAGACCACGGTCTAAGTCTTTTCCTTGAAATTTCTCTATAGACCGCAGTTTACTGAGTTCTGTGCTGCGCGCAGTTTCCTTTCTTCGGCCATAACTTACTCGTTTGAGCTCCGATTTGTGATCTATTTAATGCTTTGGAATCCTGACTCGAAGAGCTTTTCATTGATATCTTATTTGGTATGTTTTCTATTGAGGAAGTCCTATACAAAACTCGGAGAACTTAGATGATGGAGATTAACCTTTCCTTAAAAGCATAGATACTTACAATTTAGCCTAACTCAACAAAAATCAAGTGGAATGCATGCTCTAAGATTACTATTTAAGGTCTAAAATTGTGTTTAAAATATAACCTTTATGGCGTTAACAATGTCCATATTCTAACGAGGTTGGAAGAAATGAGGTCTAAAAAAGTCCTCAACGTTACACAGTGACCGGAATTTGTTGATGATTTTTGTGTTGAGTGTATCTTGAAATTATACTTAACTATGCCTTATGACTGTAGGCAATTATGGTGAGCACAATTTTGTCCCTATATTTTTCTATATCTGAATCTCTATCTTCTTGGAAATCATATCTTAAGAATATTGTATATTTTATTATTTTAGCTAGAAAAATATGGATATTCTAGATATAGAACAGGGACTACATATCTTTGGGAGTTTTTATGTATGTGAATGAAGGGTGCACAAAGAGTGGAGATGTTTTGTGTGAGATCTTCGTGTTAGTCCTTTTGAAATTTTGGGACTCCACGTTGGGATTGGGTTGATATTCCTTGAGCGTTACCCTATTATATAGCCACGATAAGTCTTCTTTGTTTATGAATCTATAGATTCCATTATCCCGAGCCACATAGCTCATGTGTTTTTTTAAAAAAAAATAAATGAAAAGGAGGGCAGCAGTAGTCGTAACCTAGCCACTCCATTACGTAATATTTGAGCATTCATATTTAATCGTAAATTATCACAGATAAACTGAACAACTAGTATTAACACTAGCTCCGTTAATGTAACATCACCAAAGGCTTTAGTCTAAGAAGCTAGCGTGTGTTAAAACACAAGTTCAAGAGGTCCCTCTGAAAATATTGTTCAGAGGGAGACTTGAACCTATGATATCAACCTCACCAAACTGTATCTAAGTGAGTTTTAAATCATTAAACTATCACGGGAGTAAATGAAATCAGGATGGTTGAGGAAAGAGTTAAAGCCTACAGATCATGTGTGTTGTTTGTTCTCTTTTACATTCAATATTCATTATCCGGGTGGTTCCAATCCGTAGCTGTCCAAAAGAATGACTAAAGCATAGAATTAGAAGAGAAAGGACCCAAAGGAACAAGAAGAAGATGGATTGCCCGCCATCTCCTTACTTTGAAATCTACGCCCTACTCAATCTCTAGAAGCAGTTGTCCTACTTGGAATTGAAAGATTAAGCCTGGTAAAGCCCCCAAGTGCTGTAGGCAAGAGTAACCAGATATACAAGTCCAGCCTATAATTTTGCCACTATAAGGTTTGGCGGCATGATAAAAAAAAAAAAAAAATTCATTTGTTTATCTGATCATCTATAGTACATCCAAATCTCTCTCATTCTTTGTATCGTTTTCTCTTTCTCAAATTACCTATTATACATAAAATTTAATTTTTAGCAACTATTAGATTAAAAAATAGGAGTGTAATAGTAAAACGGCAGAATTGTAATTGTAATCTTAAAAATTTATCATTTCTCCTAAATCAATCGTATAAGTTTTAATTTGGCATTTTCAGTCCTAAATATTTTCTCCGTTACACATGTTAAGTCCAATCTGTCATGTGTTACTAATGTGTCACTGATGGCGTTAAACCATCATTTTTTTTTTGTTAATTTGGCTGATGTGGCGGTAATAGATTTTAATTTGACATTTTTCAACTCGGTTTATTTTAGCAAGCTCTTCTTACCCGGTTCAACAAGCAGCGAACAAGGATTTTTTGAGTTGTGACTGCAATATTTATTTTACTTTTAAATCAATTACATCGATTTTGATCTTACCGGGTAGTCAGGTCAGGATACGAATTTGTTGTGTTAATTTTTCTAAATCTTAAAAATCATTCAAAATTTATTTAGGGTCTCATAGAATGTCTTTTTACATATGTTATGTCATATATTTAATATAAAAAATGTTAACTCATGTGTTTTGTCAACAAACTAACGGTAAAATTAGAAGAATTAATAGTGTTAGTGATACATCAGCGGTATTCTAATGATAAGTAATGGAATGAACTTCACATGTCTAATGAAGCAAATATTTAAGACTGAAAATATCATTTTCAAATTTAGAGGATTGATTTAAGAGAAATGATAAATTTTTAGAATTGTTAATATAATTCTCCCATAGTAAAATCAACATGTAACTACCTATTTTTTCTTCACTGGCATATGCATTTCTCTCTAACTTTTCTCTAATATTTTATTTTATACAAAATCACTCAAATTTTTTCTCAAATTTATTGCTTAATTTTAATATTTGATTTATTGAAAAATCACACACTTGATACATTAACTATTATGAAGAACTCTTAGTTATTTATCTGCTTATTTTCTTCAATAATTTTATTGAACAATAAAATTCGTACATAACACATATTAAACTCTAATATTATTTATTTATTGGTGTGCGGTTTGCTGAATAAAGGAGCCTTTTTTTTGTCCAAGAAGTCAGAAGTTGGAATTTTTAGGGAAAAACTAGGTGGAGCCCTGGAAGTCGCCGATTGGCTAATGGGACGTCATATGTACCGAATTCAACCAATCAGTAGAAGACACGTAATGGGATTCCACTTGCCGGCTTGCGCTCTAACGCGGAGCCGGCTAGAGTTTCATGTTAGAAATGTCAACTACTAGAGAAGATATTCTACGAAAGTCTGGCAGCATCCTCTTTTTGGAACTTATTACAAGCATTGAATTGGTAAATTAGATTTTTTAAAAAAAACAAAGAAAAGCCCGTATTTTTCTAGATTTTTCAGAAGACTCAAACGTTTAAATTAAATAAAAAAAGTATACTGTTTGAAATTTTTTTCAAATCTAACTAAACTACTCATTTCACCATTAAATATTGATGTGACATGTATCACCCTCATAATATACCATTTATCATATTGTAATTGATTAATAATTTTTAAAACGGAAAGTTCTTAAAATGAATATTAAAAATAAATAGAGACGGGTGGCGGACTGTAGCCCTTGGTAGGAGAAAGTTTTCTATTTAACAGGGTCACTTGGTAATCCTGCCTTAGCGTGTGTCAAGAGAAAATATTAATTAAATTATAACAAACAAGTAAATTAATATTAATTATCAGAGCAGCTGCCTTAATTATTATTAATCAGGGTAATTTCATTTGTTACTCCTCATTATGTCAATGTGAGGAAAGAGCATGTAAAATTTTTTCCTAAAATAGAGGTGAATAAGATTCACTGAATTTATACAAAAAGAGTATATTTCAATTCAAGCTCCACCAATATCCAAATAATCTATTTGATTGACATAATAAGAATTGAGATTAACTAAAGTGGATTGAATGAAGTGGTACAACGTCTTTTTCTATTAAGTAAGGATTAATGTTCGAGTATTGTGAATAGAAAGAATTTATCTCGGGATAGTTTTATCCCTTAGTGGACTCTCTGGGCTCGAACTGAATTAATTATAACCCATTGAATTTTTGAACACTAGTAGTTGATAGAGGAAAAAAAAAAAGAATTGAGATTCATTTTAAGGAAAAAATAGAATGAGATTCGGGAAAATTTTTTTGTTTTTTATTAATTGAGTTTGAAAAGTTTTGAACAGATTCATTAAAAGTGATAGAAAGACGCTTATTCATATATTTACAAAAAAAAAAAGGTATTTCTCTTCGTTATGCTTTCTGTTCAAAAACACTACTTCCATATTAACAACACTGTTTATCTTTGTGGTGAATTTATCAAACCTATACTATTGTTATGGTATCAGACTTGGTTACCTTATGGGCTATCACCTCATCATATTTGAATGAAGAATTCGCGTTCATTTAAAACCTGATGTTGGAAGAAAAATGTTCGGCTCATGATCAGTTTGCCTGAGGACAGAAGAGAAAACCTGTGTCGTGGTCAGCTGTCCCTCGTTACCCGAGTAATGAGAGAAAAATATTCAACTCGATATCAATTGTTGAGGATTAAATCTGACATTGATTGGTTAGGGAATAAATCTAAGTTTACTAGAAAGGGACCCGTACTATGCACGAAAAGAATATAAATTTAAACTAATGTGGAATATTGTGACGAACACGTGAAATTAAATCGTTTATTTATAATAAATTGTAATTTAATTCATTTAAAATTTGTTAACCTACAGTATTTTTTTACCAAATTTAACTTACAGTATTAGATTGAGTATTTTTAGTTGTCAATAATAACGATGTCAAATTTACATTTTTCAAGCTTACAATTTCAAACCATTCGTTTGAAAAATATAAAATATTTTTACTGTTAAACTTGTAGATGCAGAATGATAATAGAGAATTTGAACCGTTAATGAAAGATTTTTTTCGGTTCACATATATATATATATAGTGAGAATGGAAATTTGAAAAGTTAATCAAAGATTTTTTTTGTTTAGATAGTAGATATAAAATAAGAGGAAAATAACTAAAATTAGTATTTTAGCCTTAATTTATAGGATTTTATAAAGTATATATGTATCATATATTTTAATATGTAAATTAGATTAATAACAAATATAGAAAATGATAAAGATACCGAACTTTCAAAATATCTGCATATCATAGTATACATAAGAGAGATAAGATAAGAAGATCTGAGTGTTACCACTTATAAATTTAGACTTTTGGGTGGAATCGCACTCAATCTCATATAAATTCGGATGAAAATTTGACACGCACGAAATAGTTTTTTAAATGACATTATTTTTAAAAATAAAAATAAAAAAACTTAGTGGGAGGGAGGAGGTTTTTGTAATAATGTTACGATAGGTAAATCCCACATTAATCGGGTCGAAGCAAAAATTTTAATTTATAAGAAAATTGATAACACTACTTATCAATTTAAACTTTTAAGAAAATTGATAATACTACTTATCAATTTAAACTTTTAGATTGGATATGTGCTCAAAACTATTATAAGTCCAGGTGAAAAATTTAACAAGGTATCAAAGCATGTTATTTTTGAACTCACATCATGCTAGGTCCGAGCGTGGAGTTCGTGGCCTGTAAGCCTGAGACCGTACATGTCAAATGACGTTGCCATGTAAGAGCGGGTACTGAGAATGTCACCTCGACTAGGTTAAAGAAGAAACTTGGATTTATAAAGAAATTGAGTACCACTACTTGTCAACGCAATTTTTTATGTGGGATATGGGCTCAAGACTCGATAGGATGAGGTGGAAATTTTAACATTATAAATTAGACTTGCCATCAAATTTTTTTTTTTTTTTGTTTCCCACCCGGTGTCTGGTACCCGAAGGCTGGCCGACTAATCCGGATTCGGGGTACTGTCGGGCGGTTTCCCGGGGACCCCTCCCAAGAAGGTCTGCTGCGTTCACAGGGGCTCGAACCCGGCACCTCTGCTTAAGCGACACAAGCCCCTTCCACTTGCGCCAACCTTCGTTGGTGACTTGCCATCAAATTACACAAAGGGTTGAGTGAATCATGTCAATGGGATGCTTTTGGGGACAAAAGCTGGCCTGGCTGTACTCCTGAACTTATCACTTTTACTGCCTTTGCTTCTAAAGCATGTCTTGTCCACACTTTCAGCTCTCTGATTAAAAATAAAGAAATTTCACAGTCTTCAATTGCAACTCTAAAAATCTCTGAGTAACTACACAGACAAGTTAAAATGATTACAAGGAGATTTTTATTTATTATGAATGGCTCCAAGAACACTCCATAAATCCATATATTCGTGTAAGTACATGTTCAAGACAGCGTGTGGTATCCTCGATTCATGTTCAAGCGCGTGTGTGGGTTATTCCACCAAGGACTACAGGTTTAAGAGGAAATCGAATTTACAATCTCATGAATTTCGGATAAATTATCTGAACATTCTATCCAATTGAGTTAACGCTCGTAGGCTAGGGGAGATTTTTTTTTTTTAAACTTGAACTATTCGATTTTTAGAAGCTTTTGAAAATTCACCAAGATGACTGTCTGTAATCTTTATCTTAAAACTTAATTGAATAATGGGTTTTGTGGCAATAGCACAAAATTCTGTTTCACAATCTAGAAGTTTGGGATTCGATCCTCATCGTGGGGTTATGGCTTTTATTTCTCTCTGTCTTCTATTATTATATTTGACTTACACGTCTCTCTCTTATAATAGGAAAAGAAAAAACATTAAACTAAATCAGATAGCGCAGAGGAATTCAGTCCAATCTGCAAATTGTCCAACTAAGTCTTCTCCCGCTCCAGCTCCCACGCAGTTTGCTGCAATTCTCCGTCCCAATCTCGCAATTCAATCTAAACAAGTTCTCTTAAGCACTTAGTCTTGTATAATAAAATTGTATTCAATAAAAATAATAATAGAATAATTGATAATTATAATAAGAAATTCAAATGAAATTAAATGTAGTAATAATAATAATAATATAATAATAATAATAATAATAAATGGGGAAAAGACCGAAAGTTTGGGAAGGAAGGGACAAAAGATTAACGGCCATTACGACCGTTACAATTAATAATTAATAAATATATATTATCTCTGTATTGTCAGAGTTATATTATTTTAATATTAAAAAGGATAAATTGGAAGAATAATAATGAAATAATAAAATCTCATTAAATAAAAATGAAAAAGGGATTGAGGAGTACTCATGATCCGAGGAGGATAAACTCGTCATTATAAAAAAAATGAAAAAAAAGTTTTAAGAATATTTATATTTGAGATTATTTTAGTCTTTTTATCAGTTTTACATTTTCTATTTTCTCCTTTTATTCCCTCCAACTAGGGGTATAAATAAGATGAGATGATTTCTAAACGGTTCATACTTGGCTCATTGAAAGCTTGAATTCGCTCAATATTAACGATCTTGAGCTCGAGCTCGACTTGGCTTGAGTTCAACAATTAACAAGTTGAGCCAAACCCTATAATAATTGGCTCAAGAAGCTCGCGAGCCTAAACACGACCTTTACTTTATATTGTACTAGATGCTTACCCGTGCTATGCACGGTGTATTATCTTGACTAAAATTATTTAAAACATCTATCCATGTATGAAAGTAAGTGACAGTGGTTTGGCTCTCTCCTTTTGTTCTCAAGCATGATATTCAGCTTCTTAATGCGACTAAGTACTTCCAGGGAGCTTTCATCTTCTAGATGTGATTATACAGGCGAGACCAAGTGAGAGAAGAAATTAGGACTTGTGCTTCCCTCTTACCGTTGTGGGATAATGGAGATAATATGAGAGGAAAGTGGAATGTGAGATAATATAATTGCATGTTGAGAAAAAAATGGAGTGTGAAAATTAATTTGTTAGGTGGATATGTTAAAATAACAAAATAATATCTATCCAGTTGTTTATCAAATAATAAGATAGATGACAGTTTTGAAATCGTAAAAAGACACCAAAATCGTCCAACGTTTGCACATATATATTTGTTATATATATATTATATATATTATATGTAATATCATTATTATTTATTTTTTGAAAAATAATAAAGTATCAATCCAAGTGCTCAGGATCACTCCGAACCCTTTTATCTTCTTATTTCTCGCTTACACACAAATCCCTAATTTGTAATCCGTTCTCCTCTTCTCCTCCTTCCCCTTGACAATTGACAAATCTGCCTGACACCCATCCTACATTCCCCATTTTAGCTTGGTTCATTTAAGCTCGTTGAGCCTTCGTATGTCATAATGAGTCAAACACAATCTTGAAATTTGAGGCTTACCCAACCTCGAGTTCGCAAATTCCTAAACGAGCCGAGCTTGAACATGGTGGATTTGGGCCTAACTCGGCTTGTTTACACCCTTTACCTCCAATTAAAATGTGACAAACGAAAAAATTAATATTAATCACTCGACCAATTGTCATAATTAATAATGCTAATCAATTAATTTGATTAGTTCTTCCTTACTATATCATTATGAGGCAGTAATATTTGAGATTTTTTTCTTCCCTTCATGATCATTTATAGAAGAAGCAAAGACCCAAATGTCCAACGCACAAAAATTTAATTCAAGGGCATTTTTTTATAATCATGAATTAAAATACTCCGAATTTGATTCCATCAATAAAATTTCATGTAGCTATTTATTTGCATCTTCTTTACCTTTTTTTTTATTTGCATGTCTATTTTATAAACAGAAAAAATTGTGGTCAAAATGTCGATTTAGTTGTTATACTCTTCCTTTCCTCTTTGTTCATAATAATATATCTTCTGTCACGATATCATCACATCACGTAATAATACTTATGCCGTCACAATAATAAATTAAATTGATTTATTCTTTTTTTTGTATAATCTGAAAAAAAAACTCCGAGAATACTTAAATTTCTATTGATTGATATCGTATGTGACACTGTTATTAAAAATACTTGTTATCATAACTTGGTTTTAATTTCAAACAAATTACGTGGGGAAGGAATGTCCATGGCGGAGCCGAAATGAGCGGCTATCAACGCGGCCACCGATAAAAATCCCCGAGAAATTAGTCAAACCTATGGCCCAGTTCCTTTCCAAATAAGAAAAATATAAAATAATAAATTATTAACATTTAATTTTTTTAGTATATTTTACCACCTCGTATTTAGAAAATTAGCGGACCTCAACTAATTTAAATTTGAGTTAGGTAAATTTAAATATGGTAAAATTCTTTTAATTTAAAGTTTATCTATTTATAATATTTAATTTGAAAATTTTATTAAGGTTGTCTTAACCAATTTATGCTGGTTGTTGTGATGCTTCTCTGAGTAAGATCTAAGGTGCCGGTTTTATATATGAGATAAAGACAATGAGAGTCTTATATATTTATTGATTCTTGCAAGTGAACTTTAAATATTTCAAAGTGATAAAATAAGTCATATATATTATCCACGTTACAACACAAGTTATTTTCGTTACCTAACGTTATTTTAAGCTGGCATGTGTTAATATACGCCAGCGTTACGTCAACACTATGTCAGTTAAAATAACGGTAGGCGATGGAAAGAACTCGATGTTGTAACGGGGCAATATATAATACTTGATTTATCATTTTACAATATTTAAGACTTGTTTAAAAAATTAACAAAATTATAAGACTCCTGATAATATTATCTCATTTTATATGTAAAGATCATTCATGAATGGGATCTTTTACATTTATAAATATCATTTTGACTCGAAGCTGTATCAGTTGGGTACCGTTGTTTTTATAAAGAAATTCTTAAGTGATCTTATCTCACTCCATGATAATAGAAATATCAATTAAATTTTGACAAATAAAAAATTAGTATTAATCACATATATAATTATCATAATTATTACTAATCGAAATAATTGAATAATATTACTAAATCATTACGAGATGTGGTCATCTAAGATTTTCTCATTTTTACAGTATCACGCGATGAACATGGAGAAGTACAAATAATAAATAGTTAAAAAATTCCCATAAATCAAATCAAGACAAAAAAACATTTGGAACCAGTGGCCCCACATCTCTTGGATATTAACGAACTAGCCCGGTTCTTGTTTTTAGTTTGCCGGAAAACTTCAAATTTTCAAAAATTTGAAAGGTAAATTTCCTGTCAATTCTTAAAAGTAATAGGAAATGTAAGGCTATTGTTTTCAAATGCTGGGCCTAATTCCAAGATGACAAATGAAATTGGCACCATCATCATTAAATTTCTCGAAAAGACAATTATTTGATGCTTGGTCTATTTTCTTATTTGCATAAATTCGCTTATAATATTATCGTTCGATGTGAAATTCAGATCCTCGTCTAGTACTACTATATTGGAGGGTAACCATATTTTTATTTCATAAATTCCTTATTTATGTTTACAGTAAATCTCGGTTCTTGAATTTATACGCGATCTTTAAATTAGTTTTTGAATAAATTTACTACCAAATTAATTTAAGATTTGTAATTTTACTATCAAAATAATTCAGTCATCAACAGCGTTAAAGAGATCGTGATGAAATCAATTCTCGTGATAAAATGCTATCAAAATGGTCATCGAATTGATACAAATCCATCAAGTCAATTCTCAAATTAAACTTATCATCAAATTAATCTAATATGTTTAATTTTATTATCAAAATAGTCTCCTCATCAACGGTGTTAACTGCACCGTACATCACGATCTTCCGCCTGTTTAATCGAGCGGTCGATCAAATATCTAAAATTACAAAGAGAGTGAAAATAAAAAAGAAAAAGAAAACAGGGCTCTTTCGGAGGAATGCCAATCATTGTTACTAAGACAACAGATCAGGTTATCAATTATTTTTGAAATATGAACCCTATCCGTACTAAACTTAAAATGCATGAACGCGCAAAAGGGAAAGGCCATACGTCCAGGAAATACGCAGGGCGGCACGATACAGAGACAACACACCCACGGTTATCTAGGTTAAGTCACCCATATAAACGAAATTATTAATATTAATTAAATAGTTAATTATAAATTATATTATTTTTATTTTGTATTAATTTTTATATAATTTTATAATTGTATGTCCATTTTTCATAATACTATTAATTTTTATAAAACATATCTCAGATAAATAAAAATAAAGTATATAATTATTTAAAAATATTAAGGGTAGTTATAATTTTAAGTAATAATTAAAATAATTGAAAGTAATTTTACAACTTCACTTTTATTTGTCTCCTCAATCATTGAGAAATAAAGGTATTGGAGACTGTTAATTTTTATTTCTCATTTTTCTTCGAGAGAGACCAAAAATGAGAAATAAATGTAAAAGAAAAAAAATTGAAATAGAAATAGGGAAATAGTAGCCTGTCCTGCTCCCTTAATCAATGCTTTACCGAACTTCTCTTCACTCTTCGTCTTCTCCGTTTCAATTCTATCCTTTTCTCTTAGCAGCCACCCCAGCCTTTCACCCTCTTCAGCCTGTCTTCTCTTCAAAGGTACAGGGAAGTTACCATTTTTCGTTTCTTTTTTGAATTGTTTTATTTGGAGGAGGTGAGAAATTCGTTGGTTTTGGCAATTTGTGAGGTGTAAAATTTGCGGGTTTTCGTTCGGTTATAGGTTGAAATGGAATGCGTTGAAGCTGCTGCCCTGAAGACCAGTTTCCGAAGGGGGAGCCCCCGTGCGTTCGCCGTCGATGAATTTCTGACGGTTAATGTGTCTGGTGGGTTCCCTTCCGACGACTTCTCCGTCGACGAATTGCTTGACCTGTCCAACAAAGATGGGTTCATTGAGGAAGAAGGGGAGGAAAGAGTAGAAGAAGGAGAAGAAGAAGAAGGAAGACAACGGCGTGGTGAAGAGGAACAGAGCAACGGGAAGGCCTCCGTCTCGGAGTTCCGTGAAGCGGACGATTTTCCGGCAGTTTCCGCCGGCGAGCTCTGCGTTCCTGTAAGCTCTCTCTCTTAGAGATGGTTTATTTTATTTTATTTTTAATGTTTTCTCTTCACTTTACGAACAGTTACTGGTCTGAATTCGTGAATTGGCTTGTCGGGGTCCTCCGTTTTAGCCTAGAAAATTGAATTTTTTAGGGCTGTATTTGATTGAAGGTTGGTCTTTTATGCAGGCGGACGACGAGGCGGACCTCGAATGGCTGTCTCACTTTGTGGAGGACTCCTCGGAGTACTCAGCTCCGTTCCCGGCCGGAATGCTGCCGGAGAAGCCCCGCAGCCGTCCCGGAAGAGAGAGCCCGGCGGCGTCGGAGAGTGCCTGCTTTAGGACTCCCCTTCCCGCCAAAGCACGGAGCAAGCGGGCCAGGACCGGCGGCCGGGTGTGGTCCCTTGGGTCGACGCCATCGTTGTCGGAGTCCTCCGCCGCGAGCTCATCTTCTTCCTCAATCACGTCCTGTTCCTACCAGAGCCCCTGGCTCATAATCACGAACCACGGCCTAACTGAGCCCGTCTACGGCAAGCCGCCGCCGGCCCAGAGGCAGAAGAGGAGATTGAAGCAGGCGGCCGAGGGGCCCGGGTCCAGCCAGCACCCGAGGCGGTGCAGCCACTGCGGGGTTCAGAAGACGCCGCAGTGGAGGGCGGGTCCGCTCGGTGCGAAGACCTTATGCAACGCCTGTGGGGTCCGGTTCAAGTCCGGTCGGCTGTTGCCGGAGTACCGGCCTGCATGCAGCCCGACGTTTTCGGCCGAGCTCCACTCGAACCACCACCGGAAGGTGCTAGAGATGCGGCGGAAGAAGGAGGCCTTGCCGGGTCAACCCGAGTCCGCGTTGGCCGTGCCTAGCTTTGAAGAGAGAGGGATGGGTTGACCGCAATTCGGAAAAGTGGAGACATCGGGTCTTATTAAATCGGGTCGGGTCAGGCTCATTAGAGTTATTTTAGGTTTAGACTGTTAAGTTATGTTAGGGTTTACTACACTTCTTTCTTTATCCTCCTTTTGCCCTTTTACCAACCTCGACGTGCGTGCGGCAGCTGATGTAACACCGTTCTTTAGCGGAACATTTTTCTCCGTTTTCTTTTAGGTTTTTTCCCCTTTTATTAATATATATTTTTTAACAATTTCATGTTTATTTAATTGACCATCATACTTTGATATTTGGCCGTATTCGACTTGAATTTAGACTAACTAAGAGCATATTAAATTTCTGATATTAAATAAAATGCACTGAAAAAACTGTTTGTAAAGGGTAATTTTGCGGCTTTTCTTTTGAGGGGAGTAAGGAGTTCTGTCGCCTACAAAAGTATTCGACGAAATAGTTAAAAATTCAGTTATTTTAGTGTATTTTTTAATTTTGTAGAATTTATAAAAAATATTAAGATAATTAAATTTAATTAATTGCATTGTAGTGTAAATGCTTCTCCGAATGGCACCGAGTGACAAGGTACCTGCTCTGCTGCTCCTGCTGCGCTGTGCTAATCATCGAAGGGCAGTTCGTAAATGGGGCTTTCTATTTGAAACGGATTAGCTTCATTCCTTGGACGTTGAGAAGCAAAAGATTTATGGCGATGGAACGTCCACTTCCGCAGCATTTTCTGGAGAAAAATAATATCCCGCAGATTACCTACTTCGCTTCGGAATAGTTATCATAAAACATCGGAATAGTTGTCCTTAGCATTTAGTGATACCGTCCTCGATTTTAAACCAAGAGATTCCACATTTAATTCATATTCATATGATTTCACTTGCTTTTTATTCTTCCTTTCTATTTTTATCTCGTTCTAGATATATGAAGACACAAAAGATTGTATACGCAAATATACGGAGCAAATAAGCACCATAAAGCCTGGCACCCTAGTCCAGTCCTTCCAACAGCTGGTAAGTTGATAAAAACGTAGAACCATGGAGACCACGGACAACTCTCAGAGTACTTATCCGTATGTCTTAAATAATGTTAGTCCACGTATATCAAGAAACCG